>JARHVA010000250.1:647500-1040000 GCA_037957365.1 Torreya grandis | reverse complement strand
GTCTATCAGAGGTCAAGAAGAAGTCCAAACCTACTCCCAGGACATTTTCTAGGATATTTAGTGATGACAAAGGGGAAAGGTATGCTGAAATTATAATCCCCCTACTAGATAAATCAAAATAAAATCCTGTGGTGGGAGACTATCATATTTCTAAGATCTACCTTGGATGACCGACAAGAGAGGGATTAGAACATGGTGTGAAATATGGCATCAACTCCTTTGAAAGAATATATCATGATAAAGAAACCAAGGATGAATTGAAAAATAAAGTAGATATCTTAAAGCTTTATTGAACCAGTTTTTTAGAGCCTAGTGGATCATCAGAACAACCATAGTTAGTGCATCCAATCAATAAAATTCTAGATCAAGCGACAATTAATTCAGTTCAAGATATTGTTCATATGGGAAGGGATATAAAAGAATGGTCTAAAGAACTCATTTATAAGGGAAATAAGGTTATTACTAAAATAATGGACCAGTATAAAATAATCATAGAGAGAAATAATATCTTGAGAGAATAAGTCAATAAATATGAAGGATAAATTCAAACCTTGAATTTATATTATCCCAAGTTGAACTATATTTCTTCAATTGATATGAATACCCTAGCTGATAAGAAGATATTATAGAATGATGCCAAGCATGAAAAATTATATAGAGCAGCTCAGTTTTAGATAAGGATACTCATAAGATCTACTTAGAAGGCTAAGGTGGCACATGACAAGGCTATTGTTGTATGACATTAAAGTAATAATGAATATTATGTCATTCCAACCAAAAAATGATGTAGATAACCTCTTTTAGGTAGAGGAAGTCCATACTAAGTTTAAGGAAGTGGTTGAAAAAAATTATGCAAAAACTACAGTCTTCACCCTAAGTTTTATCCACAAGTTTATCAGGTATGAAAGAGCAATAGATAAGATAAGAATGGAAATGCATGGAATGAAGACTTTCAAGATGAAATTATTTGATATTAAAGTAGATTGTGCATCCTCTCACCTCTATTCCTATGAACTAGAAGAAGATCAAATACAATAATTTTTTAAGGCCTTTGATACATATGTTGAGAAAATGTAGGCTAAGAAAGAAAAATAGGATGAGGAAATTTTGGATATTGATTAATCTCTTTCTATTTAAATATTTCCACATATCATAATTTCAGTTGCAAAAACATTATAAGTTGTATATTTTAAAATTTCAACTATATTTTATAAATCTTTTTAAGAAAGATAAACATGTATTTTACACTTTATATTTTTGATAGTATGAAATTTGTAAAAAGCACAATTGCAAATTACACTTTCAATTTTGACAAGTTACAATTGCCAAAATTGTAAAAGCATGTATTGAAAATTGTAAAGTCAATTTTGACAAAGTGATATGACTAAAAATGTTGTAAAAGTCTCACTTGTGTTTTGTAAGTTAGGGTTTTACAAAGGTAACTTTAGTTATATTTTTAAACTTTAAGTTATATTTTGGGTGACACCCATTTGTATGAGGAGTTATTTTTAGTTGTATGAAGAAGGAATATTTCATGGAGATCTTCTGTTCCATCCATGCCATTCCAAGCTAAAGATCACACCAAGATCTTGCATGTTATTTTCCAAACCATTGTAAAAGTCAAAGATGCTAGAAATATAATACCTTACCTCTTTTTACATAATGTTCTAAATCTGCATGGTACTAGGCATTCATGTTTTGATAACTACATCTCTTATATCAAATATTTTTGTATAAAGATGGGTATACCCTATGGCCCAATATATATTTTTTCTTTTAGTTATATATTTTTGTATTTTGAATGTATTATATATAAGTTGTAACCTTGAGAAAAAAAAATTTGAAGATTTGCTTTTCTTTTTTGAGAGATCTTTGTGTATGTAGAGTTATTTGAGTATTTATGGATATTATAGTTTTTATTTTTAGTCAAAAGAAATTATTTTATGGTATTTCACCTTTCTAAAATATTATTTGATGAAAATAAGTGAATCTTGTCCCTTATAAAAAATAGAAAATATTGCCTTTGATTTCTCATTTGCATGAGTCTATGCTTAAACAAACTTCAATTTATTTCTTGTTCTATTGTGTTTATCAAGTGAGTATTGAGACCCACTAAAATATTTGATGTAATCACCATTTCAGTTTCCACAAAATTTCATTATTAAAACTTTCCCAGTCAAAATTTAGTTTAGGAGAAAGAATACTAAAAATGAGTGAAATTTATATAAGAACTGATATCCTTTCAGTTGCATCAAATTTAATGAAAGGAAGCTAACCTTCTCTAGAGGTTAACCTAAATTTTCTGAAGTACCAAAACTTATAGGTTTTCCCATTGTATCATTAGTTAATTACATAACAAGATAAAAAATCAACGTAGGTGCAAACCTATGTGATAAAAATTACACAACTCATTCCTCTCTAATGGATCATTGGACACATTTTAAATAACCCATTCAATTCCTCATATTGAGAGGTTGAACAAAATTTTCTTGCATATGCTAGTATTTTTATCTTTATCTCATCTATTCTTTCTTGTAAACAAGGTTGCTCATATGCAACATCATAGCCAAATGAGAAAGGTGAAATCTATTCATAAGACTGCTATGGTTCACAAGGAAGGTAATATTCATATTTTTGATAGTAAGGATCACGAGAAACTTGATAACACACATCATAATTTTGATAAAACTCCTAGTAAGGCTGATTAGGCTAATAACAAGGATAATATGGATCATGAGAATGCTAGTATGATACATCATATGAATGATAAGATAGTATAACATATGAATTATCTCCATTCATAGCCATCAAAATTTCATAAAGATGATGAATTGAAAACACCACTTACGTGAACATGTACTTGTGTTTCTAGAACCAGTTGATAAAACTTGAAAATGCCATTGATGTTTTGAATGCCTCCAAAAGCTGATCAGTAGAAAAACAACACCAATAAATAATTTCAAAAATTTTGACTTGTGTCCCACTAGTCATGCTAAAAATTATTAACTATTAGACTTGTACCTTGGTGAAGATAGTTTTTAGGCCTTCATAGTCTAAAGTAACATGGAGATAATCCTAGGTTGTGGGTGGCCTAATAGGTGGATTGAATCTCTATATTAATAAGGGATATTTACCCTTAATGTATCTCTTAGGATCCCTACTCTACATTACTATATTGTAAGGGTAAAATCAAGAAGGTAAATTTCAAAGGAAAACCTATCTAACTGGGGTGACCCACCAAAATATGACCTCCACTTGTGTAATAATGCACCAATTAGATGAATAAGAACATAAACCTAGTTGTACATATAAAATAAGAGTTTTACATACATTAATGTTTCACACAAAATATCATTTTTATGGATGATCTAAGGCAACTAATTAATAGGTCTCTCAAAGACACCAAGGAAACCTTGCACTTACCAAACATACAAGATGATTAGAGCACAATATGTAACCTATAAGGATGAGATAACACCTACAAATAGGTAAAGAGGAAAGGATAAGATGAGAGGAAGTCTATTCTATCATTATCATCTATCAACAAACCATGAAAAATACACAAAAACCAAGCTTTGAGGAGGGCATAATTTTTCTTATTCATTCAAAATAAGAAAGTATAAGTGTTTAATGAGCATGGCCTTTGCACAAATCATGTTAAGGATTTTTGAAATTCCAAAAATTGGCTTACATATAGAGAATAAGAAAGATTAGAGAGAAAGAGACAAGAACCCCCCCAAAACTAGGAAATATGACCTTTTGTTAATCCTTATTGAAACCCAACATAACATTTATATTATTCCTTTTTTCCTCTCTTTTAAAAATATGGAATATAATTTCATGTTTAAAGAGTTTTCAAAGTTGAAATAAGTCCTCATCCTTGATTTGTGGTGTTTGACCCACATTGGTGCCTTGATTCTTGCTTAAACTCACTATATTCTTGGAGAAGTCATCACCCTTGAAATTAGGTATTAATACTTAAGAGTAGGAAATTAATTCAAATTCAATTCTATTATAGGTATAATCACTGAGAGGGGGGTGAATCAGTGAACCTAGATATTTCAATTTCAATTCTAATTCTTTCAAACTATTAAACAATCAACATATATCAATTTGATCAAGCAACATTAATAAGAGAGCTCATTCATTCAATGAATATATAATATCAAACACATAACACATTGTTCCTAGAGGAACCAATCATGGGGAATAAAATCCACTCTCAAGTCTACAACATATGGACTACTTATCATAGAAGAGATTACAAACAAGAGACTAATCAAGTCCTTCTAACCAAGATTTAGTGAAACATTAATCTCACAAGGAACACCTACCCCTAAGATGATCAATCCTTTTGACTAAATTTTGATCAATTACTTATGACCAACAACCTTGGTCAATTCTTTCTAACCTAAGGAATTTAGTGAAACACCTTTTTCACAAGGAGCACCTACCCCTAAGGAAGATCAAGTCCTTTTGACCTCCTATGAAATAAATACCTCCACTTTTGAACTAATGTATTAAACACCTGATGATAGACATATTATAATATATCCCCATTCACTTATTCACACACTTTTAATTCATCCAAAAACTATATTATGTATCACTTCACACTTCTCATTCTCATCAACCTACAACAGTTCTCTATCAATACTAACAACATGACCAAATGATCATACACATAGTCCTCACTTAGACCTATGTTTTTCCTCTATCTTTTGTACTCTTCAACACATGTTATATTCACACATGTATATTCTTAAATATTATCCAATGGGTATCTATTACACTCTTAACACAACTTCACTAGTCTACACAAACCTCCACTTTGAGCACCTACTCGCAAGTCTCTCATATATGTCTTCTCAAAGTCTCTAAATCACCATCTTTGATTTTACCATTTATAGAGCCTTCATGAATTATCAAATCCAAAATATTTTATTTTTGACCATAATACATGCCTTCACCCTTAAGGCATCTAACATGGGTCACACTTAAGCACACCTCTCTTTCAAATAAGCATAAGTCACTTTTTAGGTCCTATGGAGACCCACTCACCTCTTTGATACTTTTATGAGAAAACTACAAATAAAAAAAAAACACTTTAACATGTATATGGACCATTTAAACATGATATATATTTAATTCTTAATCATCCATATCCATCATATCACCATTTTTTTAACACTTAGTTAACTCAAACACCTTTCTATACACATAGTCATTATGAATGAAAACATAGTCAAATTTTAACCCTTTGATCATACTTCATATTGATTCATAAAAAATTTATAATGCACATAGATTGTCCTCATGGAGTTTATAACATACTAAAATATATATCTCACCTTTAAACTTTGAGATACCAATAATCATAACTCAATTACCCTACTCAGGTTACTTGCAAAGCAAACACAAAACATATTTAACTTTGAACCTTCTTAACTTTGAATATACACACTTTCAAACCTTAAAATATATATTTATAGATGTTCCTTGGAGTCTTCTAAAAATTCTCTTTTTACACCATTAGTAAATTTTGCCTGTATGAAAATATATGGAACAAAAACTAGACATTGGTCTTTCCTTTGTTAAATTCAAATATTTGAATTCAAATGGTCAGAGTTAAACTTCAGTCACTTCAAATGTATCTCGTGCCCTTGAATCTTAGATTAAATATGCACCATTTATATTTTTCAAACTTTAACTCCTAGTGAACCGCTACCTAAATGTTAAACTTTGAATAGTTGACCTCATCTCATGCAATCTTGTAATTATGACCACATATGCACTATCAATCTATATAGATTAACTCAATATTTATCTTATAGCACTCACCATTTTATCTTTCTCAAAACCCCTATGATCATGAAACTTGGTAACCTCACATGTCTAATGATCACTTTTTCTATTAAACATTGAGTAATTTTCATCATATCACTAATTCATAACACTTTGGAATAAACATGCTATGTTGATCTCTTTGAAATAGCTTGGTATTTACCTTTGTAAACCATCAAACACTTTGACCTCTTTGACTCAATGTGCATCATTGATCTCTACTATAAAAACACCTACTAACTATTGGATATCCATTTAGGAACCATTTCAATATGCATTGAAGGATGACTTTGCATAGTTATATCTTTCACTTCATTCAATCTCATGTTCTCAAATCTAAACCATAAAAACTAGGCATAATACTAAACAATCCCATATGACCATTTACTACTAAAACCTTTATGCATGTGAGATATGCCATTATCAAACTACTTACTCAAATATTTTTTGAACTTATATAAATAACATAGTTGATCTTAAATTCATTTTTCATCATCGATCTTCGATGTGATCAAATGTGTACCATTAGATCTACCTTGAAAATTTGGCTAAGTTCTATCTAAGGGACTAAATTTTCATCTTAATAAATTTTACTACACTAAGTTTCATAACCTAAAACTTATACCGTATGATCTCCTCATATAGGGAAATCTATCCACATATAATTCCACTCCTGAAATCTTCACACGTGTGAAAAATTACATCATCTATATGCCTACTTAGATTTTTCTACCACATACCCATGTTTATATGAGTAAATTGAAGAACTATATGAATTACACTCATGCACACAAGCACTCAAATCATATTTTAACTCTAATATGACCCATTACACATCTTTAAATCACCATACTCATCCCTAAACATATCTAACCATACCAAAACTGAATATCAACCAAGCCTCCTTCAAGCATACTAGGACAAACACATTACACACTTTGTCATTATCACTTAGACTATCAAAGGAATTCATCCAATCATTTGGAAACCTATATGACATCATCATGACATAATTTGTAACTCTAAATCAATATATCCATTTTTCATTGATGTCAACAACGATCATATAGCGATATACAACTCACCTTCCTTCTCTCTCTCCAAGCACTCTCATAATAGGAACTTATGCCCCCTTTGAAACAATGATAAAGTGAGCACCAACTGATTATAAATACCTAAAAATAAAATTAAAATGAGAGGACCAACTTATAAATAGGATATAAAACTCCCCATTACATTGAGCCTACCTTTCATTTGTCTTGTCAACTTCCTCTTGCCACATGCCAACACTCTCTTTAGCCAAGCACTACAACAAATGAATAAAGAATATAAAAAAGTACTAAAATATGATTAAACATATCAAGAAACATATAAGAGGTACTCCCTCTAATATCTTTGAGCCATTTTACCTTTTGAGTATCTTCAAATCTTCACATACCATGAAAAACCTTTAAACTTGCCTTCAAATTTTCTCTCACAATCCAATCCCATGATCACCAATATATGTTTTCAATCCATACTAAAAACTTTAAATATGTTTAAAAACAACCAAAAAACTCAAATGAGAAAAACCATACCTTGGTATTTTGGAGAAAATGACCAAAAAACATCAAAGCTTCACACTAGGCCTATTTAGTCTCCTTATAACCCTACATAGAACTTGTAGATCCCACAATTTTATATATACACAACTTAAAGACCTAAAAATTAATATTTGGATCAATCTCATATGCTGCCTCAATCACACCAACTTGAATCACCTATCTCATCCTCTATAGCATACTTCCTTCACAAACTTACTAGTTAATTAGGCTTCTATTTTGACAAAAACTTGAATAAATTAAAACCCATAAACCTTCAGATCTTTCCAAATCTTGATTTGACAACCCATTTGACCCATTATACCTATTAATAATCCTCATATATCAAATCATAAGTCAAACCACTTTACTAGAATAGCCTAAAACCCTAGAATCTCAAAACAAACAAGGTCAACAAACATCCTTCTGGTCAATGCCCTCCTCTAAAACATCTTGTAGACATGGAGACAACCATCACATAATTATATATAAAAATTTGAGCCTCCATAACTTTGGTAAGTTTGACTTCCTGTAACCCATTTTAGGCTTGCTTGCACTTAAGCCAAAACTAAGAAAAACTGAGAGCACTCAAAAGTCTTTAATTGGCACAAATAGGATCATAGAGACACAAAACTACCTGGAACACATCAAAAAGAAGTGACATTTTTAACACCAAAATCTTCTTGACATTACATCAATCTCATTAAGACACTTGGAAACACCCATTCTGACCCTGTAGATACTATATACACAACACCACCTACTTCTTCACTTAAATGAGTCTCTGAAGAAGCATAAACAAAGACACCCTACTTCACAATATCCGAGAATAGTGTGAAACCATGACTTACCCACAAATCATATTATTTATCCTCCTTGGTCATCTAATACTTGTAGTTCTTCTTCTTCTTATTTGTCTTAAGAGAATAAACATGTTCAAACACTACAACATTCTCTTTCTCTTCAAAGATTGAATTGATAATACATGGAGACAATAAAGATTCATGACATACCTTTTCATCTAAAGATTCTTCCTTGTAATTAATAACCTCATCACTAGGAACTAAAAACTAATTTTCTTTTCATGAAACTTGCTCAACAACAACAAGATGTTCACTTAGATCCATACTCACCTTAGAACTAGCCTCAACTAGTACTTTAGTCCTCACCTTGAGCTTGGTCTCTTTATCCACAACATGAACAAATAATGAGAGCCCTTGACACTCTTTAACTTATATAGAATTATCCACCATAGCAAATAGATTACTTGGACTAGCAAACCCATCATGATTCATACATACCACCTTTGGTTTCCATGAGTTCACTTGCCTTCTTTGTTACACTCTAAGAGCTTGATTGAACTCATTTTTACTTGATTCCATTTGCTTGAAGAATCTACCAATGTGACCAGTCTTGTCATAGTTGTAGCAAACTATTCTTTTTAGAGTGAACTCAACTTTCCCTAACTTATTTTGACACTACTTAAAATTTTTTCCCTCATCAAGATAGTTGAAGCACTTAACTTTATTCACACCTTTTGACTGATGAACCCAATCATAGTTCCATGCAAACTCATTTCTAATAGGTCTCTTGCATTCTATAGCTCTATGCCCAAACTGATTACATGTATAATAATAACAACTAAAACTTTCATACCTCATGGAATTTGGTTGTCTAATCTAATTTGTCTTCAATCTATTAGCACCTTCATTCCTTGTCTAATGATTTGTATTCAAAGTTAGATTGTTCTTGTTCACATTAGTCTTCATCTTGCCTTGAGTTGTATTCTATGGTTCTTGTTTGTATCTAAGACTAGTTCTATCACTTGCATTCTTTTGATCATTAAAAATATTGTCTAGATCACTTGAGCTCTTTTCAAATATCACAAATGACTTCACCTTACTAGATGTTTTCTCTAACTCAGATTTTAGTGACTCATTTTCAATTGCATACCTTAAACATTCATCTTCTTTAGATTTCAAGCTTGTAGATAGGATTTCCAATTTAAAAATGAGATGATTGACTATATCTTATGATCCTTGGTGTCTTCATTCATTCTTGACTCATACACATAAAATTTCTCCTCATAGTATTTGAGTTGAGACTTCATCTTCTTGTTAATATTATTCTCAATCTTTAGTTCTTCAAGAGAATTTGACAATGATGACTCATAATCCACCTAATCTTCATCATCATTTGAATCACTCCATGTAGACTCATTTTCATGTGAGCAACTTCCTTCCTCAGGCATGAAGAGGGATTCATCTTCAACAAGATCATCATCTTCATGATCACACTCTGAGTCACTATCTTCACTCTCATCTAATGAGCTATAGTCTTTATTAGTGTAGAGACTCTTCTTGTTCCTGAAGAACTTCTTCTTATTGTCATAGTTTCAAAAAAAATTCTTTCTCTTATTAGACATGTATGTATTCTTATCTTCATCTTGGTCTTCATCATCATTATTTTTGTGCTTATGAGGGCACATGTTAGTAAAATTTACTATCTCACCATAATTGAATCATTTCAAGGGTAGCTTACCCTTATACTTTCCTAACCCTGTTATTTGGTTTTCTTACCTTGGAACTTCTTCTTTGGATTAATTTTTGTCTTTAATATTTCTTATTTCTTTGGTGGTGTATCATCATTCTTCCTCATCTCATAGGTAGTAAGGATGCCATGCAATTCATCCAACTTTAGCTAAGTAATATCATGAATTTATTCTACAAAAGATACTTTTGGATCAAACTTGATAGAAAGGGACCTTAATATATTTTAAACTATAGTAGCTTCTTCAAGGTTCTCTCCAAGACATTTGATGATGTTCACAATCTCATCAACTCTCTATAGAAAATATGCCACAAAATATTCTTCCTTCATCTTGAGACTCTCAAATTATCTTTGGTGAGTCTACAACTTTTCCAACTTAACTTTTGAGTCTAATTCATAAATAGTCTTAAATTTATCCTATATTTCCTTGGTAGATGTAAAATATATTTCCTTGGTTTATTTAGTCTCTAAAATCCCACAAGTGATAGCATTAATTTCCTTAAAATTGTTCTAAAATAACTTTTTATTTGTAATACTGGATGGAGAAATAGTAGGTGTAGAATAACCACCCACAACATATTTCCAAATGTCAAACCCTAGGGACATGATGTAGGTCTTCATCCTTGTACTCTAAAAATCATAATTGGATCTGTTTAACATCGATGCTTGCTTAGTAGAGAAACATCCTTGATGAATATCCATATTGTACCTTGGATCACCTTTAAGCTATCAAGCCTTTAACAAAGGACCTACTTTGATACCAATTGTTAGAGGTACAATCACTAAGAGTGGGGGTTAATTAATGAGGCTACATATTTCAATTTCAATTCTAATCCTTTCAAACTATTAAATAATCAACATATATCAACCTAATTAAGAAACATTAACAAGAGAGCTCATTCATTAAATGCATATACAAGATCAAACACACAACACATAGTTCCTATGGGAAACCCTCATGGGGAATATAACCCACTCTCAAGTCTTCAACACATGGACTGCTTATCCTATAAGAGTTTCCAAACAAGATACTAATGAAGTCCTTCTAACTAGGATTTAGTGAAACATCAATTTCACCAAGAGCACATGTCCCTAAGATGATTAAGTCCTTATGACAATGTTTTGGTCAATTAATTCTAACCAAAAATCTTTGTCAATTCTATTTGACCTAAGGCCTTTTGTGAAACACCTATTTCACAAGAACCACATTCCCATAAGGAAGATCAAGTCCTTATAACCTCTTATGAAATAAACACCTCCACCTTTGAAATGATGTCTTTAATACCTAATAATGGACCTATACTAAAATAGCCTCCTTCACTTATTCACACACTCACAATGAATCCAAAATCCATATTTTGGATCCCTTCAAACTTCTCATTCTCATCAATCTACAATAGTTCTATCACAATACCAGCAACATAACCAAATGATCATACACACAGTCTTCACTCTGACCTACGTATTTAATCTATCTTATGTACGCTTAAATAAATGATCTACTCACACATATATATTCTTCACTCTAATATAATATGGCACTATTACACTCTTAACACACACTCCACCAGTCTACACAAGCCTCTACTTTGAGCACCTACTTATAAGTCTCTCATACATGTCTTCTTAAAGTCTCTAATTCACCATCTTTGATTTTAAATTTTATAGAGCCTTCATGAAATATCAAGTACACAATATTTCCTTTCCATCCAAAATATATACCTTCACCCTTAAGACATCTAACATGGGTCACACTTAAGCACAACTCTCTTTCAAATAAGCCTAAGTCATTTTTAAGGTCCTATGGAGATCCATTCACCTCTTTGATACTTCTCTAAGTAAAAAAATAATATAGGAACACTTTCCAAGTACATGGACCCTTGACACATGATCTATAAGTCCTTATTAAGTGTCCACATCCATCACAACACTATTCTATTTAACACTCAATTATCTCAAACACCTTTTTGTACACATAATCATTATGAACAAAAATATAGATAAATTTTAACCTTTTGATAATACTATATATTATTGTTAAAACCTTCATAATACATACATATGGTCCTCTTAGATTCTGAAAAATATGATAATAGCTATCTCACCTTTAAACATTGAGATACCAACAAGCATAGCTCAATTACCCTTCTTGGGTTACTTACATAGCAAACATTAAAACACAATCAACTTTGAACCTTCATAACTTTTATTTTGCACGCTTTAAAACCTTTAGATCTATATTTACATATGAATCTTGGAGTCCTCTACAAATTTTATTTTTACACCATGAGAAAATTATGCCTGTATCAAAAGATATGGCCCAAAAACTAGGCACTGATCTTTCCATTGTTAAATTCAAATATTTGAATTCAAATGGTCACATTTAAACTTAAATCACTTAAAATGCATCTCGTGCCCTCACATATTAGATTAAATATACATCATTGATTTTTTTTTTGAACTTTAAATCATAGTGTGCTACTGCCCAAATGTTAAACTTTGAATAGTTAACCTCATCTCATGCAATCTTACAATCTTGACCACATACACAGCATCAATCTCTGTGAATTAGCTCAGTGTTTATCATACAACACTCACCATTTGATCTTTCTCACAACTCCCATGATCATGAATTACACTTGACACCCTTGCATGCCTTTTGATCACTTTTACTATTAAACATCAAACACTTGTCATCATCTTGCTGCTTCCTAACACTTTAGAATAAACACGCTCCATCAATCTCTTTGAAATAGCTTGGTATTTACCTTTGTAAACCATCAAACACTTTGACCTCTTTGATCAATGTGCATTATTAATGTCTACTATACGAATACCTGTGAACCATTAGATCTCCATTTAGTCATGATATTTAACTTATGTGAAAATGACTAAATATGGGAACCATTTCAATCTACATAGAAAGCCAACTTTGCATAGTTATATCCTTCACTTCACTTAATCACATGTTCTCAAATTTGAACAATAGAAATGAGGCGTAATACTAAACAAACCTATGTGACCATTTTCTCTTAAAACATTCATGCATGTGAGATATACCATCATCAAACTACATACTTGGTTATTTATTGAACTTAGATAAATAACATAGTTGAGCTCAGATTCATTTTGCATCATCGATATTTGATGTGATTAAATGCAGACTGTTAGATCTACCTTGCAAATTGGCTAAATGTTGGATTTTAGTGAACTTTTGTCTGAGGGACTAGCTTTTCACCTTGATAAATTTTGCTATGCTAAGTTACATAACCTAGAATTTGAACCATATGATATTTTCACATAGGGAAATCTATCCATATATCATGTTCCTCTTTAAACCTTCACACATGTGAAATATTATGTCATCAATATGCCTACTCAATTTTTTTTTCCATAGACCCAATTAACTCTAAATAAACAAAATTAAGAACTGAATGAATTCCACTCATGCACACAAACACTTAAAAATCCTTGACCTCTGATAGGACCCATTTCACATCCTCAAATCACCATACTCATCCCTAAACATCTCTAACCATCCTAAAACCAAATATCAACCAAGCCTCCTTTAAGCATACTATGACAAGCACATTAAACACTTTGTCATTGTCACGTAGACTATCAAGGCACTTCATCTACTCACTTGGAAACCTCCATGAGATCATCATGACATATAAAACAAATCTACAACATTATTCCCCTTTATCATTGATTTTAACAACCATCATATATCAATATACAACTCACCTTCCTTCTCTCTCTTCAATCACTCCCATAATAGGAACTTTCTCCCCCTTTGACACAATGACAAAGTTGGCACCAACTAATTCTAAGGACATAAAAATAACATCACCAGGAGAGGAAATATTTATAAATATGATACAAAACTCCCCATGACCTTGATCCTACCTTTTATTTTCCTTGTCAACTTCCTCTTGGCACATGCCAACACTATCTTCAGCCAAGCATTGTAACCAATGAAGAAAGAATACACAAAATTACTAAAATATGATGAAAAATATCAAAAAAATATGAAATGGACTCCTCATAAGATCTATGAGCTATTTCAACTTTAGAGTATCTTCAAATCTTCACATACCATGAAGAACATTCAAACTTGCCTTCAAAGTTTCTCTCACAAGCCAATCCCATGATCACCAATAGATGTTTTCAATCCACACTCAAAACATGAAATATGTTAAAAAATAACCAAAAAACTCATATGAGAATAAAAATACCTTTTTATTTTAGATAAAATGACCAAAAAACATCAAATCTTCACACTAGGCCTGTCTAGTCTCTTTGTAGACCTACCTGGAACTTATAGATCCCACAAATTTCTATAGACACAACTTCAAGACATAAAAATTAATATCTATATCAATATAATATTCCCCCTAAAACACACCAAATTTCATAACTTATCTCAACTTATGCAACATACATCCTTCATAGACCTACTAACCAATTAGGCTTACATTTTGACAAAAACTTGAATAACTTGAAATCCACAAACCTTGAGGTCTCTAAATCTTGATTTGACAACCCATTTTACCCATTAAACCTATTAATAATCATTAGATATCAAATCATAAGGCAAACCACTTTTCTAGAAGAGATTAAAACCCCAAAATCTCAAAATAAACAAGGCCAACAAACCTTCTTCTGGTTAATGCCCTCTTATGAAACTTATTGCACACCTAGAGATAACCATCACACACTTATGGATAAAAATTTTAGCCACCATAAGTTTGGGAAATTTTAATTTCTATAACCCATTTTAGGCTTGCTTTCCCTTAATCCAAAACTAATAAAAATTGAGAGCACTCAAAAATATTCAATTGGCACAAACAGGATCATCAAGACACAAAATTACCTAGAACACATCACAAAGAAGTGCACATACCTTTTTAAACATCAAACTCTTCTTGACAATACATGAATCTCACTAGGCCACCTAAAAAAACCCATTCTAACCTTGTAGACCCTTCATACACAACAACCCTGGATTCTCCACTAAAAGGAGTCTCTTAATAATCATAGACAGAGACACCCTACTTCACAATATCCTAGAACAATGTGAAACCAAGACTTTCCCAAAACTCCTCATATTCTTTCCCCTCCTTGGTCATCTGATACTTGTAGTTCTTCTTCTTCTTCTTATTAGGTTTAAGATAAGCAACATGCTCAACCCCTAAAACATTATACTTATCTTCTAATATTGAATTAATAATAGATGGAGACAATAAAGATTCATGACATACCTTTTCATGTGAAGAATCTTCCTTGTATTTTAGAACATCATCACTAATAACTTACAACTAATTTTATTTACATGAAACTTGCTCAGTAATAACATGATGTTCAATAGGATCCATGCTCACCTCAGAACTTGCCTCAACTAGTACCTTGGTCCTCTCTTTGAGCTTGATCTCTTTAATCATAACATGAGTAGACAATGAGAGCCCTTGACATTCTTTAACTTCTATAGCATTTTACAACATATCAAATAGATTAATTGGACCAGTAGACCCATCATGACTCATACTTACCACCTTTGGTTTCCATGAATTAACTTTCCTTATTCCTTGCACTCTAGGAGCCTAATTTAACTCATTTTGAATTGATGCCCTTTTCTTGTAGAATCTAGTAATATGATCAATATTCTCACAGTTGTAGTAAACCATTCTTTTTAAAGTGAACTCAACTTTCCCTACCTTATTTGAACACTACTTATAAAAGTGTCCCTCATCAAGATAGTTGAAGCAATTAGCTTTGTTCATACCTTTTGACTAATGACCCCCATCATAGTTCTATAAAAACTCATATCTAATAGGTCTCTTACATTTTATAGCTCCTAGACTGATTACATGTGTAATAGTAACCATTGAAACTTGCATACCTCATGGAATTTCATTATCTAATCTGATTTGTCTTCAATCTATCAACACCTTTATTCCTTGTCTGATGATTTATCTTCAAAGTTAGATTTTTCTTGTTCACATTAGTCTTCATCTTATCTTGAGCTACATTCTCTAGTTCTTCTTTGTATCCAGTTCTACTTCTATCACTTACATGCTTTTGATCATTCAAAATATTATCTAAATCACTTGAGCTCTTTTTAAATCCCATAAATGATTTCAATTTACTATATATCTTCTCTAACTCATATTTTAATGACTCATTTTCAATTACATACCTTGAACAATCATCTTCTTTAGCTTTTAGCATTGTAGATAGGATTTCCAATTTACAACTTAGATGCTTGACTATATCTTCTTGCTCCTTGGTATCTTCATTCATTCTTTCTTCATAAACACTAATTTACTCCTCATAGTTTTTGAGTTGAGACTTCATCTTATTATTAATCTTATTCTCAATCTTCAGTTCTTCAAGAGCATTTGTCAATGCAGACTCATAATCCACCTCATTTTAATCATCATCTAATTCACTCCAAGTACACTCTTTCTGATGTGAGCATCTTCCTTTCTCAACCATGATTAGGGATTCATCTTCAACAAGACCATCATCTTTATGATCACACTCTAAGTCACTATATTCACTCTCATCTAATGAGATGTAGTCTTTATTGGTGTAGAGACTCTTCTTGTTCTTGAAGAACTTCTTGTTTTCATACTTTTTGAAACATTTATTCCTCTTATTATACCTATATGTCTTCTTATCTTCATCTTAGTCTTCATCATCATTATTTTTATGCTTATGAAGGCACTTTCTAGTGAAATTTCCTATCTCACCATAATTAAAACATTTGAAGGGTAACTTACCCTTATACTTTCTTGACCCTATTTTCATTTTTTTTGTAAATAAAGAAATTAGTTCATCTTCATCAATATCATATGTGTCATCCTCTTTGGGTTTATTACCTTGGAATTTATTCTTTGGATTCATTTCTATCTTTATTTTTGCTTCCTTATTTGGTGGTATATCATCATTCTTCCTCATCTTATAGGCAGTAAGGATGCAATTTAATTCATCCAACTTCAATTGAGTAAGATCATGAATTTCTTCAATAGCAGATACTTTAGGATCAAACTTGAGAGAGGGGGGCATTAATACCTTTTGAAATATATTAGATTATTAAAGTTTCTATCCAAGACCTATGATGATGTTTAAAACCTCATAAAATCTCTTTAGAAAATATGCCCCAAAATCTTCTTCATCTTGAGACTCTCAAATTATCATCGATGAGTCTACAACTTTAAAAACATAACTTTTGAGTCTCCTTCATAAATAGTCTTAAATTTATCCAACATTTCTTTGGCATATGTATAATGGATTACCTTGGTGTATTTAGTCTTTGAAATCCCATAAGTGATAGAATTCATTACCTTAAAATTATTCTCAAACAAATTATTATCTACAACACTAGATGGAGAAATAGTAGGTACAGAATAACCATCCCCAATGGATTGCCAAATGTCAAACCCTAAGGACATGATGTAGTTCCTCATATTTACACTCTAAAAATCATAATTGGATATATTAACCATCATTTCTTGCTTAGTAGAGAAACCTCCTTGATGACTACCCATATTTTACCTTGGATCACCTTAAAGCTGAAGGACCTACTCTGATACCAATTGTTATAGGTATAATAATTGAGATAGGGGGTGAACAAGTGATTCTAGATATTTCAGTTTCAATTCCAATCAGTTTAAAACTATTAAAAAATCCACATATATCAACTTGATCAAGAAACATTAACAAGAGATATCATTCATTCAATGCATATACAAGATCAAAAACACAACACATAATTCACATGGGAAACTCTCATGGGGAATAATACCCACTCTCAAGTCTAAAACACATGGACTACTTATCCTATAAGAGATTACAAATAAGAGACTGATCAAGTATTTTTAATCAGGATTTAGTGAAACACCAATTTCATAAGGAGCACCTATTGTTTCTCTAAATTTTGTCTATTTTAAGTCTAAAGGAAAATAGAAAGAAGGATAGAGATAAGTGATTAGAATGAACCCAGATTTGGTTTATGCACCATATCTAGATGTTGTGAGCACTCCTCTTTGGCTGGGGAGGACTACCTACAAGTAAGAAAGCACTACCATAAGATATTTGTTAGTAGATTAATGAGTGGGATACCAAGCTACGTGCTTATTATAAGAAGTGTGAAAATTCCCTAGAGATGACAGTGCGCTTTTGAGAGACAAAAGAATAATAAATAACTAAAAGAGAGGTAAAGAGAGAGTGAAAAAGAGATAAGATTACCTTTATTAGTAACCTATTTGTAGTAGAGAGTGATAGGGTACATGTGAGGTACTTTGTTTGTATTTTAGAAGTTGTCTAGGTAGGTTTTGAAGAGGCTAGGGAATCCATAATCACTGATGTCCGTAGGGGAATGACTGATATTGGTTATAATATCAAGGTTAATAGTAAGGTGACTAATGTAGATTAGGTTTCTGAGGTTAGTAGGGGAAATAATTATCTGGAAGATTGCAGAAGGCTTTCTCAAGTCTAGGAAATGGTTTGTATCAGGTCAAGGAGGTTGGGAGTGTTATGAGAGGGAGATTATGGTTTGGTTAATTCTGGTCAGAGGTTGAAGATTGGCTTATATTGTAGATAAATTAGTGGGCTTCCAAGCTACATGATTTTTTTAAGAAGTGTGAAACTTCCCTAGAGATGATAGTCCACTTTTGAGAGATAAAAGAATAATAAATAACTAAAAGAGAGGTAAAGAGAGAGTGAAAAAGAGATGAGATTACTGTTATTAGCAACCTATATGTAGCAAAGAGTGACAGGGTATAGGTGAGGTACTCTGTTTGTATTTTATAAGTTATCTAGGTAGGTTTTGAAGAGGCTATGGAATCCATAGTCATCGACATTGGTAGGGGAGTGACCAATATCAGTTATACTATCAAGGTTAGTAGTAAGGTGACCAATGTCAGTTAGGTTGTCAAGGTTGATAGGGGCAATAATTATTTAGGAGCTTGCAAAAGGCTTTCCCAAGCCTAGGAAATGGTTTGTATTAGGTCAAGGAGGTTTGGAGAGTTATGAGATGGAGATTATGGCTTGGTTAAGTCTGGTCAGAGGTTTGGTGTTGTTAGGTTAAAGGGAAACAAGTGAGGAAGCTTTATACCACCCTTATGGGAGCACGATCAAAAGTCCATAAAGTAATATAGAATAGATACAAATAAATAGTAGAATAAATAATTAAATGACCTATAATATATGTGATGTACTTAGCTTTGGTGGTTTTTAAATGATAAGTGCTAGGTTGATGGATCCTATCAGGGAGTCTGAACCTGAATGCCTAAATAGAGAGAACAAGTAGGTTTTGTTGGTCCTAAAGAGCTTAGATGATGATTTTGATTGAATTACGTAGGATGATTTTAAGCCAAGATGTTAAAAAATAGAATGTTGAGAGCCTGAATGAGAGTAAGAATTGATTTTCTTAATTTTTGTTGACCTGAACTATAGGTTGGAGATTGGCTTATATTATTGATGTTGGTAATCCCATTGATGTTAGCTATTGGTTAAACGATGTTGGTGACCCTAGAATAATTAAACCTTACTATTTTGACCTATTTTATATTGGTGTTTATGACAAGTGTGACACCCATTATCAAATGGAAAAAATAAGAGGTTAGGAAAGAAGTAGTTATTTAGGAATTTAGTTTGGAAGTGGGAATAAATCTTGGGTAGTTAGGATGAGGGGACTAGGTCTTGAGGTGACTCATCAGGTGAGAATTAGTCATAGGATGAGGTGGCTAGGTAAGGTGTCAATAGGTGTTTTTAATTAAATTAATTAAGTGTTTTAAATTAATTAAATGTGTGAGGGGTAAAAGTATGGGTTAGGGAGATTAATTATTATTATTAAAATGGGCTTAAGGGGGGTTTTGACATAGGGAGTTATGCAAATTTGTGTGACATAATTTTGGTGTCTAAATTTTTCCATTTTCATCTTGTAATTTTTACTAACATGTTACAAGACAAAAATAGGAGTTATATGCTCCAAGTATTACATGAGGTATCATTATCCCCCCTTAAAATGGGAATCGATAGAGGAGAAACCAAAATCAAGTACCAGTTTGATAAAAAGGTAATTGTATGAATGGTATAGAATTGAGAATCATTTCATATGTGTATACTAAAACAAGATATAGTAATCAAAGTCAAGAACATGCAAAGTTAAGGAGGACTCAGATAGAAGTGACCAAAGCATAGCTTGTAAGTGATAGCTGATAGGTCAAAACAATCAAAGTTATAGCTCTAATGGTCAACATGTTTTAGGTATCTAAGGTAGGAAATACTCCTAGGAAACACAAAAGGGTTGAAAGTGATAGGATGGGCTTGGTTTCCATCTAAAATACCTAATATACCTGTGTGTGCATTATAGTTAACTATAGTGAAATAACATAAATGGTGAGGACAATCAATACAAGGTTGGTGTAAAAAGGGTCAATGAGTGAGGAAATATTCATGATCTCTAAGAAAAGTCATCATGGGTGAATATTTAAGTGATCTTAAATGTTATTGTGTCATGGTTAGGGGAGATACATATGATCTCCAATTTCCCTATTGTATGGATAAGGTGTGAAGAGTTGGGGGTTTTGTGTTGAGGAAAATAGTATTGGAATGGTGCCAACATCAATTACATTTGTTGATATCAGTAGTAGAAATTGTTGATGTCGATAAACTTAGGGAAATGTTATCGATGTTAGTAGGTGTAAGCACTAACATTAATAAGTTAGATCAAGAATATCAATATCAATGGCCAACCAAACTTGACAAAAGGGGGCTTGGTGGCTGACCAAACTCATTTGTAACTTGGTGATTGGTGAGAAGAAATAGAGCTTGAGAGTGATTTGAGATGGTAGCTCAAGGTGGGGACCCAGTAGGAGGCATACAACCAAAGGATCTAATGGTGCTAGTTAGGAGGAGACAGAGAGATGAGGTAAGAGCCTACACTAGTTTGATTTAGTATTTGTAATTTTTAGGTTAAATGATAGGTGGGGGTGTAGAAAATGTTAGTGGAGGGGTAGAAAATAGGTTAGTGTAGGTGTACGATAAGTTAGGGGGTTTTGTGGGTAGGTTTTTAGGGGAAATAGGTAAGGTTATATTTGGGTTATTCAGCCTTGGGGCTAAACTAATCATCGATGTTAGTGAGGTTAATTGACATCAGCTAACACAACATTGAGGTTGATAGTTTCCTACTAACATTGACTATTACATAGGTTGATAAAGTATCGATGTCAGCATTAATGCTAATGTCAGTGACTATTGAAAAATAGTAAGATAAGAGAAAGGGTGAGTTTTGGATCACTAGTGGAATTAGTCAACTAGCCTAATGGCTAAGCTATCCTCAGAAGACCTCATGTCATCTAAGTGCTACCTATATAGCCTAGTTTAGGGCCTTAGTCCAATGTAGTTCTCCTAGAGCCTAAGAAAAAAGATCTAAAAAAAGGTTTGTTTTTTAAGGAAAAAGATAAGTTGAGATAGGTCTAGAGGTCTAGAGCTTAAAAGATAGGTCATAGTGTCAAGAGTCAAGAATATAGGTTATGAGGCCTAGATTTGGGATAAGTAGGTAGGCCTAGGGTAGAAAGAGAGAGGCAGTTAAGCCTAGGGTAGAGAAAAAGAGGCAGTGAAGCCTAGGGTAGAGAGAAAGAGGCAATCAAGCTTAGGGTAGTTAGTGAGGTGGTTATATGGCTGAGCTAACCTTAGAAAACCCTATGTTGACTAAGTATTTCCTATATAGCCTAGTTTAGGGCCTCAAACCAATGTAGTTCTCCTAGGGAAAAGGGAAAATGATGTTGATAAAGTATATTAAAAGGTATGTGACCTAAGTTGTTTATGTGTATGGATGTAGGCAAGGATGGAGCTTACACTATGAGATCATCTATCGAGGATATTGACATGCATGAGGAGGGATGTCACTCTAAATGAGTGGAAGAATATGGTGGCCATGAGTTTAAGAGGAGTGTGATGGTAATATCGAGTCACATGAGATGTGTCTCTAATGATAGATTTGATTGAGAGGTGGGATCATACCACCAACACCTTTGATCTACTGATCAGAGTGTTGACAATGATGTAGGAGGATGTGTATAGGATTATGTGGATACCACTCTAGGGTATGGATCTCTCTACATGCTCAAGAGAGGAACATGATATAAACATGGTCATTTTATATGGAGAACATGTCAGTGAGGTGACTTAGAACTCTACAAGCTTTGCATATGAGCCATTATATATGGTTGATAAGGAGAAAATTCATTTGAGCATCCTGATGATGATCGGGATCATTGTGTATGCATTAATAAATGTAGATAGAGGAAGATTTTTTATTACTTTGATAGGTGTGCTTACATAGATGGTTGAGTAATGGACCATTTTTGCCTGGGGTCTAGTATTTTTGGCATATTTATATAGAGAGATGTGGGGTTTGAGGCTATGATGGTGATACAATTTATGTGTTAGTCATCTATTGCACTATTGGGCATATGAGCACATTATGGTGACATGACTACTAAGGTTACCGACCACTATCCTGGACAACTTTAGGGTTGGTTTTAGATGGTGGAGAGTAGGGATGGCACAGACTTGAGTAGATGGCATGGTGTGAGACATTACCTATTATAAGTGCATAATCAAGGGCTTGATCCCTATAGATATTTTGTGGAGACCATATTTGACATACCTAATTTTTAGAGGGTAGGTAGAGTAGCTTGTTGGATTACAGAGTGTACTATGGATCATGGGGAGATGGGTCAGTGAGTTGGAGATGGAACCTGTGGCATGGTTCAAGAGGTATTTTGGGTTACTATAGGATATTTCACCTACCTTCCCTTGATATATGAGGGATGATGTAAAGGAACCCCTACCATTTCCCTAGGAGATCGATGGGCCAAATTTTGAGGAGCTACCAGTAGGGCTAGGTGTTGGGGACCTAAGGTGTACAATGTCCTATACAACTTGGTGGGTAGGGTTACATTCGATGATGGAGGTTAGGAGGCCACCACTAGATTTATAAGGGTTAGTCAAAGAGAGTGATGCAATGTTACAAACGTTAGATATAGTAGTGTAGGCCTGAGAGATAGCCTAGGCATAGTTTTTAGCCTTACATGGGTAGGTGGTGATGTTACAAGGTTAGATTCAAGTTCTACAGGGTCAAGTTATAAAATTATAGGACTAGGTGATTGTTTTATAGGGTTAGTTGACTGTAGTGATAGTAGAGAGAGATAGTCTAAAAGAAACAAGCTAGGCTACTCCTCCACCACCACCATAGGGACTAGTACAGGCTAGGCCATCATCAAGTGTTATGGGTCCTCCACAGACTGTGTTTATGGAAAGATATTTGACTACCTTGGATGAGATTACCTACTATGAGAGGGAAATTAGAGAGTTCCTATAGATACATAGATATTTAGAGTTTACAGAGCAGGTGAGGTCGATGTCACATGATATAGCTTCTAGCTCATATCAATGTAGATGAATGGAGAGTGGTGATGATACTACATCCTCATGGCCACACAGAAAGCCTCGAGGACCTTGAGTACCATATTTTTGCCAATTTTGATTATATATGTTACATGTATATTGACCTGTAAGTTGAAGGTGCAAGATGCACATTTTGAGAGAGAGATATGATGTTATGATG
The DNA here is from genome assembly GCA_037957365.1 of Torreya grandis. Taxonomy (NCBI): domain Eukaryota; kingdom Viridiplantae; phylum Streptophyta; class Pinopsida; order Cupressales; family Taxaceae; genus Torreya; species Torreya grandis. The sequence goes on along the minus strand of JARHVA010000250.1, from coordinate 1,016,384 downwards.
TTGTAGATGATTAACATGTACTTTGATCACCTATTATATATATATGAGATGTTCATTTTTTTCCATGTGTTTATTAGAGATGCATTTCTTATGATTATGATGATGATATGGATGATGATTATGATATGTGATGTTAATTTTGAAGTTAATGTTGATCATGTTATTTGAGTTAGAATAGCCTTTCCCATTTATGTGATGGTATATGCATAGTTTATTGGTTAGTTTCCTCTTAGCATTTTTACATATTTGTGATGGTGTATATTTAAAATGAATAGATTGGTTATGTTAATTTATTTCAGCATTTTTCCATATTTATGATGGTGTATGCATAAAATAATTAGATTGGTTATGTTAGTGTTGGTATGACATTGTTTCTTCATCTCGAATAGAGATATTGACATGTGGTGTGGATGGTAAAATAAAGAGTTAAAATTCTCGTGCATTGGCAAATATCATAATTTAAAACATAAATAGGCTCAGGAAAATGAGCCTCTTTCATGCCTTATATCTTTGAACCACTTTTTTTGTAAAGAAGTGTCATGTTTACCTTATGTTAAGTGAGCTTCATAGTCCTTTGACAGAGTATGAGGGGAAAAAGGGTAAAATGAGGAAAAAAATGTTTAGGTAGCATAACCTACCAAGTATAAATGATATGTCCCTTTTGTGGGTGATGTGAGAGCTAATATAGGTAAGTCCATGACTTAAAGTTTTTTTTTGTGTGTAAGCTAATCAATACGGGAAGCCTATAATGGAATTTTGCATGGGTTAAGGTCGTATAAAGATATGAGAAGCCTTTCACATTTATTTTTATATTTGAGAACAAACCATGGCTTAGCCATCCTTCAAGGGAGTGGTTTAAGCATCGTTTTTAATTTTAAATATTTTTCCTTCAAGGGAATAATCTATTAATAGTATCAAAGGGAAGTTATGTAGCCATCCCTTAAGGGAGTAGTCTACATTGAAAAGGATGACCTGATATTTTATAAATTTTTTAAATATCTCATTTTTTTTTGCTTTTAGTCATAGACAAGACTATAGAGGCTTAGGAGTTTTCCACTGTGAGGATAAAATCATACCACTATGTATGTTAACTAAGTGTATAAGAGTAAGGGTGAAGACGAAGGGAAATGAATGTCATAGGGATGCTCAAGGGATGAGCTCAAGTTAAACACAAAGTAAAGCAATGGTTGTTTAACAAAAGAATGGTTGTAGGTGTAAGGCATTTAAAGGCTTGAGTTCTGGTCTTCCTTTAAGAGAAGACAAGTGATAAGTTCCTGAACCATACTTGTGATTTATGATATAAGGTCCAAGCCAATTAGGAACAAACTTACCCCATTTGCTTTTCTCCATGTTCATCACATGTCAATTTTCTTTTAAGACAATATCTCCTATATTAAAATCTCACTCTTTGAGGTTTTTTTTAATAAGCATGTTTGATATTCTATTGATAGATTTGGAGGTGGTTGAGGGGTATGAGATGACGCTCATCAAGTAATTCAAGTTAGGCTAAATGTTCTTAGTGAAAGCCATCATTAGTAAGTATGTCATGTAGGGAAATGTGAAGAGAAAGAATCTAGACTTCAAGAGGAAAAACATCCTTCATCCCATATACCAATGAAAAAGGTGTAGCACCCATAAGGGTTTGAATGCTAGTGTGGTAATCCCATAAAGCAAAAGGAATGTGTGTGTATCAATCCTTGCCTATATTATTGACTACCTTCATGAGACTTTTTATCAATGTTTTTTTAGAAGCCTCTACCTATCCATTAACTTGTGGATAATATGGTGATGAGAAGCTTAATTTAATTCCAAATGCATCACAAAGAATTTGAACAGTCTTATTTTTGAAAGACTTGCCATTATCTATTATAATCTTATGAGGGATACCAAAATGATAGATGGTGTGATGGTTAATGAATTCAAAAATGTTTTCAACTTTAGTGGAGATGTGAGGGATGGCCTTGACCCACTTGGTGAAGTATTCAATGGTAATAATGATAGAATGATGATAGAGTAATGAATGAGGGTTAATCTCTCTGATTAGATCTAACCCCCATTGGGAGAAGGGCTAAATGTCTTTGGCAACTTGTAATGCATGACTGGGAACATGACGTAGTTTAGCATGTTGTTGACACTTGACACAATGCTAAATGTAATCATCATAGTCTTGATTAAGTGTGGGATAATAATAGCCAAGTTGAAGGATATGTTTGGCAACTATGTGACCATTTAAATGTCTACCACAAATCCCATCATGGAATTCCTTAATAGCAAAGGGAGTCTCAGTAATAGTTAGGAATCTAAGTAGAATACCATCAAAACTTCACTTGTAGAGAAGTCCCTTGAGTATAATGTAATGAGTGGCACAATTTATGAAGGCCCAATTCCCATTATTATAAAGATCAAGAGGGGTAATAGAGAAGGAAATATAATTCGTGAGTTGTTTATACCACAAGTCTTGTGGGTTGGTTATTAAATTTATAACATAGAGGATGGTAGATGAGACATAAGAAGGTAATGTTAAGTGATACATGGTGACATATATTCTTGAAGCGGAGGATGAAGAGGGTATGTGTGAAGTAAGTGAAGCCATCATGTCAGTGACCTTGTTTGTAGATCGAGGAATAGTTTTTAAGAGATAAGAGTCAAATGATCCCAAGAGTGTATCTACATGATGTTTATATCACTGTAGAATTTTGTTTTTGCATAGGTATGAACCATTAACTTGGTTAACCACTAGATAAGAATCACCAAAAATGGTTATGGATTTGATACCCAAGAAGAGAGTTATTTGAAGTCCTAGAATCAAAGCCTCATTTTCGGCCATATTGTTAGTGCAATCAAAATCTAGTTTAAATGACAAAGGCATAGGTTCACCATATAGAGGAATAAGAACGACCCCTACACCCCCACCATGTTGGCATTTGGATCTATCAAAGATCATCATAATTTGATAGGAGATGTCATTGATGGAGAGTGTTACAATAGATTCATTAGGGAATTCAATGTTTGAAAGTTGATTGTTAGGTAAAGGGGCAACCACTAACTGGTCAGTGATTTTTTGCCCTTTAATAGATTTTTTCTAAATGAACTTTGAGTCAAATTCATCAAGAAGCATGAGCCATCAAGCTACATGTTGGTTATGATATGGTTTGGAATGCATGTATTTGAGAGGATTAGTATGGGTGATCACATGAATTTTGTGATTTAAGAGATAATGGTGAAGCTTAGAGGTAGAAAAGGCCAATGTAAGGCAAAGTTTTTTAATATGGGTATATCGAGTCTCATAATCAATAATTGTGTGACTTATATAATAAATTGCCTACTCTCAATGTTGGTCATCTTGATGTGCAATCATAACACCTATAGAATGGTCTGTTACAGAGATGTATAGGTAGAAATGTTGATTTTACTTAGGTGGAATAATAACTAGTGGGGAAAGGAGGCATTGTTTAAGTGTGTTAAAAGGCTTTTTATCAATATATACTCCAATTAAATGAGACATCATTTTTGAGAAGATGGTGAAAGGTTTGGAAGTGATCTGACAATTGGGAAATGAAGTAGCAAATGGACTGAAGTTTTCCTTTTAGGCTATGGAGTTGTTTGCTATTAGTATGTGGAGGTATTTCTAAGATTGCTCTAGCCTTAGAGGGTCAAGCTCAATACCATGGATAAAAATGATAAAACCTAAGATTTTACTAGAAAGAACACCAAAGATACATTTCTTTGGTTTACTTGAATGTTATAATAGAGAAGATGAGTGAATATGGTTTTGAGAATTGTCAAGTGTTCTTGACAAAGTTTAAACTTGTCAAGTAAGTCATCCACATAATCTTTCATAATTTTGTGTATGAGATCATGGAAAATGTAGGTCATAGTGCATTGGTAAGTTACACCAGCATTTTTCAAGCCAAGTCCCCTATGAGGTAATAAAGGTTGTCTTGTGTTGATCCTCATGAGCGACTAAGATTTGATTATATCCAAAGAATCCATCCATAAGTGATAGCATCTTATGGCTAGCCATTAGATCAATAAGTTGGTTGATATTAGGCAATGGGAAGTCATCTTTTGGACATGTGAGGTTTAAATCATGATAGTCAATGTAAATACAAATTCCCCCAATCACTTTTATGACAGGAACAATATTGGAAATCTATTACAGGTAGTTTATGGGTTGGATAAAGTTAATATAAAGGAGGTGTTGGAGCTCTTCTTTAACAAGGAGAGCAATACAAGGATGCATCTTGTAAAGATTTTATTTAATAGGTCTAGCATCTTGATTGGTGACAATGTTATGGGTGATGATAGAGGCATCAATACTGGGTATGTCATTATAATATCAAGAAAAGGGTTTTCTATGGTCATTAAGAAATGTGGTATAATCAATTTTTTTAGAGGAATCTAAAGATTGGCCAATCTTGAGGATACGAGGGTTATCATGAGAAGGCAAGTTGATGTCAATGGTTGACTCATTGAACATAGTTTGTGTTTCAAATGGGAGTGATCATTGGATATAATAATCATCCACACCCATGTAGGTGAGAATTTATTCATCATCTAGACATTGGACAATGTTAATATTGGGAGAGTCTTCATCAATTATTTTAGGATGAACAAGAGGAAGGGACCTTGTTTCCTTACCTTGATGATAGGTAAGAGGCCCCAAATGGATGGCATTTATTAAAAATAAATTAGGAGGTATAGATACCTCTGATTTGGTAGTTGATGGTGGAGAAAAAGGTAGAGGAGAGACTGGTTCTTTGACAATTGGTTCATGGGAGGTTTTAATGAGTTTATTTGGTTCATCATATCCCACCCCATGCCTCTTTTTAGAAATTTCAATAGTGTTGCTAGTAGGATATTCAATAGGTGTATGAACACCTTATTCATAATGACCCAAACTAAATACTTTCTAAGCACACCTATAGAGATAGGTGTGAGTGAATCTAGGGTTACTTAGGAAAGAGAAGTCATAGGTAAATGGACATGGTAAAGAAGATAGATTATTGACAGTGGGAGCTTGATCAATTCCCCCATATGTGAAATTATCTCAAAGGTTAGGGGGACCATAAGGGATGACCATCCTAATATAGGGATCATAATTTGGGTGCATGTGAATCCTTCCATACTCTTGTGGAGTATAAAACATGTTGAGTGTCAACAAATAAGACTCACTGAGTGACAAACATTGAAAGGCCTCCTCCATGGGATCTTTGTCAGGAATTTGTGTTTATAGTATTTGTGTAACCATAAGAGTGAAGCTTATGAAAGCTTTAGAAGCATCATGCAAGGAAGATGATTTTTTCAATGGGATGAGAACATCGTTTGGAATATAGGTCATGTTACATGTTTTAAATGGAGGCGGGTTAGTATGTATAACATGTACTTGTCTATCATGTTCAAACTTGACACAATGGTGTAAATTTAAGGGTACACATGACATATCATATATCCAAGGTCATCCAAGTAGTATGTTATATTGTAACACTTCTTCCATAACATAGAAGAGCTCAAGAATTGTGTAGGGACCTACAAAAATGTATAAAACAATAGTGTCCACCATAGTATCATTAAAGGAATGGAGTATCACATTAGTTTGATACATGTAATTGTTGAGAAGGGCTAGTTTTTATAGGCATGAGTATAAATAATATTAATACTAGCTCCCCCATTGATCATAACTCTCTTGGTATGAGTTTGATCAATATATGCGATAATAAAAAGGGTAAAATCCTAATCTTCAGGGTGTTGAAGTGGAATTTTTGAATCACTGAAAGAAATTAGGGAGATAGAATTGAGGGAGCCAACCAAATTTACAAGAGGTTGGGGATCATCTGATTGTACCTTAATCACTTGCAAAGCACTAATCAAATCTTGATAGTGTTGAGATGAGTTTTGGATTAATTCATACAAAGACATTTTCACAAGAGTTTGGTGAAGTTGTTTCACCATTGAGCTTTAAATAACATCTGAAGATGTTGTTTTAGGAACACCCAAAATGGAAATCTTAGAATTAGGAGGGGGAGTGTCTTTGGTGAAGGGATGGGTCCAAGGAGTAGTGACCTTTTCCTTAGCTTTATCCTTTTGGTTTTGTGATTGTGTGGCCACATTAATTATGTTGATTTGAAAAGTTGGTGAAGGAGGTGGTAAAGGGGTTACGATGACATCTTTAGGTTTGAATTTAGGTGGAATAGAAAGAGGCATTATGGATGCCAAAGGTGGAATAATATGAAGGTTAATGAGAGTATCATAAAAAATAGTGTCGACATCAAAGTATTCCTGAATAACTAATGTGAGGGTTTTATAATTCTCAGTATTGTGTCTAGGTGAATGATGATATAAACACACTTATGTATCATCAAACTAAGATGGATTCATTCTAAGAGGACTATAAGGCTTAATGGGAGGAATAATTATTATGGAATATTGCAATAATTGACATAAGAAAAATCTTTGAGAGCCTGCAAGTGGGATTACACTTGTACTAATAGGAGTGGACACCTTCTTTTATTTTGGTGTTAAAAAGGCAATTTTACATGGTGTCTTTTTTGGTGATGATAGAGTTACATGTTTCGTTGTCACTTTTTTAGTATCAGATGTGAGAGGCATACCCGATAGCAAAGGAAAGAGTGGAGGTAGCTTAACCTTTTGTTTGTCTTGGTTAGACGATATTCCAACTAAAGTAGAAGGGTGTGGCCCCAAAATAGATGGTAAAGTTGAGGGTTGAAGAAGGGGTTGATGAGATCTAGGAGGCTTAACATTATTTTATATTTTAGGGTGAGACTCCAATTTTTAGTTAAGGTTTAAATCTAATTTCACCTGTGGATGAATTAAATTAGAAATGAGGTGTACACCTAAGGGCCTAATCTACTTTAATGTAATATATTCCTATGAGGGTAAGGGTTCTGACATATATGGTTGAACTTCAAGTGCTTTTGGTGAAGAAGTTGTAACTTTGCCAAAGATATTAGGGTAAAGGGTATTAAGGGGATTGATGGTAAAGGTTGACATTCATTATGTTGGATACAGAGTTTTAAGCCACTCCCAAAATACTACATGGTCAAGCTTCATGGAGTCAAGAAATTCTAGACTTTTCACCAAACATGAGAAGTGTTTTGATGAGTTTGAAATAGGCCTTATAGTTGTGTTTTTAGAAGTCTATGGTGTTTAGGAAAGGGGGAAATTGTTTGTCTCTACTACTTCAGGCCAAAGATGAGAAATAACTGCAACAGGGTCCTCTTCGATAGATATGAGAGAAGAAACTTGGTCTGCCATGGGTTGAGGGGAGGTAGGAAAAGTAGGTTCCTTAAGAGGGTAAAGCATAGATATTATGGATCTCTCAACATGTGGGTGAGGCATGGGTAAAGTATGATCCTCCATAGATAAAATAAGGGGTAAGGGTGGTGCAATTAGAGTAGGCATAATAGGTCTCTCATCTATTATGTGAGTACATGATATGGACTCTTCTAGGTGAAAAGGTAAAGTGGGTGGGGTACCACTTTCTATAGGTGGAGGAGAAGTAGGAAAATAAGGTTCCTTAAGAGGGTATAATGTAGTAATGATGTTCCATTAAAAATTTGGTTAAGGAATAGGTAGGGTGTGGTCTTCAAGTGGTAAGAGGATAGGTAATGTTGGTGCAAATGAAATTGACATTACAGGCTCCTCAGGTGGCAAAAGGAGTGGCAAAGGAGGCTCTTCCTCTCAAGGGAGTGAGATGGGTGAAATAGGATCTTCTACCTAAGGAAGAAGAATGGGAAAAATAGATGCCACTAAATATGGGGGAGGAGTTGATGAAATAGATATCTCCTATTAAGGTGTAGGTTGAACTAAAGATAAAGGAAAGACCATATTAACCGTATGGATATTATGATCACCTAAGTTAGTTATGGATTGGAAAATATTTTGATTTGTTGAATGGTTAGGAAAAGGGTGTTTGAAAACATCCATACTTTGATTAGGATGTGTGTTAGGATTATCCAAGATGAGATCACCTCTATCAAGCATATCTTGAACAATGTTCTTGAGTGTCTTACAATTATTAGAGTTGTAGCCTTTAACTTGATGGTAACCACAAAACTCATCTTCTTTGTACTAGGTTGGGATAGGATGGGAAGGGTAAAACTATATAGGAGCTTTAATTTGAGGAAGGGTTATGACACCTTATTGCAATAGTTTCTCATGGATGTATATGACTCCTTAATAGGAGTGTATTATCTTTGTTCATACCGTTGTTGGAATTATTTGGTCAGATTTTGAGAAGTCAAAGAATTTGATTGGTTTGTGGTTATGGAAGAGGCTAACTTAATGACCACCATGTTGGTGGATCTTTTAGCCTTTTGGTTAGAGGGAGAAGTTTTAGAGGAGGAGGAGTCATTTGACTTTTTATTGGTATTCTTACTACATAACTTGACTTTGCCTTCATCTATAGCATGAACCTTGAGTTTTTATGCCATTGTAAAGGCCTCATCAAATGTGCAAAACGTTTATACTAGAGTGTGGATGAGATATGCTTAGCACATGCCCTTAAGAAGAGCTCAATAATCTTAGGTTGGGGTAAGGAGAAGGAGATTTGATTGATCAAACTTCTCCAATGAGTGACAAAATTTGTAATAGACTCGTCATCAAATTGTCTGATAGAATAAAGGTCTGTTATATAAATTTTCTTAGAAATGTTAATAGAGAAATGGTCTAGGAATATTTGTGTAAGTTGGGTAAATGAAAAAAGGTAGTGCTGAGGTATAGAGCTATATAAATCCAAGGTAACACCTAAAAAAGACATAGGGAAAGTGCGAAGTAGTAATGCATCATCATGCCCTATTAAATAATAAGCATGTCTAAATTCTTATAAGTGCTATTATGGGTCCTCTTTACTCTATAAATGAGCAAATTCAAGGAGTTCCCATTGACTTATATAAGGGAGAATAGGCACAAAAGGATGGATTGGTTAATTTCATATTTGATCATAAGATAATACGTTCTTTGAACCAGAAATGAATGTCTCTAAATTAGACAACTTGTCCATTAGCATCTTAATGAGGTCTGGAGGGGGATTAGTTTGGGGGATACCTCATAAGTTATATAGAAGATGATAGGAAGAAAAGGGAGCATATGACATAGCTTGTTGAGGTTATGTCAGGGTAACATAAAGATAATGAGTCATAGGCTGAGGTGTAGAAAGAAAAGGGACTTGTCCCATCGGGTTAGAAACTATGCTTTGGTTGGTTATCATTACTATAGGTTGAATTATTGGCATGGTTAGATTGGATGAAGGGTGAGTCGTAACTCAAGTAATTATAAGCATGAGGGTGGATGGAATAGGTACTACTAAATTCTAGAATGAGGTGTGACTTGGCTGAACTAGTTATGGTTGTGAAAGTAAGGAAGTTACACCAGGGTTTAGGTGGGATTGGGCAGTTGGAGATGTTATATTTTGAACATTATTTATAGTTGGGTTACTCATCAAAGTGGTAATTTGGGTAACCATAGGGAAAATGGTGGAGGCAAATTAAAATGATGTTTTCTCTATTAAAGAGGTTACCATGCCATAGATTAGGTCACCTGTAGAATTATAGGTTCAGCTCATAGTAAGGTAATGCTGAAGAGCTACCACATTATAATCAATAAATTTATCAAAATCTTGATCTCCCTCAGGCACAATGGGAATTTGGTTATGGCTAGGAGTATGCTCTGTATCTAAAGTATATTCCATGATAGAATCATAAGTGAGAGGGGAAAGTAGAAGTGGTTGTCGACTTGCATAATTAGCAAGAATTTTGGCTTGAGCTCATGTCAATACCATGCAAGATGAGGTTTAAATAGTCTTACTACCCTGTATTTGAAATAGAATAAAGAAAAAATAAGTTTGAGTGTAGGGTAAATGGGTTATTTTATCTTGTTATTTTGAGTATATTAAATTACATAGTCACTAACGTCGATAGGGAAGTGATCGACATTGATAGGAACAGTTCACCAACATCGATAGAATAACTAATGTCGATAGGTAAAGTATGCTAATACCAATAGGGTTAACCAATGTTGGTCACTATGAAATCCAAGGAGATGGAAAATTTGATGTTGTAATAAATCAGAGGTTAAAAATAGTTAAAATAGTGGATGTAAAAGGTCTGTGTAAGAAGAAATAACACTCAAAAAACTTGAGATAATAAGTTATACAAACTGAGTTTTAGAAATAGTATTGATTTTATGAATCAATAGGAAATCATCCTTACGAACTCAAAAAATATAGAAGGAAATTAAAAAGAAAAAAAATAACATTCAACCAACAAATATTAAGTCCTAGAGATTAATTTTTTGTCTCATGTTGGCTTATGCCTTAATCAGATAGTGAGAAGAGAATTTAGTTATCGAGGGAACTAGAAATCAATCTAGAGCTAGTTTTAGGTTTGTTTTGGTGCTCAAGAGGAAATATATGTTAGACTAGGGATGTGGCTTGTTATAATAGCTTTCTCTTTACACTTCATGAACTTGAAGCTGAGCCAGGCCACTTAGACAAAATATACCTTCTATCTAGAGATTATACTTCACTAGAGAATGGAGTGAGTTATCCCCTTAGTGGTGAAATCCAAGTAGGATAGTCGGGTAGGCTAAGGTGATCCACCAGGTGATGAATCTTGATGGGACTTTTCTCAAGTGAAATTAGATGCTTATTTATATGAATGTGATTTGGTTGTGTAACATAGGTGTACTACAATTTATTAAAAATGCTTGTAATTAACTAAGTGAGTTAATATGCAACAAACAAACTATGAAATGCATTGAGTTTTAAACCCAAATCTAAAACATTTAGATTTGAATGAAAATAGAGAGGAAATAGGAATATAGTATAAATTTCACTATCCTAATATGCATGAAAGAGGAAGTAAAGAAGGGATTCTCTATTTTCTTTTTATTTGGTTGTAAAAGAAAATGACAAATTGATTTTTAGAGGCAAGGAAAAAAGAAAGAAAATTTTAGTTTAATGCCTTTTAAATAGAGAATAAGATATTGAGTTTTTTTATTTTTAATATAAAAGAGGAGGAAGTATAAGAAATGAAATTTTCACTATAATTCACCTATATGAATGTCTAAAACAAGAAATGAACCCAAGGAAAACTCTAGGGTCCCATCGAGCGTGCCAAAAATATTTCTCTAAATTTTGTCTATTTTAATTCTAAAGGAAAAAAGAAAGAAGGATGGGGATAAGTGATTAAAATGAACCTATATTTGGTTTGTGTGCCATATCTAGACATTGTGAGAACTCTTCTTTAGCTGGGGAGGACTACCTACAAGCAAGAAAGCACTACAAAAAGATTTTTGTTAGCAGATAAATGAGTGGTCTGCCAAGCTACATGCTTATTTAAGGAAGTGTGAAACTTCTCTAGAGATGAAAGTCCAATTTTGAGAGATAAAAAAATAATAAATAACTGAAAGATAGGTAAATAGAGAGAGTGAAAATGAGATAAGATTACTATTATTAGCAACTTGTATGCAACAGAGAGTGACAAGGTGGAGGTGAGGTACTCTATTTGTATTTTATAAGTTGTCTAGGTATGTTTTTAAGAGGTTAGGGAATCTGTAGTTGCTAACATCAGTAGTGGAGTGACCACTATTAGTTATACTACCAAGGTTGATAGTAAGGTGACTGATGTTTGTTAGGCTGTCGAGGTTGGTAGGGGCAATAATTGTCTGGGAGCTTGTAGAAGGATTTTCTAGGTCTAGGAAATGGTTTATATTAGGTCAAGGAGGTTGGGAGAGTTATGAGAGGGAGATTATGGCTTGGTTAAGTTTGGTTAGAGGTTTGGTATTGTTAGGTTAAAGGGAAATAAGTGAGGAATATTTGTACCTCCCTCATGGGGGTATGGTCAAAAGTACATAAAATAATGTAGAGTAGATATAAATAAATAGTAAAATAAATACTTTAATGACCTATAGTATAAGTGATGTACTTAGCTTTGGTGATTGTTGAATGATAAGTGTTAGGTTGATGGATCCTATCAAGGATTCCAAACTTGAATGCCTATATAGAGAGAACAAGTGGGTGTTATTAGTCCTCAAGAGCATAACTACTGATTATGATTGACTTATGTAGGATGATTGTAAGCCAGGATGTCAAAAAATAGAATGTTGAGAGCCTAAATGAGAGTAAGAATTGATTTTCTTAATTTATACTAACCTAAACTATAGGTTGGAGATTGGCTTATATTACCAATGTCGATGATCCTACAGACATCAGTCATGGGTTGACCGACATCGAAAGCCCTAGAATAGGTAAACCTTACTATTTTTGGCCTATTTTGTATTGTTGTTTATGCCAAGTATGAAACCCATTATAAACCAATAAAAATAAGAGGTTAGTAAGGAAGTAGTTGTTTATTAATTTAGTTTGGAAGTGGGAATAAGTCTTGGGTAGTTAGGATGAGGGGACCAAGGTTTGAGGTGAGTCATCAAGTGAGAATTAGTCATAGGGTGAGGTGGATAGGTAAGGTGGCAATAAGAGTTTTTAATTAACTTAATTAATTATTTTAAATTAATTAAATGTGTGAGGGGTAAAATTATGGGTTAGGGAGATTAATTGATATTATTAAAATGGGCTTAAGGGGGGTTTCAACATAGGGAGTTACGCACATGTGTGTGATGTAATTTTGGTGTCTACGCCTACCCCTAATATGATCAAGTCCTTCTGACCACCTTTTGCTCAATTCATTTTGACCAACAATCTTGGTTAGGTCCTTCAATTGTTAGAGGTATAATCACTAAGAATGGGGGTGAATTAGTGAGCCCAAATATTTCAATTTCAATTTCAATTTCAATTTCAATTTCAATTTCAATTTCAATCCTTTCAAACTATTAAAAAATCAACATATATTAACTTGATCAAGCAACATTAATAAGATATCTCATTCATTCAATGTATATATAATATCAAACACATAATACATAGTTCATGTAAGAAACCCTCATGGGTAATAAAACCCACTCTCAAGTCTACAACACATGGACTACTTGTCTTATAAGATATTTAATGAAGAGACTGATCAAGTCCTTCTAACCAAGATTTAGTGAAACATCAATTTCACAAGGAGCACCTACCCTTATGGTCATCAAGTCCTTCTAACCACCTTTTGGTCAAGTCATTATAACCAACAACCTTGGTCAAGTCTTTCTGACCTAAGGCCTTTAATGAAACACCTATTTCAAAAGGATCACCTACTCCTAAGGAAGATCAAGTCCTTTTAACCTCTTATAAAATAAACACCTCCACCTTAGAAATGATGTCTTCAACACCTGATGATGGACCTTTAATAACATAACCTCCTTCAATTATTCACACACTCATAATGCATCAAAAAACCACCTTCAATATAACTTCACACTTCTCTTTCTCATCAACCTGTAATAGTTATGTTATAATACCAGTAACATGACCAAATGATCATACACATAGTCCTCTCTTTGGCTTGTGTCTTTCCTCTATCTTATACAATATTCAACACATGATCTTTTCACACATGTCTCTTATTCACTCTAATAAAACATGTATCTATTACACTCTTAACACATACTCCATAAGTCTACACAAGCCTTCACTTCGAGCACCTACTCAAAAGTCTCTCATACATGTCTTCTCAAAGTCTTTAAATCACCATATTTGATTTTACCTTTTATAGAGCCTTCATGAAATATAAAGTACATGATATTTAATTGTCATACAAAACATATAAATTCACCCTTAAGTCATATAACATGGGTCACACTTAAGCATAACTCTCTTTTAAATAAGCCTAAATGAATTTTTATGTCCTATGGAGACTCATTCACCTCTTTGATACTTCTCTAAGAAAACTAAGAATACAAGAATACTTTGTAAGTATAAGGACCCATTACAAATGATCTATATGTCATTTTTAAGTGTTTATATCCATCAAAACACCCTTCTGTTTAATACTCAATTAGCTCAAACACCTTTCTGTACACACATTCATTATGAATGAAAACATAGTCAACTTTTAACCCTTTGACCATACTACATATGAATGGTCAAATATTAATAATGCACAAACATGGTCCTTATGGAGTATATAACATATTATAATAGTTATCTCACCTTTAAATATTAATATACCAACAAGTGTATCTCAATTACCCTTCTCAGGTTACTTGTAAATCAAACATGAAAACAAAGTCAAATTTTAACCTTAATAAATTTGACTGTATAAACTTTCAAACCTTCAAATATATATTTATAGATGTATCTTGTATTCCTATACAAATTTTATTTTAACACCATGAACATATTTTGAATGCATCAAAAGATATGACCCAAAAACCAAACACTGGGCTTTCCTTTGTTAAATTCAAATATTTAAATTTGAATGGTCACAGTTAAAATTTGATAACTTAAAATGCATCTCATGCCCTCACATCTTATGTTAAATACACACCATCAATATTTTTCAAACTTTAACTCATAGTGTGTCATTGCCCAAATGTTAAGCTTCAAATGTTGACCTCATCTCATGTAATATTATAATCTTGACCACATACACACCACCGATCTCTAAAAATTATCTTGGTTTTTATCTTATAGTGTTCACCATTTGATCTTGATGAAAACCCCCATGATCATGACATTTGGCACCATCAAATGACTTTTAATCACTTTTGCTATTAAACATTGACCACCTATCATCATCTCATTTTGTCTTGACACTTTAAAATGAATACGCTATATTGATCTCTTTGAAATAACTCAGTCTTTACCTTTGTAAACCATATAACACTTTGATCTCTTTGACTCAACATTCATCATTGATCTCTACTATATGAATGCCCACAAACTGTTAGATATCCATTTGGTCCTAATATTTAATTTATGCAAAAATGACTATGGGAACCATATCAATCTACTTGTAAGGCTGACTTTGCATAGTTATATCTTTCACTTCACTCAATTGCATGTTCTCAAATTTGAACCATATAAACTAGGCATAATAATAAACAAACCCACATGACCATTTCCTCATAAAACCTTCATGCATGTAAGATATTCCATCATCAAACTAGTTACTCAACTGTTTCTTAAAATTAGACAAATAACATAATTGAGCTTAGATTTGTAGACTAGGAATTTGACTCAAGAGAAGTGTTAGTATCTTGTTAGTAACAAAATGAAATCAAACTAAAAAACCAACACACTAGCTAACATACATCTCTAGTCATAGTTACTTGGTTGAGCTTAGTTAACAATACTAGAATGGAAACATAACTAAAACATGAAAGAAAACAAATCTTTCACCTCCCTTGAATGCTCTAAATTAGCTTGTAGTAGTGGCTTGCTCGGCTTGGATTTCCTTGGCTTAATATTTGGACATTATAACACTAATTTACATGAAGCTTTAGAATTAGTTTAGCATTATAAATTTGGCATGTGAGAGCTTAAAATTCAATAGGTAAGGCCTCATATTTATATATTTTTGGAATGGTTTGAGGATCAACCATGACTGTCCATCTCAAGATTGAAATGTGTGGCCATGAATAAATCTAACTATGAAATTCATTCTAAAAATATCCTCATTAATTTTTGGGATAGAGTGGTATTTAATAGGCATGGAATGACTTAATGAATCAAGGAGGGTCTTAATGAGGCATGGGAGACCCATAATCTTGATATTTTATGCATTTATGGCTTATGGATGCCATTCCATATGATGATGTCACCTGATGATGTAGTTAATAGAAATCAATTTCTAATAAATATTTATTTAAAAATTTCCATGATAAATTAACTTAAGGCCCTAATTTGGTTTAATTAGCCTAAAACATGATTAGTCAACTTTAGTGTAAATTTTGGCTCTTGGTGCACAAATTAATCAAATTGGTCAAAATGTCTTATTATTGGTCCAAAATTTGACTGGATTAGAATTGGAAGTCAATGTCAGGTGCATTGGATCTATTATCCCATTTGGGATGTTTCCAACATAAAATAACAAAGGCACATGTCTTGTGTAAGAGATTTGATAAAAAAGAGCAATCCAGGTTACCCAAGTACAAAATTATTAATTTGACTCAAAATGATCTAATCAAATTTAGCTAGTCCATAAATTGCATTGACCTATTTCATGATACGCTATCCAAAATTAGCACTTAAATATACCAATATCAACTCATTTAATGCATTTTATTTTTTTAGTCCAAATTGTACATTTTGGTAGAAATTGGTCAAAAGCCTAGTTGGAGGTTATCAGTGGCCAGATTTAGGTATTTATAGTTTTCCCCTATTTAGGATGGTGTTTCAAGATATAAAAATAGTAATTTCTTCTAAAATAATGACAATCTCCTATATGCCTACAACTTCAATGATGATGAATTAACTGCATGATGCCCCCTCGAGGGAATGATTGGCATAAGGTCAACAAGCGATCCCTCAAAATAAAAAATGGAGATGAGGGGACCAAATAAAAGGAAAATTATGAGAGGAGAACATAATGATATTGAAAAATTTGTCAAAATCATTGAGAATACAAGTAGGATGATGTACAATGGTTTTTCCAAAGGTGGTTATAAGCATTATACCCTGATAGTGGCAACATGGTATGATAACACAATGATTTGCCCAAAGGTCATTATAATCATTGAGAAGATGGAGCTACCTCAGTTAGGATAGATAAACAAGAGAATACCATGCCCTTGTATGGGTAGAAAAAGTGAAGTGATAACAACATAATGATTTTCCCAAAGGTGGTTATAATCATTGAGAAATACAGGTGGGATGGTGTGAAATGATTTGCCCATAGGCATTTATAATCATTAGACCTCAATTATGGCAAACATTATTGATCAACTGATTGATTATGGTAACTTAACATAGAGGGTAATGATGAATTAGAACAACCTACTAGTAGGGAGATGCTCATCCAAACTAACAAAGGTTGAAATTCTTTCATGGTTAATTACTCTATTTATGATATGATTGGTATTGAATCAGGATGCTAGTGCTGAAGAGATGTTGTTGCCACTATTTATTGAATAGACTTTTTGAAGCTAATTTTGTTATAGCACATGTTGATAGGCATCATGATGACTTGGCCAAAACATGCATAAGGACTGACTTCTGAAATCCAATACTCAATAAAAAATAATGCACCAATGATAAAAAACCATGATGTTAATGTTGATAGGTGAATATGGATAGATTCAAGTATAGGTGCGCATAATGAATCACCTAATGAATGCACATAAACTGAATCAAGGCAAAAGTGTTGAAAGTAAACAAATAGGTAGACAAACAAATAAAATAAGTAGAAACAAACAAACAAACAAACAAATAAATAATGTAATAGAAACCATATGAACATTTCCCCTAGAAAATAGGTGAAAACTTAACAAACAAACAAAATGGGGGGAATAAAAGAAAAGGAATGGGTTGTTCAAGTTATCTCAAGATGCACTAAGTAAATGGACACTACCTACATAGTGCCATGGATGTAATATCCAACAAAAAAATTAGGCCAAATGTAGTTCTCTTAGGAAATGGGAAGAAAATGAGAACTGATTAAAACAAACAAAATGGATGTGAAAGAAAAAAAGGAATGGTATTGCAAAAAAATAAGTACATGGGAGAAAAGTCTAGAAAAGGATGGGAAAACTAAGTGACAAGTGTTTTTATTACAACTTAGTAAGGGTTCCCAGAATCCTTAAGGTAAAGAAGTGGTCAATGTTTTTGGTTTTTTCTAATGGTTTTACAAATGTTTTTTTTTTGGAATTTTTAAAGTATCTCAACTCAATCAAGAATGACAAGATACTAAATGGTGTAATCTCACAAAATAGTGAGAACATGGATTAGGTTACTCATAAAATCATGAGAGTGTAGCTTAGGTTGGCATAGCTGACCTCAACAAGTATCGAGTGTTGCCTACATAGTCCCATAGTAGAACCTCAAGTCACTATAGTTCCACCCTATAATGAAGGAATTTTACTAGTGTAGTAGTCAATTTAAAAAAAACATGAAAATTTGGTACAAAGGCATAATATGACATAGGAAAAGGCAAGTTGGTATGTCAAGGCTCCATAAATAAATATTGCCCCTAATTTGCCCATAAGTGGTTATAACTAGGACACAATGACCTAGATTAATGTTACTAATCTACCCATACGTGGCTATAATTAGTAGTAATACCAGTGATAAGAAAAGAACAATAAATGAAGGATGCAACTATCAAAACTTCTAACTGATCCAAAATATTATCTCTATCTAGAATTCTTGAAACAACTATTGAAATTGATCAGAATCATTGGTGTTGAAAAGGTGTAACCAATGATGAAACCAACGTCAAATAGGTTAGGTAGATAGGACTAAAAATTTGGTTGGTCAATATAATGGAATGGTAAAATGGATAATTAATAGGCATAAAAAGAATGATAAGAATGACATTTGTATAAAGAAGAATAGTGATAAAATGTCCCAACTGAAATGGTCCTTATAGACAATACACCATAGCATTCAAGCATAGTACTGCTTGAGGTGAATAATATTCATCAGATTAAAATGTTAAAATCTATTTGGTGTGGCAAGCCTATATTCTCTTGATCCATAATCTATAGTAATGATGAAAGTTCCTATCCAGTTTGGTTTGAATTTACCTTTATTCTTCTTCTCAGCCATGGTATTCTTTTGGTTTTATTTAAGAACAAGATCACGAAGTTCAAATGTTCTATGCTTGATACAATGATTGTAGTGGCCTTTGAGTTAGTTATGATATGCCTAAATATTGTTGAGCATAAATATGCATTTTTCATGAAGTAGGTCTAGCTCTTGTAGGTGAGTTACTCAATAGTCGTGATCATCTAGGACATGCTTGAAAGATATGCATAGTGAAAGAAACTCAACCTTAATGGTAAGGATGGATTCTATACCATAAAGAAGTCAATATGGAATGGATCCTATGAGGGTATGATATGCCCAAAGGGTGTGAAATATCTGAAGGTGCCAATCATGACTAACATCATTAATAATCTTTTTGAGAATATTGGCAATGATTTTATTTGATGCTTCGGCCTAGATATTACCTTAAGGGTAATATGCTATAGAATTTTTTTGTGTGATGTTATATTCAACACATAGCTTTTTGACATCCTTTATATTGAATGATCCTCCATTATCAAATATAATGTCAAAGGGGATACTGTAGCGATAAATGAGATAGTTGAAGATAAACTTGGAAATTTTCTTTCCAGTCACGTAAGTAATGGGTATAGCTTCAAACCACTTAGTGCAATATTCAATGGTAGTAAGGATATGTTTATGGGCATCAGATGAAGTGGGATTGATCTTCCTAATTATGTCAAGGCCCCATGTAGAAAATGGACATGGTGTCAACATTGGTTTCAGAGTCTTAGTTAGGGCATGAATCGGATTGGCATGCTGTTGACATTTGTCATACTTATTTACATATGTAGCTACATCTTCATCTATTGTCATATAGCTAAGGCATAAATCAGATTGGCATGCCATTGACATTTGTCATAATTATTTACAGATGTATCTATTGTGGGTCAATAATAACTAGTATGCAAGAGATTTTTGGAAAGAACAGCCCCACTAGATTGGGCTCCACATACCCCTTCATTAACTTCCCATAACACTAGTGTAGATTTTACCAAAGTTAAACAATGAAGCAAAGTTCCATTAAAACTTTAGTGGTAAATGCTTGATCCAAGTAGAGTATAATGAGTGAGTAATGGATAAAGGTTTTGGTTTGTTTTCAAGATAGGTTAGGTGGTATAACTTGGTCATGAAGATAGCTATAAAGGTTTGAATACCAGATAGAATTAGGACCAACAATATCACAAATCATTGTTGTAGTTGAAGGTTCATGAGCTGGTGTGACCAAATTCTTGATGAAAAATTGATAATCTCTATCTTTGTCTATTTTTTGAATCAAAGAGCTAATAGTATCCATGGCATCTATAGTTCTATTACTAGCCCTTGGTATATGTTCAAACTGAATGTCAATAATTTATTGCTTGGGAGTGTTGACCATGGCTTTATATGGAATGAATTGTCATATTCAGTCTAAAAATGGTCTGTAATCTGATTGATGATTAACAAAGAATCACCATAAACCTTTAAATGAGATATATTCCATTTTACCACTTGGTAAAGCCTTACAACTAGTGCTTCATATTCAGCTATGTTATTGGTACAAAGAAAGCTGATCCTGAATGACTTAGGGATTAGAACCCCTATGGTGTAATAAATAAGAGGCCTACCCCCAATCTATGGGTTGTAAATGATCCATCAAAATAAAGCTTCCAATACTACTCCTCAATACGTGTGTCAATGATGGTCATTATGGATTCATCAAGAAATTGGAATGTGAGTAGCTCTATGTTTGCAAGGGGTGCTTTAGCATGTTGATCTGTAAGGACCTATCCCTTGATTGCTCATTGATTGACATAATCTATGTCAAACTCACTAAGAAACATGATCCAATTGGCCATTCTACCTTGTAAATTGGTTTTAGATAGTAGATACTTGAGTGGATCTACTTTTGAAATGACCATGGTCTTATTGTTCAATATGTAGTGTCACAATTTTTAAGTTGCAAAGACCATGGCTAGACAGGCTTTTT
The DNA here is from genome assembly GCA_037957365.1 of Torreya grandis. Taxonomy (NCBI): domain Eukaryota; kingdom Viridiplantae; phylum Streptophyta; class Pinopsida; order Cupressales; family Taxaceae; genus Torreya; species Torreya grandis. The sequence continues at coordinate 995,754 of JARHVA010000250.1, read as the reverse complement.
CAATAGGCATATAGTTGTGTTCATACATGACCAATGTCAAACTTAAGTAGTATAATGTATGCTCTTTTCCTTTATCATCATGTTGAACTAAAAGTGCCCCTAAGGCACTATCTATAGCTGATATGTACAATAAAAATGGTTTTCTGGCATATGGGTAATAAAATAGGTAGATTTGCTAGGTAAACTTTTAGCTGCTAGAAAGCTACTTGTAGTGATTATCCTAGTGGAATACAACTCCATTAATGAGAATATGTGTAAATGGGTGACACTTATCTACTAACTGAGATATGAAGTGTTGGATTGACTAGATCTTGCCCTACAAACTATGGAGGTGCTTCAAATTGGTTGGTGGTGGCATCTTTATTATAGCTTGGACCTTTACTGGATTGATTTAATTCTACTATGAGACATAATGAAGCAAAGTAAATTTCTTGAGGTTACTCAGAACACACACTTCTTTGGATTCAATCAAATTTTATACTCATGTAGTCTTTCAAATATTATACATAACATTACTAGATGGTCGGCCCTAGTTTTTGATTTGCCTAGTATGTCATTGATATAGTCTTCAACAATATCAATCATCATATCATGGAATATTAAAATCATATATTTTTTATATGTGGCTCCTGTAGACACCTAAATATGGTCATCAATAACCTCTAGCCAGGCTTTTGACTAATTTCCACCAAAATGCACAATTTGGCTTAAAAAAACTAAAACACATTAAATGAGTTGAAATTCATATATTCAAGTGCTGATTTTGGCAAAGATATCATTAAATGAGGAAATATAATTTATGGGCTAGCTAACTTTGATCAGATCATTTCAAGTAAAAATGCCAATTTTGCACTTAGGTGCTTTGGATTGCTCTTTTCTATCAAATTTTTTGTATGAGATGCATGTCTTTGTTATTTTTTGTTAGAAACATCCTAAATGGGAATATGGTTCCAACGTATCTAACATTAACTTTCAATTCTAATCCAATCAAATTTTGGACCAATGACAAGGTATTCTAATTAATTTGAGTAATTTGTGCATAAATTGCTTAATCATGATTAAGAGTTAATAAAACTAAATTAGAGCCTAATTCATAATTCCATAGAAACTTGTTGAATACTTGTTTTTAAAAATAAATATTGAATAACTGCATCATTAGGTGACCTCATTTCTTGGGAAGACATTCCTAGGCCATAAATGCCATAAATATCAGGATTATGGGTCTCCCATGCCTCATAATGACCCTCCATGCCTCTTCGATTCCCATTTTTTCAATGTCATGATGATGATAATTATAGATTTAATTGCAAAAAATTGAATTAATCCTCAACCATACATCTTCATCTCAAGATGGGTGGTTTAGGTTGATTCTGAGCAATCTTAAAAATCTATAAATAAGAGGCCTTGCCTATTGAATTTTAAGCTTAATTTGTGAAAATTTACCATGTCAAATTGATTCCAACAACTCTCACATGCCAAATTTATGATGCCAAAATATTGATCCAATCCAAGCCAAAACCACAAGGTGCCAAGTAGAAGAGGAGATAGCCAAGCCTCTTTTGATGAAGACTTCATGAGCAAAAGCTTAGCAAGCCACTACAACAAGCATTTGGAGCATCCGAGGAAGGTAAAGGATTTTTTTCTTTACTTTTTAGTTGTGATTTTCTTTTCTTTTTGTTATTAATCTCACCCTAGTAACTAGGCCTAGAGATGTATGCTATTTAGTGTGTTTTTATCAATTTATTTTCATTTTGGGACTAACATAATACTTATCAAATCTCTTGAGTCAAATTATTAGTTCACCTAATGGCATACCCAGTGGGACTGCACCCCAAAAATTTGATCAAATAACACCTATAAGTAACATATTAACCATTTTCATATAGGATCTTGGAGTGTGGAAGAAAAAAAGTAAAGATTTGAGAAAAAAACTTATTTTTTGGAGCTCATAGTTTTATTCTTAGGACTATGTAATTTAGATCCCAACTTGACCTGACTTGACCCAAATCACCCTAACTCAGATCCTAACTCAGCTTGACTTGACTCAACTCACCTTGACTCAGATCCCAACATGGCCTAACTTGACCCAACTCACCCTAAATTCAATCCTAACTCAGCCTAACTTGATCCAAATCACCCTGACTTAGATCCTAACTCAGATCCCAACTTAACTCAACTCGACCCAACTTGCCCTAACTCAAATCCCAACTCAACCCAAATTGACCCAACTCACCCTGACTCAGATCTTAACTCAACCTAAATTAACCCAACTCACCCCAACTTAGATCCCAACTCGGCCTAACTTGACCCGACTCACCCCAACTTGATTGTGTGAAACTTGAGAGCTAAAATTCTATTTTAAAACTGATTAGTCTAGGGTCATACAAACTCCTTTCTGGATGATTTTTTTAAAGCATGTGGTTTTTCCTAAATTTTTAGAATCTGATATTAGTTTAACTTTAATTTTCATAGATTTTTTACAAAGTTTTGAAAATCTATTTAGATGTTTCTAATCTAACACATTTGCTTTTAGGGTGATGCCTTAAGGGAATAAAGGTAACTTATAGATTTCAAATTTGATAAATCATGTTCTATACCACCTTTTGCATGCTTTTAAAATGAAATAGGAACCTTGTTTTGGTGCTTAATGAAACATTTAGAGGCGTAAGTGAAGGGTTTAAAAGTTACAACTTAAGACCAAGGGGTCAAAAGAACACCACCACATCTTTTGTTTGGGCTTAAAATTAAATACACTTGTCAATTTTTGTTTTCAATAATTATTTAATCAAAACTTGTTTGTAAAAAATAAGGTTTGTGCATGTATGCTCTTCCATTTCTCCCCTTTAGGGAACCCTTGGAATCAAAAATTCTTTCCTTATTTTCAAATTTCCTAGTCCAAGGCATATAAATAATGTCATCTAAAGCACTGCCCAAAAATGGTAAAAGTATTGGGTGACCTTGACAATGACCCTAAAGTCTTTCTATTTTACGCTTACTTTGTTTCATATAAACTTGGCTTGCGAGGGGGACGTCATCACCTCCCATGAGTTATTTAGGGAAGCTTTGACCTAGGGTTTCATCTCCCAGCATTGACTTCATTTGGATCCATATTGGAGTTGCACACCAAACGTATTAGTACTTTGGACATTGCACTACACTGAGCAAAAAATATGGTGTGGTGGTTACAAAAAGTACTAGACCTTTTTACAATAAGTCAAGTGATACGAACCCAAAATCCATGCTTTTGTTTTGCATTGTTTGACATAAAAGTCATTGTGAAATTGATTCCCCTAGAATTTTAGAAACTTGTTGATCTTAGATAAATCCCCACTTGCCATAGAAGTATTATTGGTGCAAGGTACACCTCAAGGTCCATGTCACAATACTATCATTTGAGATAAAGGGGGGTCTAAAAACCTTACTATATAATGCACATTTACTTTTAGAAAAACACTTGAAATCCTCTAAAATGATGTATATTGATGGATTCTAATAATACTAAGCAACCTTGTTAGTTTAGGATCTAAGAGCAATTAATTAGTTAGTTTTGTCCTAGATTAAAGTCTTGTTTGGAGTCAAAGCTTGGTGTAAACAAATGATACAAACCAAAACACATGGTCCTCATTTTCCTTTGAACAAAGAGGCATTATTATTCCCACATGAAATCATCAATTTTCCTTGTTCAAAGTTCATCAAAAATTGGAGTCAGATCATCCACTTTGGCATAGTTATGCTACCTAATTGAGGCTAGAACTTTGCCAAAGTTGTTTAAGTCATTCATTTATAATATAAATTTGAAATTACACTTTTATAATTTTATAGGGTTGATGTGTTAAGTGGGTTCATAATTTTCACTAAACTTGAGGGAACTTAGGTTCAATTTCCAATTTGGGTTGAAGGTCATTTAAAACTCATGATCATTATCACCACTTGATAGACTTAAGTCATTTTGTGCTAAACACTTGCACTTTGAGTCTATGCACCACAACATTTTTAGTCAATAAATTTAGTTTTATGCTATCAAATATGTGAGAAATTATCTTTGCCTTAGAGAGTTTTTGAAATAATCATTTTGTCACATCTTTTGGGTAGTCTAGCACTGTTATGCTGCCCAAAACATTTAAGATATTATTTCCTAGGCCCTTTTACATAGATTTCAAATTTGTTCCTACATTTTCAAACCAATCCAAGTATACTTTTTTGAACCTTTATCTAGCATAGTTATGCCATTCACTTTTGTCTCGCTTATTTGTCAAAAGAACCAATTTTTATACCATTATTTGTGCAAAAATAAATTATCTCTAAAGTGCCTTTTTTTCATACTTTATACCTATTTGATCGAGCCATATCCAAGAATAAAATTTCTAGTGTTTGTTAGAAGTATTTCAATCTGTTAGATTAAAAATCTCATCTATTTCAAAGTCTAGATTTTGATGCCTTTTGGCCAAGAGTCCTAGTGCATGCCTTGTTTGATCCTAGCTTTTGATGCCACATTTTGGCCAAAAGACCCTGAAACTTATAATTTTCTAGATTAGACTGATTTGAAAAACTTTGACCTTAGCATTTGGAATTTTGATTTTTGGTTCATTTATTTAATCTTTTTGTGTAAAACATGTAATGTTATACACTTAACATTAGCTTATATTATCAAAAATCTTTATATAAACCTTTCGATCCTTTTGACAAATCTAGACCAAGTTGGAACATCATCTTTTTTTAGATAATGTATTTTTGGAGTTTAAAGACCTCTCTTTATCATAAAGCATTGACTAGGGATCCCAAAATGTATTCCTACACTCATAGTGGACTCATGTATAATTTGAGGATTAGTAATGTGGTTGTATAGGAAGAAATGGTGCAAGACCCATATGTAGATAATATTGATTATGAGATGGATCATTATCCCTCTTATAATACTCAATTAGGGGCACAAAGCCAAGATCTATTGGATAACTACTTGGTTAATACACCACCTTATTTAGAATAAGACCAATAATAAACCACACAATACCTAGCTATAATACCCACAAATGATGAACTAGTTCTTCAAAATCCATGCTCTAATAATATGCCTTCCACATATGATACATTTTTGTTTGAGCATTATTTATTGGAGAATAAAGATGAGATTTTGGTTAGATCCATAGAGTTAGGGGCCAAGTTTCTAGTAGAATTCACTTACGAGAATTTACCAGGCCTAGTAAGAATTCCCCATAACATAATTTACAATCAACAAGCTTCTTCTAGAAATCCTTTGGCTCTAGTCCAAACAACATATCAAGACCATAATATGTTTAATAGAGGTAAAAACCTCATGGAATACCACTTTAACCAAATAAAAATGGTGTATAAAACCTACCTAAATCTAGCACACAATTTCAATTAGATTACCATGGTGAGTAAACCTCTTATTGACTTAGTTCCTTTAACAAGAGTTTTGATAAAGTTAACTAGTCAAGACAATTATATTTTAGACCCATTCATGCAAAACACTTTAGTAGAAAACTTGATGCATATACCCATTATTGAAGAAGTGTCTTCTACTTCTACATAGAATAATGAGCAAAATATAGTATACAATGTGTAAGCAACATCCAATCTAAATCAAAGTGGTACTCACACACAAATAACTAGTCAACAATATGCACTTGTAGTTAATACCATGAGTGGACCATCATACTAGGGAGTAGGAGTTTCTACATCCCAACCTGAACCAACTACTTCATCAACCATGCAACCAATAGGATTGGGTAGTCAAATACCACCCAATGTCACACCTCAACAATAGAACGTGATGAATCTTACCTCTCCTCAATAAGAGATGAGTAGTATTCAAAAATAGCAGGCATAATCTAATGTACCAACATAATATATTTTGAATATATTTCCACCTCAACAAGGGATAACTAATGTTCTACCTCATCAGGTAGTAGCAAATACACCTCCTCAATCATAGACCAGTATACCAATCCAAAACCAAATGATGACTAGCCAAAAATGTGTAAATATTGGTCAGTCATAGATGTTGAATATTCAACATTCTTTTACTTCCTAATAAGTATTAATGTAACAAGTAGGCTCCCATGTTTCTCAAGTACCTACTAGACAATAATTGGTTCAAAATGTGCCACAAGTTCAGAGACAGGGTCTTTGTCCACAAGTTTCCACTCAATAGCAAGGTTTGATTAGTTAGTAGCATGTCCCTTTTCAACCACAACAGACATAATATAGTTATATATCTCCATCCCAACTAAAAAATCCTCCAGCTTAAACCTTCATAGCCAACCCAAACCAGAATATCGCATAGCCAAATGTTCAATTTCAAATACATCTTAATCTATGTATGCATATTCTTGATCCATTTCCCAACCAAACCAATATACCCTAATATATATCTCCATCATACCTTGGTAAAAGTGTCCCACTTGTGACCTCCCAACCATCTACCCAAACCAATGTTCCTTCCAATTTCCTATTCCAAGAATTGTAATAGATGAAGGATCCAATTGCTACCATTCAGGCTAGGAAACATATTAAAAGGTTTAAGTTGGATGACATGTGTTCTTATCCATTAAACATGGAATACTTGTAGATACCATTTCCTCCAGGGTAAGAACCACAAAAATTTGAAAAATACAAAGGGAAAGGTGACCCTAAGGCCCATTTAACTAAGATCTTTATTGTATGCCAGCTAGTGACATATAACGATATATACCTTTTGTTTTTGTTTCCAAGGATCTTGGATAGACAAGCCTTGCAGTGGTTTTTAAAGTTACCCAATAATTTAGTAATAGATTTTGATGATCTTTTTGAAAAGTTTGTGTAGCACTTTAATTATAATCTCAAACATGAGATTTCATTGGTTGACTTAACATAAATAAAATAAAAGGCTAGTGAGAGTTTTGCAAGTTATCTATAGCGATGGAAAGCCCTTGTAAGTTGATTCACCCAAAGTTTAATAGATATATAATTAGCCATTGTGTTTACTAAAAATTTTCATAGTGAGATAGCTTATCATCTGAAACTACAATGTGAACATACTTTCAAGGAGATCATAAATAAAGTCTTGTTGATTGAGTGAGTCCTTATTAATAAAGAGATCATCAATCTTACATCAACTAATCAAAATCAAGGTACCAATCAAGGAAGTGTCCAAAACCAACATCCAATCCAATCATAAGCATCATAACTAGGACATGCCAATAACCAAGATAAACCAAAGCAATGCAACTGCAATAGGAATGTTGTGGGTAATGGAATAACCAAGTCACATCATGTCTAAATAGTAAAAACATCATCTGCACCACCTTTTTAGCTTACTCCTACCCAAAAACCTCTCCAACCAATGTCTCAAGCAAAACAACTAAGACCTACAAAACAAATGTAGCAACCTTTATCATTATAAACCCCTCTTCTAAGGAGAACTATGCCTATGCATCATGTATTTAGTAATGTAGGATAGCCTATTGAGTTTGTATTTCATAAACTTACCATTGCTAATCTGATTAGTTACTAAAGTATTATCCATAATGAATTCCTTATTTTGATTGGTACCATGAAAATAAATTCTATGAATATCATCGGGTCAATGGGCATAGTCTACAAAGATGTGTGAAAATAAAACATTTAATTAAGAATATGTTGGAGTATGGGAAGATAAGATTAGATAATGGTGCTTACACCTCCAATCAAACTCTTGGGATTTATCAAAACCCCTTTCCCCAACATAACACATAGTAGAAACATAACAATCAACAATAACACTAGCCAGTGAAACAACAAAATCAATAGTATCAAAATCAAAGGTTGAACTAGAAGAATTAGTAGAATCAACAATATAACCAATAAAATTAGATTAATAGATAAAACTAAGGTCAGAATGTTAATAACTAACAAACCTACACATGACTACAATAGGGTTGTAGATCATATTGTAGGGGGCAATGTTAATACCATCTCTATTAATCTTAGACTGAACACTAATCAATATAGACCATTGCTAAACAATACCACTCAACCAAATTTCATGGATGATCCTTCTTTTACCTAGGACTACCCACAAGCAAATCAACAAATTGGGACTCCCACTTTTGGAAAATATACTAATAACTCACCCTTACCATGTGACCACATACAAGTGAACTGGCAACAAAGATTTATCCTATCTAGTCCCACACCATTCCTAGTATTTGTTAAAAATTATAGTCCAACATCTAATCCTAATTATGCAATCACAAATCAGAGGTCAAAGATTACTATCCTAGGTCCAAAACCATCTACCACTTTGAATGTTATCCAACCAACCATTCAGCCTCAGAATAAACCATTCACCATTAATCAAGATAAGAAGTTTGATATTGTGGAACAGTTACATAAGACACCAACACAAATTTATTTTCTATATTTATTGTGAATGTTAACAATCCACAAGAATATTTTTAATGAGATTTTAACCCAATCCACTATTTCCAATGATATATCCCTTGAAAAAAATTCAAGCTTTGGTTGGACACCTAGCTCCAACCTAATAAGTCACATTTAACCAAAGTGATATGTCTTCCCTTGGCCTGCTCCATAATAATCTAATGTACATAGAATTTTATATAAAGTGACATAAAGTGAAACATGTCCCTATAGACAATGGATCAATCCTCAACATAGTGTCTCTAAAGGTCATCAAGCTTCTTGGGTACACAATGGCATATCTTTAGCTAGAAATGATAACTATCAAAGCCTATGATAATTAGGAAAGAGAATCACAAGGCACCATTAGCTTATCAGTTATCATTGGGCCTTTGACTAATGATACACTTTATCATGTGCTTGTTCTTGAGTTGTCATATAATATGCTTCTAGGTAGGCCTTAGTTACATGAGATTCATGCAGTCCTGTCAATGCTATACCAATGTATCAAGTTCTCCCACTCAGGGATGGAAGTGAATATTCTAAGAGATTTACACCCTTATGAACACTAAAAACATATTGAGGCCAAGATTCAAATCTAAAATTACCAATATAACATGAATCCAAGTTATAAGTAGGATAAAGGAAAGGCCATACTTATCAATCCTCCATAAGATAATTTCGTAGATCCTAATACCTTGGATTCCCTTTCTCACATTCCACCTCCTGAAGCTTCCTTTCATTTCACCATTTTAGATAATAGCCCAAGGGAGTATGTGACCCATGATACCTTCCATATTACCAATCTTACTTAGACTCAAAAGACCTTTAGGTGACCTAAAAATACCCCACACATGCATTGGCAATAAAAAACAAAGATAAGTTACCTATCATGTTTTTACCAACATCTAGCCTAGAATTAGACCCTCTTGAAGGGGATGAATTATGGTTGTACAATGAAAACCAAGATAATTTTTATAAAAATTCAAAGTATCCTATTCTCAATAGGATCATGTAGTATCAAGATTATGAAAGAAGAGGGTTTGAACCAAATCAATAAGGAACCATTGAGCTAATTTCCATGACTAAGTATAAAAGACCATATGGACTTGGATTTAAATCACCTAGGGGTGACCCCATATATCTTATTTGAGCTCTATCACTAGTGTCTAGTGATGATGATGTCGATAGTGAAGTAGATTTTGATCATAGCCTCACCTTTGATGACCTAGTTGAGATGAACTTGTTTTATAACAATGTCATATGTACTCTTACCCTAATCATTTATTATAACCCATTACCATTATACTAGCCCCAACTGATAAATTGGGACCAACAAGAATATAATCTATTGATTGATGAGTTTTAGAAAGATGAGGCATTCTATGAATTTTTATACCTTATAGACAACATTTAATTTGGAAATCATACATTAGGATTCTAAATTACATTGGATCTTAAAGCCTATTTTGGAGAGCGGGTGAACACCCTTAGCTAAAAACAAATAAATAAAACATTGAGGTCCCCAAGTGAAAACCTCTTTGAGGCATTTTATAACCAAGGAAAAAGTAAAGATAAAGACCAGTCTAGTGGTGAAAACTTTTTTCAAGTGCCACTAGATAGGGGTGTTCATTCTTCTTTGAATTTAGATCAGGAGATCACCAATGATGAACTTGCCTAGAGATTTGAGTTTAGTTTTTCATAACAAGTATTTGATCAAATTCTTTAAGAATCTTTGACTATGTTTGTCACATGGCTAGATCTCCCATTGGGGGACTCATCATGCTTAGGAGATATTGAAGAGCAAGTCTTAGCAGAGGACCCTGATATAGTCTAATAGTTCAAGTCTTTGCCTATTATCCTAGAAGATGGTTTGACCCCTTCTAGTCAAAGATATAATAGAGGTAAACATCAAGACTCCATCAGACCTAAAATGGATAAAATTAGGTGCATCCCTCACTGAAGAAGAACATGAAGTCTTTACAACTCTGTTGAGAGAATTTGTATATATCTTTACATGGGCTTATTCTACATGCCAATTTTAGACCCAACCTTGGTTTTACACCACTTTGTGGTCAATCCTGATGCCAAACTAGTAAAACTAGAGCTAAATAAGATGCATCCTCACATTTATATCTTGGTAAAGAAAGAGTTTGAAAAACTCTTAGTTGTAGGATGTATCTGATCTATTGACTACTCAGAATGGATATATAATGTTGTACCTGTTAGTAAAAATACTAAAGGAATAAAAATCTATACTAATTTTTGAGACATCAACAAAGCTTTCCCTAAGGATGAATTTCCATTACCTAATATTGACATGATCATTGATTCCATAGTGGGTTATGAAATGCTTTCACTCATGTATGGCTTTTCAGGATACAACTAGATTAGAATAACACCAGAAGACCAACATAAAATAGCATTCACCATTTCATGGGGAACATTTTGTTATCAGGTAATGCCATTTAGTCTTAATAATGATAGAGCTACATATCAAAGTGCCATGACTATCATATTCTATGATATGATGCATAATATTGTTGAAGACTATGTTGATGACATATTAAGCAAATTTAAGACCAGGTCTGACCATCCAATAATGTCACATAGGATATTTGATAGACTATAAGAGTAAAAATTTACACTCAATCTAAAGAAATGTGTGTTTGGAGTAACCTTAAGAAAATTAATTGGCTTCATCATGTCTTGTAGAGGCATTTAAGTCAATCCAACCAAAATCCATGTTATTATCGACATACTACCACCAACTAATTTGAATCAACTCCATATTTTACAGGGAAAGATCTAATTAGTCTGATGCTTTATCTCTCAGTTAGTAGACAAGTGTCATCCATTTACACATATTTTGAATAAGGGAGTATTTTTTCACTGGGATGATCACTACCAAACATATTTTCAATAACTCAAGGACTATCTAATTAATCCACCTATTTTTTACTTCCTATGTTAGGAAGGCCATTCTTGTTATATATATCAGCTATCAACTATACCTTGGGGGAAATTTTGGCTCAACATGATAATAATGGAAAAGATCATGTAGTATACTAATTAAGATATACTTTGATCACATATGAACACAACTATTCACCTATTGAAAAATCTTGTCTAGCCGTGGTCTTCATAGCTCAAAAATTATGCCATTATATGCTGAACAATAAGACCATAGTCATTTCAAAAGTAGATCCACTCAAGTATCTACTATCTAAAATATATTTACAAGGTAGAATGGCCAAATTGATCATGCTTCTTAGTGAGTTTGACATAGAGTATGTTAATAAGAAAGCAATCAAAGCATAGGTCTTAGTAGATCAACTTGTTGAAGTACCCCTTGTAGACACAAAGCCACTCACATTTCATTTTCATGATGAATCCATAGTGACCATCATTGACACACCTCTTGGGGAGTAGCACTAGAATTTATATTTTTATGGTTCATTTACTGCACATGGATTGAGGGTAAGTCTCTTATTTATTACACCATAGGGGGATTTAATCACTAAATCATTTAGAATCAGTTATCTTTATAAAAATAACATGGCTGAGTATGAAGGACTTATGATAGGAATTTTATAGGTAGTACAATGGAATATATCTCATCTCAAGGTTCATGGTGATTCTCAATTAATAATTAATTAGGTCACAGACCATTTTTAGACCAAAGATGACAAGTTGGTTCCATATAAGGCTAGGTCAATAACCTAAAGTAAAAAATTAAAAATACCCAATTTGAGTATATACCAAGTGCTAGTAATAGAAATACAAATTCTATGGTTAATATTATCTCTCTAATTTAACAAATAAACCAAGCTAGAGAGTATTAGTTCCTCATCAAGAATTTGTTAGCACCAGCTCATGAACTTTCATCTATTGCAATGATTTATGATATTGTTGGTCTTAATTCTATCTAGTACTCAGACCTTTATATATACCTTCATGACCAAATTCTACCACCTAACCTATCTCAAAAACAAAGCAAAGCCTTTATTCATCATTCTACTTATTATACTCTACTTGGATCCACCCTTTAATACCATAGTTTTGATGGAACTCTGCTTCATTATTTAACTTCAATAGAGTCTACGCTAGCATTAAGAGAAGGTCATGAAGGGGTATGTGGAGCTCATTCTAGTGGACAAATCCTATCCAAAAAGCTTTTGCATACTTGTTATTATTGGCCCATAATAGATGTAGATGTAGTTGTATATGTAAAGAAGTGTGACAAATGTCAATGACATACTAATCTGATTCATGCCCCAGCCCAAACTATGAAACCAATTTTTACACCATGGCCATTTGCTACATGGGGACTTGACCTCATTGGGAATATCAATCCCACTTCATCTAGTGGCCATAAACATATCCTTACCACCATTGAGTATTTCACTAAGTGGCTTGAAGCTATACCCCTCACTTAAGTGACTAGAAATCAAATTTTCAAATTTATCTTCAACCATCTCATTTGTCACTATGATATCCCCTCTGACATTATATTTGATAATGGAGGATCATTCAAGAATAAGGATGTAGACTAGCTATGTATTGAATATAACATCACACAACATTTTTCTACATCATATTACCCTCAAGGTAATGGTCAGGCCAAAGCATCAAATAAAACCATTATCAATATTCTCAAAAAGATTTTAAATAATGCTGATCATGATTGGCACCTACAGATATTCCCTGACTTTTGGACATACTGTACCAATCATTATACCCCCATAGGAGCCACTCCATATTCACTTGTTTATGGTACTAAATCCATCCTTCACATTGAGGTTGAATTACCTTTATTGTGCATATCTTTCAAATATGTCCTAGATGATCATGACTATCAAGTAACTCACCTATGGTAGCTAGACTTGATTGATGAAAAATACATAACTGCACTCAATAATCTTTAAGAATATTAGAATAAAATCAAAGGTCACTAAAATCAATGTGTCAAGTATACAACATTTAAACTTGGTGATCTTGTTTTTAAATAAAACCAAAAGAATACCATGACTAAGAAGAAGCATAAAGGTAAATTCAAACCAAACTAGATATAAACTTTCATCATTATTGTAGATTATGGATCAGGAGCATACAAGCTTACCACACTAGATGGAGATGAACTTCTTGAGCTGATGAATATTATTCACCTCAAGTAGTACTATTCTTGAGCACTAAGGTGTATTATCTATAAAGACCATTTTAGTGGTGCCATTTTATCACTATTCTTATTTGTACAAATATCATTATTATCAATCCTCTTAACCTTATCCATTTTACCATTCCATTCTATCAACCAGATGTGTTCTAAATCCTAGCCCATTTTAACTTTGGATTTTTCCATTCATTACATATTTTAAGTATCAAGGAATCTAATTAGTTTCATCAGTTGTTTCAAGTACTTCAGACAAAGATCATATTTTGTCATAGTATGATAGAAGTTTTAGTAATTTCATCCTTCATTTATTATTCCTTTCTTATCATTGATCTTGCTACTAATTACAATTACCTTTGGGTAAGTTAGTACTATTTATCTATGGTGTTGTGTCCTATTTATAACTACCTATAAGCAAACTAGGGGCAACATTTGTTTAATAAGTCTTGATGTACCAACTTACCACTTCATATGCCATACTATACCTTTTTACCACCTGTGCTTATTTTATTTGAATTGACTACTACACTAGTCAAATTCCTCTATTATAGGGTATAACTATAGTGACTTGAGGTCCTACTCTAAGACTATGTAGGCAGTGCTCAATACTTGTTGAGGTTAGCTCATTCACCCTTTCCACCACGCTCTTGCCAATTTATGAGCAACCTAAGTTTGAATGTTCTCACCATTTTTCAAGAAACCTATGTTTGAATGATCTCACCATTTTGTCAGCAACCTAAATTTGAATTCTCTCACCATTTTGTGAGGTTAAAACATTTAGTGTCTCATCATTCTTGAACAAGTTGAGATACTTCCAAAATTCTAGAAATATTTGTAAAATCATTATAAAAAACCAAAAACATTTGACCACTTCTTTGCCTTAAGGATTCTAGGAAACCTTTATAAGTTACAAGAAAATCACTTATTTCTTAGTTTCCTCATCCTTTTTGGCCTTTGGCTCTCATGCACTTGCCATTTTTAAAGACCATTCCTATTCTTCTATCACATCCATTCTATTTGTTTTCATCAGTTATCACATTCTTCCCATTCCCTGGGAGAACTACATTTGGCCTAAAGTTTTTTTATTGGATATTACATCCATAGAACTATGTAGGTAGCATCCACTTGCCTAGTGCATATGGAGAAAGTTTGATCAACCTCTTCCTTTTATTCTATTCCCCCATTTTGTTCATTTTTTATGTTATCACCTATTTTTTAGGGGTAATGTTTGTATAGTTTTTACTACATTATTTATTTACTTGTCTTTGCTTATTTTTTTTATTTATCTGCCTGTTTGTTTACTTTCAACACTATTGTCTTGATTTAGTTTATGTGTGTTCATTGGGTGATTCCTTACCCAAAATTATACTCAAATCCATCCATATTCATATTTTTACATTTTCATCATGGTTTTTATCATTAGTGCATTATTTTCAATTGAGTATTGGATTATGGGAGTTAGTCCTCATACATATTTTGACCTGGTCCTCATGATGTTATACTATGATGCCTATCAACACATGCTACAACCAACCTTAGCTTCAAGAAGTCTATTTAGAAATGGTGCATCAACATCTCTTTGACATTGACATCTTGATTCAATCCCAATCATATCCCAAATAGAGTAATTAACCATAAAAGAATTTTAACCTTTATTACTTCAGACAACCATCTCCCTACTAGTAGGTTGTTCTAATTCATCATTACCCTCTATGTTAAGTTATCATCATCCTCAACCAAGTTTATCATGTTTACCATAATCAGGGTCTCATGATTATAACCACATATGGGCAAATCATTGTACACCATCCCACCTACATTTCTCAATGATTATAACTACCTTTGGGCAAATCATTGTGTTCTCACCAAATTTACTTTTTATATCCAAAT
Source organism: Torreya grandis (assembly GCA_037957365.1). Taxonomy (NCBI): domain Eukaryota; kingdom Viridiplantae; phylum Streptophyta; class Pinopsida; order Cupressales; family Taxaceae; genus Torreya; species Torreya grandis. The sequence continues at coordinate 980,288 of JARHVA010000250.1, read as the reverse complement.
AGGGGCATGTTTTTATCTTGTTTGTCTACCCTAACTAGGGCAACATTATCTTATTTTTCTATCCTAACTAGGTCAGTTCCATCTTCTTAATGATTATAACCACCTTTGGGAAAATCATTGTGTTTTCATACCATGTTGCCACTATCAAGGTACAATGCTTATAACTGACTTTGGGAAAACCATTATACACCCTCACACTTATATTTTTAGTGATTTAAAAAAAAAAATCAAAATCATTGTGTTTTCACCCCATCATCTTTCCTTTCTTTGGTCCCCTTGTTTTGCTTCTTATCGAGGGATTGTTTGCTGACCTACTTATGCCAACCATTCCGTCCAAAGGGAATCATATAGTTATTTTATCATTGTTATAGTTGTAGTTATACAAGACCTTTTCATTCTTTGAGAAGACATTATTATGTGTATAACTTTCAATACCTTCCCAAATAAGGGCAAATTATAGACACCTAAATTAGACCATCGATAACCTCCAGCCAAGTTTTTGAATAATTTTTACCTAAATGCACAATTTGGCTTAAAAACACTAAAACACATTAAATGAGTTGAAATTTATATATTCAAGTTTTGATTTTGGCTAGGGTATCATTAAATAGGGTAATACAATTTATGGGCTAGCTAACTTTGATCAAATCATTTTGAGTTAAAATGCCAATTTTGCACTTGGGTGTTATAGATTACTCTTTTATATCAAATTTATTATACAGTATGTGTGTCTTTATTATTTTTTATTGGAAACATCCTAAATGGGAATATGATTCTAATGTATCTAACATTTAATTCCAATTCCAATCCAGTTGAATTTTGGACCAATAACAAGGCATATCGATCAATTTGAGTAATTTGTGCACAAAGTGCTTAATCATGCTTAAAAGCTAATAAAACAAAATTAGAGGATAATTAATAATTACATGTAAACTTGTTGAATACTTATTTTTAAAAATTAATATTGAATAAATACATCATCAGGTGACCTCATTTCTTGGGAAGACATCCCTAGGCCATAAATGCCACAAATATCAAGATTATGGGTCTCCCATGCCTCATAATGAACCTCCATGCCTATTCAATGCCATTTTTTCCAATTTCATGATGAGGATAGTTATATATTTAATTCCAAAAAATTTAATTAATCCTCAACCACACATCATCTCAATATGGATAGTTTAGGTGGATTCTGAGTAATCTAAAAAATCTATAAATAGGAGGCCTTGCCTATTGAATTTTAAGCTTAATTTATACAAAGTTGCCATGTCAAATTGATTCCAAGAGATCTCACATGCCAAAGTTATGATGCCAAAATATTGAGCCAAGCCAAGCCAAAGCCACAAGGTGCCAAGGAAAAGAGGAGATAGACAAGCCTCCTTTGATGAAGACTTCATGAGCATAAGCCAAGCAAGCCACTACAACAACCATTTGGAGCATCCAAGGAAGGTGAAGGATTCTTATTTTTCTTTACTTTTTAGTTGTGATTTTCATTTTTTGGTTATTAAGCTCACCCTAATAACTAGGCCTAGAGTTTTATGCAATTTAGTTTGTTTTTATCAATTTATTTTCATTTTGGGACTAACATAATACTAATCACCTCTCTTGAGTCAAATTCCTAGTTCATAACTCCTGCATTCTTAAGACCAAATAACATTACTTGATAACAAAAAATTTCCCCATGGAATGGTGAATGTTATTTTATGTTGGTCTTCTAGTGTTATTCCTATCTGGTTGTATCCTAAAAATCCATCTATGAGTGAAAGCATTTCATAACCTGCCATGGAGTCGATGATCATATAAATATTAGGTAATGGAAAGTCATCCTTAGGGAAAGCTTTGTTTATGTCTCAAAAATTAGTATAGATTCTGATTCCTTCAAGCTTTTTTAAATATGAATAACATTAGATATCTATTCTGAGTAGTCAATGGATCAAATACATCTTGCTTCTAAGATTTTTTCCAACTCTTTTTTACTAATACAATAATGTGAGCATGTATCTTGTGTAACTTTTACTTAAGTAGTTTGGCATCAAGATTTACCACAAGGTGATGTAAAACCAGGGCAAGGTCCAAACCTGACATGTTAGAATATGTCCATACAAATATATCTATAAATTATCTCAATAGAGCTATAAAGACTTCATGTTCCTCCTCAGTGAGGGATGCACCTAATTTTATCTATTTTAGGTCTGATGGAGTCTCATTGTTTACCTCTGTTGTATCTTCAACTAGAAGGGTGGAACCATCTTCTAAGATAGTAGGCAAAGACTTGAACTATTGGACTATATCAGAGTCCTCTGTTAGGAATTTATCTTTAACTTTTCTTAATCATGATGAATCTGAGTCCCCTAATGGGAGATTTGGCTATGTGACAAAAATAGTCAAACATTCTTGAAGAATTTGATCAAACACTTATTGTTGTTAAAAATTAAACTTAGATCCATAGGTGAATTCATCATTAGTGGGCTCTTAATTTAAATTTGAATAATTATGAACACCCCCATCTAATGGCATCTGAAACAAGCATTCACCACTAGATTGGCCTTTATCTTTACTTTTTCCCTAGTTATAAAGCACCTCAAAGAGGTTTTCACTTAGAGACCTCAATTTTTTATTTATTTGTTTTTGGCTAAGTGTGTTCATATACACTCCAAAATAGGATTCAGAATCCAATGTAATTGAGAATCTTGATTTATGATCTCCCAATGAAACATTGTCTCTAAGGCCTAAAAAGTCATAAAATGCCTCATCATTCTAAAACTCATCAATTAAAAAATTGGATTCTTGTTGGTCCCAATCTATTAGTTGGGGATAGTATGATGGTAATATATTGTGATGAATTACTGGGGTAAGGGTAAAAATGGCATTATTATTGAACATTTTAGTCTCATCTAGGTCATCAAAGGTGAGGCTATGATTAGACTCTGCTTCACTGTCAACATCATCATCAGTAGCCATTACTAATAAAACTTGAATAATATATGTGGGGTCACCCCCAGGTAGTTTAAGTCTAAGCCCATAAGGTATTTTGTACTTAGTCATGGAAATTGGCTCAATGGTTCCTTGTTGATTCTATCCAAGGCTTCATCCTTCATAATATTGATGTTCCATGATCCTATTAAAAATAAGATATTTGGTGTTCTTGTAACAATCAACCAATTTGTCATTATATAACCATGATTCATCTCCTTTGAGAGGGTCTTGTTCTTGGCTAGATATCAGTATGAACATGTCTAGTCCTAGATTATGAAGTTTATCTTTACCTTTTCATTGCTAATGCATGTGTGAGGTGACTTTAGGTCTTCTAAAGGTTTTAGGATCCTGAGGAAGACTGGCAATATGAAAGGTATCAAGGGTCACATACTCCCCTAGGCCATTAGCTAAAATGGTAAAATGATTAGAATATTTAAGAGGTAGCATGTGTGAAACATAATCCAAGGTATTAGGATTTATGCAATTATCCTCTAGAGAATTAATAAGTATGGCCTTTCCTTATCCTACTTAGAACTTAGATTCATGTTGTATTAGTAATTGTATCTTTGAAACTTGACCTCAAGATGTTTATAATTCTCATATAGGTACAAATATCCTAGATTATTTACTTCCATACTTGAGTGTGGAAACTTGATACATTGGTGAAATGTTGATGGGACTACAAGAATCTCATGTAACCAAGGCCTACCTAGAAACATATTGTATGATAACTTAAGATGAAGCACATGACAAAGTGTATCATGGGTCAAAGGCCTAATGATAACTGATAAGCTAATAGTGCCTTATAATTCTCTCTTTTGATTATCATAGGCTTTGATAGTTATCATTTCTAGCTAAATATCTACCATTATGTATCTAATAAGCTTGATGAGCTTTAGAGACACTATGTTGAGGCCTAATCCATTGTCTATAAGGACATGATTCAATTTATACCACTTTATATAAAATTATATGTAGAATGGATTATTACGGAGTGGGCCAAGGAAAGACATATCACTTTGATTGAATGTGACTTATCGGGCTAGAGCTAGGTGTCCAACAAAAGCATGAAATTTATTAGGGAATATGTCACTCGCAATAATGGTTTAGGTTAAAAACTCATTCAAAATGTTCTTGTGGATTGTTGACATTCACAACAAATCTAAAATAGAGATTTAAGATGGTGTCTTCTATAATTGTTCCATAATATCAAACTTTTTATCTTGGTAAATGGTGAATGGTTTATTCTGAGGCTGAATGGTTGGTTAGATAATAGGCAAAGTGGTAGATGGTTGTGGGCCTGGGATAGTAATCTTTGACCTTTAATTTATGATTGTAAAATCAAGATTAGATGTTAGAATATGATTAATAAAAAATATTTGGAATGGTGTGGGAATAGATAGGACAAGTCTCAGTTGCCGGTGCTCTTATATGTGGTCATGTGACAAGGGTGAGTTATCAGTATAAGGTCCAGAAGTGGAAGTCCCAATTTTTTGGTTCATATGTGTATGATCCCAAGTTAAAGAAGGATTATCCATATAATTTAGTTGAGTGGTATTTTTCAGCAATGGTCTATATTGATTAGTGCTCAATCTAAGATTAATTGAGATGGTATTAATGATACCCCCAAAAAATGACCCACAACCCTATTGTAGTCATGTGAAACTACACGGTAGATTTGTTAGTTGTTACCATTCTAACCTTGGTTTTGTCCATTATTTTGATGTTATGGGTTTTGTTGTTGATTCTATTGATTCCACTAGTTTTATTGGTTCAACCTTTGATTTTGATACTATTGATTTTATTGTTACACCAGCCAGTGTTTTTGTTGCTGCTGATTGTTATGTTGTTATTAGGTGTTATGTTGCTACTGGGTGTTATGTTGGGGAAAGGGGTTTTGATAAATCCCAAGAGTTTTATTGGAGGTAGAAGCACTATTATCCAATGTTATTTACCCATTCTCTAACATATTCTCAATCAAATGCTTGATTTTCACACATATTCATAGATTATGCCCATTGATCTGATGATATTCATAGAATTCATTTTCATGGTACCAATTAGGATAAAGAATACCTTATGGATAATGCTTTGGTATAAACTAACTAATCAGATTAGTAGTGGCAAGTTTATGAAATATAGACTCAATAAGCTCTTCTAGGTCACTAAAAACATGATGAGTAAGTGTAATTCTTCTCAAAGGAGGGGTTTGTGATGGTAAAGGTTGTTGCATTTATTGTGTGGGTCTTGGTTGTTGTGCTTGCAGCATTGGTTGGAGAGGTTGTTAGGTAAGAGTAAGTTGAAAAGGTGGTAAAGATGATGTTTTCACTATTCATGATGTCAGTTACTCTATTTCCCACAACATTTTTATTGTGGTTGAGTTGATTTAGTCTATCTTGGTTATTGGACTATGCTGGTTATGATGCTTACACTTGGATTAGATGTTAGTTTTGTCAACTTACTTTATTTTTATCTTAACTTTGATTAGTTGAAGTAAGCTTGATGATCCCTTTATTAATAAGGTCTCGCTTAATCAATAATCCTTTGTGGATGATCTCCTTGAAAGTTTGTGTATATTGTAGTTCTAAATGATAAGCTATCTCACTATGAATATTTTTAGTAAACATAGTGGCTAATTATTTATCTAGTAAAATATGGGTGAATTGGCTTACAAGGGCTCTCCATTACTGTAGATAACTTGAAAGACTCTCACCAACTTTTTATTTTTCTCGTGTCAATTCAACCAATGAAATCTCATGTTTGAGATTATAAGAAAAGTGTCACATAAACTTATTGAAAAGATCATCAAAATCTATTACTAAATTATTGGGAAACTTTAATAACCACTCCAAGGCTTGTCCAACCAAGCTCCTTGGAAACAACAAAAAAAGGTATACATTTCCATATACCATTGGTTGACATGAAACAAAGAACTTAGTTAAATGGGCCTTAGGGTCACCATTACCTTTATATTTGTCAAATTTTGGTGGTTCATGTCCTGGAGGAAATGGTATCTTCAAGTACTCCATGTTGAATAGATAAGAACACATGTCATCTAACTTAAAAAATTTAGTCTATTTCTTAGCTTGAATGACAATAATTGCATCTTTCATCTACTGCAATTCTTGGGCTAGGAAATTAGAGGGAAAATTGGTTTGAGGTAAAACATTTGTCTGGGCAGATGATCATAAGTGGGACACTTTGACCAGAGTATGATGAATATATCTATTGGGGTATATTGGTTCGGTTAAGAAATGGATGAGGAAGACACATACATGGATTAGGATGTACTTGAAATTGCACATTTAGTTGTGTGATATTCTGGTTTGGGTTGGCTATGAAGGTTTGACCTAGAGGATTTTATGGTTGGGATGGAGGGATATAACTATATTTTGCCTATTGTGGTTGAAAATTGACATGCTATCAAATAACAAAACCTTGTTATTGAGTGGGAACTTGTGAACTAAGACCTTGTCTCTAAACTTGTGGCACATTTTGAACCAATTGTTGCCTAGTAGTTACTTGAGAAACATGGGAGCCTCTTTGTTGCATGAATCTTTGTTGGGAAGTGAATGCATGTTAAAGATTTAGCATTTTTCACTAACTAATATTTACACATTTTTGGCTAGTCATAATTTGGTTTTAGATTGGTATACTAGTTTGCAACTGAAGAGATATGTTTGCCACTACCTGACGAGGTGAAACATTAGTTGTCCCTTGTTGAGGTGGCAATATATTTAGCCTCTATTGAGTTGGTACACTAGATTTTTCTTGATATTATGAAATAATACTTGTCATATATTGAGGAGGAGTAGGATTCATCACATTCTATAGTTGAGGTGCATTATTGGTTGTTGGTTGACTACCTAATCCTATTAGTTGCATGCTAAATGAAGCAACTAGTTAAGGTTGAGATGTAAAAACTCTTACTCCCTAATTTTAAGAACCACTTGTAGTGTTAAATAAAGGCACATTTATTTAGATAGATACTAACATATGAATACTACATTGGTGTGGATTGGACATTTCTTGTGCATTATCCACTATATTTTGGCCATTATTCTACATAGAAGCAGAAGAGACTTCTTCGATTATTGGGATATGAAATAAGTTGTTGAGCAAAGTGTTCTGCATGATTAGGTCTAAACTTTGATTATCTAGACTAGTTAACTCTATCAAAACTCTTGTTAAAGGAGCTAAGTCAATAAGATTTTTTCTTACCATGGTCATCTAATTGAAATTATGTGCTAGATTCAGGTAGGTTTGATATACCATCTATATTTGGTTAAAGTGGTCTTCCATGAGTTTTTTTTATTTTTTGGGCACATTAGGGTCCTGATATGTTGTTTGGACTAGAGGCAAATAATTTATAGAAGAATCTTGTTGATCATAAATTATGTTGTGAGGTATTCTTACTAGACTTGGTAAATTCTCATGGGGGAAGTCTGCTAGAAACTTAGCCCCTACCTCTATGGATCGAACCAAAATCTCATCTTTATTCTCCAAAAAATGACACTCAAATAAAAATGGATCATATGTGGAAGGTGTATAAGTAGAACATGACTATTGAGGAACTGGTTCATCAGTTGTGGGTATTGTAGCTAGGTATTGTGCAATTTGTTCTTGGTCTTATTTTGAATAATGTGGCATATAAACCAAATAGTTAGCCAATGGATCTTGGTTTTGTACCCCTAATTAAGTATTATAAGAGGGATAAGGATCCATCTCATAAGAAATATTATCTGTGTAGGGGTCTTGCACCATTTCTTCTTATGCAACCACATTACTAATCCTCAAATTGTACATGAGTCCACTATGGGTGTAGGAGTACATGTTGGGATCCATACTAAATTTTTTGTGACAAAGGAAGGTCTTCAAACTCTAAAAAGACACCATCTAAAAAGATGATGTTCAAACTTGACCTAGTTCATCAAACGGATAAAAAGGTTTATGCAAAGATTTATGATAACACAAGATAATGTTAAGTGTCTAATGTTATGAATTTTACACAAAAAGATTAAGTAAATGAACCAAAAATTAAAATGCCAAACACTAAGGTCAAATTGTTTTAAATCAATCTAATCTAGGAAATTAAAAGTTGCTAGGTCTTTTGGCCAAAATGCGACATCAAAAGCTAGGCTCAAATAAGGCATACGCTAAGAATCTTGGCCAAAAGGCATAAAAATATAGACTTTGAAATAGGTGAAAATTTTAATTTAATGGATTTGAAAAACTTCTAACAAACACTAGGCATTTGATTCTTAGACATGGACTTGATCAAATAGGTATAAAGTATGAAATAAAAGGAACTTTTGAGATAGTTTATTTTCTCTAAAATAATGGTATAAAACTTGGTTCTTTTGATAAATAATCTAGACAAAAGTGAATGACATAAATGTGCTAGAAAAAGGTTCACAAAGGTACACTTAGATTGGTTTTAAAATGTGGGAACAAATTTGAGCTCTATGTAAGAGGGCCTATGAAACAATATCTAAAATGTTTTGGGTAATGTAACAATGCTAGAATACTCAAAAGATGTGACAAAATGCTTGTTTAAAAAAAATCTCTAAGGTAAAGATAATTTCTCACAAATTTGACAGCATAACACTACCTTTCTTGACTCAAAATGTTGTAGTGCATAGACTCAAAGTGCAAGTGTCTAGCACAAAATGACTTAAGTCTATTAAGTGGTGATAATGATCCTGAGTCTTAAACTACCTTCAACCCAAATTGAAAATTTAACCTAAGTTCCTTTAAGTTTAGGGAAAATGGTGAATCCACTTAACGCATCAATCCTATGAACTTATGAAGGTGCAATTTTGAATTTAAATTATAAGTGAAGGACTTAAAAAAATTTTGGAAAAGGTCTAGACTCAATTGGGTAGCATAATTTAACCAAATTGGATGATATGACTCCAAGTTTTGATGAACTTTGAACAATTCAAATTGATTATTCATGTGGGCAACATAATGCCTCTTTGTTTAAAGGAAAATGAGGACTATATGTTTTGGTTTTTATCATTTGTTCACACCAAGTTTTGACTACAAACAAAACTTTAATCTATGACAAAACCAGCTAATTTATCACTTTTAGATCCTAAACTAACAAGGTTGCTTGGTATTTTTGGAATCCATCAATAAACATCATTTGAGAGGATTTTAAGTGTTCATGCAAAAGTAAATGCACATTATATAGTAGGGTTTTTACACCCCCCTTCTCTCAAATGATAGTATTATGACATGGACCTTGAGGTGAACCATGAACCAATAATACTTCCACATCAAGTGGGGATTTGTTTAAGATATTCAAGGATTTTGAATGTCTCTAGGGGAATCAATTTCACAATGACTTTCACATCAAACAATGTAAAATAAAAATATGAAAATTAGGTGTCTATGGCACTTGGATTTTTGTAAAAAGGTCTAGTCATTTTTGCAACCACTACATCTTATTGTTCACTTAGTGTAGTAAAATTTTAAAAGTTTAGATACAACCCATGTGTAACTCCATCACTTGGTGGTTTAACCGCTCAAACCTTTTGATCTTAGTGAGAGTGGGTGAAGTCAATATAGATAGATGAAATCTCAAGTCATAAATTTCATAAATAAATCATGGGAGGTAATGATGCCCCATTTATAAATATAAGATGCAATGAAATGAAAGACATAAAAAGAAAGACTTTAGGGTTGTTTTCAAGGTCACCCAAACTATGATGAGTTTTTGGGGAGTGCTTTATACGACATTCTTTCTAAGCTTTGGACTAGGATTTTTTCAATAAGGATGGAAATTTTATTCCAAGGGTTCCCCAAAGGAGGAAAATGGAATATAATACATGTAAAAACCTTCTCTTTGACAATTTTTTTCTATTTAAATAACTATTGAAAATAAGAATTGACAAGTGTGTTTAATTTTAAAACCCAAATGAAAGATACAGTGGTGTTATTTTGACCCCTTGGTCTTAAGTTGTAACTTTAAAATCCTAAATTATCAAAAAATTCACTTAATCACCTAATTTTTTTATTAATCACCAAAAACATGATTCCTAATTCATTTTAAAAGCATGCCGAAGAAGTCTTAATAGCATGTTTTAACAAATTTCAAGTCTGTTGGTTACTTGTCTACCCTTAAGGCATCACCCCAAAAGAAAATATGTTAGGTTAGAAAATGTTAGCAAAAATATAAAGAAAATATTTAAAAAAATAATATTAAATATATGAACACCTGAAAAAAACAAATTAAAAGGCTAAAAATAAAATATAACACAACACAAAATCTTGCACATAAAACATAAAAACCTGTAGTGAGTATTTTTAACATAACTTTTAAAATATAGATCATTTTGCCACAAAATTTTGAGATGTTGTCAATAACTATAGGATGCACATATATAAGAATTTTTAAGTCAAAAATTTTAATACAAAAATTTATAAACTCTGTTCTAACCATTTTTACCAAAAAAATAAAAAATAAAAATTGATAGTTACTAAAATAGATATAACTTCTACAATATAAAGCATTATTTTGTGAAATTTTTAGAGAATATCAATGACATATTTAGATATATTAATTAAAAATTTAGACAAAATATTAATTAAATTAAAATTTATGAATTCTTTATTGGCCATTTTTACTCAAGCAAAAACAATTAAAAAAAAGAATTAAAACTATGAAATACAAAAAAGCTTGTGGGTTGTGATCTCATGAAGATAGTCCCACTAGGTGTGCCATTATGTAGAATAGGAATTTGAATCAAGAGAAGTTTTAGTATCTTGTTAGTTATAAAATGAAATCAAATTAAAAAACCAACACACTAGCTAACATACATCTTAAGGCCTAGTTACTTGGTTGAGCTTAGTTAACAATACTAGAATGGAAGAAAACAAATCTTTCACCTCCCTTGAATGATCCAAATTATCTTGTAGTAGTGGCTTGCTCAGCTTAGCTTGGATTGAATCAATATTTGGACATTATAACATTAATTTGCATGAATCTATGGAATCAATTTAGCATTATAACTTTGGCATGTGAGAGATTAAAATTCAATAGGCAAGGCCTCCTATTTATAGATTTTTGGAATGGTTTGACGATCAACCATGACCATCCATCTCAAGATTGAGATGTGTGGCCATGAATAAATATAAATATAAAATTCATTCTATAAATATCATCATTAATATTTGGGATAGAGGGCTACTGAATAGGCATGGAGGGTATTAATGAAGTATGGAGGGTCTTAATGAGGCATGGGAAACCCGTAATCTTGATATTTTATGCATTTATGGATTATGGATGCCATTCCATATGATGATGTCACCTAATAATGTAGTTAATAGAAATCAATTTCCAATAAATATTTATTCAACAAGTCCCATGGAAATTTAACTTAAGGCCTTAATTTGGTTTAATTAGCTTAAAACATGATTAGTCAACTTTAGTGCAAAATTTGGCTTTTGGTGCACAAATTAATCAAATTGGTCAAAATGTCTTGTTATTGGTCCAAAACTTGACCAAATTGGAATTGGAAGTCAATGTCAGATGTGTTGGATCTGTTATCCCATTTAGGATGTTGCCAACACAAAATAACAAAGGCACATGTCTCATGCAAGATATTTGACAGAAAAGAGCAATCCAAGGCACCTAAGGGCGAAATTGGCAATTTGACATGAAATGATCTGATCAAATTTAGCTATCCCAATAATTTCATTACCCAATTTAATAAGAATCTAGATAAAATCAGCACTTGAATATATCAATTTCAACTCATTTAATGTATTTTAGTGTTTTTAGGCCGAATTATGCATTTTGGTGAAATTGGTCAAATTCCTAGTTAGAAGTTATCAATGGCCATATTTAGGTGTCTAAAAGATTAAATTCACATAATTAATCTTTGATATGATTAAACACAGACTTTTAGATCTACCTTGTAAATTTAGCTAAGTGTTGGAACTTAGTGAACTTCTATCTGAGGGACCAAATTTGCACCCTAATAAATTTTGCTATGCTAAGTTGCATAACCTAAAACTTGGATCATATGATATCCTCACATAGGTAAATATATCCATATATCATGATAATCATGGAAACTTTATATGTTTGAAATATGATGTCATCAATATCCTTCAATTTTTTCCACCACATACCCAATTATGTCTAGATGAACAAAATGAAGAACTGGATTAATTAAAATAATGCACACAAGCACTCAAATCATCATTAACCTTTTATAAGACCCATTTCACTTTCTCAAATCACCATACTCATCCCTAAACATATATAACCATGCCAAAACTGAAGATCAACCAAGTCTCCTTCAAGCATACCAAGACAAACACATTACACACTTTGTCATTATCACTTAGACTATCAAAGAAATTTATACACTCACCTAGACACCTCCATGACATCATCATGACATAATTTACAAATATTCAACAATCTCATCCTTTATCATTTATGTCAACAACCATTATATCACAATATACAACTCACCTTCCTTCTCTCTCTTTAAGCACTCCCATAATAGAAACTTTTTCCCCCTTTAACATAATGACAAAGTGGGAACCAACTGATTCTATGGATTGAAAATATGATCAATAGGAGATGACCACCTTATAAATATGATACAAAACCCCCCTTACTTTGAGCCTACCTTTTCTTTACCTTGTCAACTTCATCTTGCCACATGCCAACACTCTCTTCAACCAAGCACTACAACTAATGAAAAAATAATACACAAAAGTAATCAAATTTGATGAAACATACTAAGAAACATCTGAGATGGAATCTACCTAATATATTTTATCCATTTTACCTTTTTATTATCTTCATATCTTCACATACCATGAAGAACCTTTAAACTTGCCTTCAAATTTTCTCTCACAAGCCAATCCCATGATCACTGATAGATGTTTTCAAGACATACTCAAAACATGAAATATTTAAAAAAAAAACAAAAAACACATATTATAATAAAAATACCTTGTATTTTGGAGAAAATGACCAAAAAAATCAAATCTTCACACTAGGCCTGTCTAGTCTCCTTGTAGCCCTACCTAAAACTTATAGATCCCATGAATTTTTGTAGACATAACTTAAAGACATAAAATTTCATATACAAATCACTCTCATATTTCCCCTCATGAATACCAACTTTAATCACCTATCTCATACTCTGAAACATGCTTCCTTCACAAACCTACTAGCTAATTAGGCCTCTATTTTGACAAAAACTTGAATAAACTGAAATACACAAACCTTCAAATCTATTTAAAGATTGATTTGAATAGAAATTTGGCCCATTAAACCTATTAATAATCCTCATATCTCAAATCATAAGTAAAACCCCTTTTCTAAAAGAGCCTAAAACCCTACAATCTCAAAATAAACAAGGTCAACAAACCTCATGTTGGTCAATGCCATCATCTGAAAGTTCATGGACACCTAGAGACAAAAATCACACACTTTTAGATCAAAATTTTAGCCTCCATACCTTTGTTAAATTTGAATTCCTACAACCCATTTTAGTCTTTCTTTCCCTTAAGCCAAAACTAAGAAAAACTAAGAGCACTCAAAATTTTTAAATTGGCATAAATATGATCATCAAGACACAAAACTACATGTAACACATCACAAATAAGTGCACAAACCTTTCTAAACATTAAAATTTTCTTGACATTAAATCAATATCATTAAGCCACCTATAAACACCCATTATAACCTTGTAGACACTGCATACACAATAACACTTAATTCTCCACTAGAAGGAGTCTCTTAAGAGGCATAAACAGAGACACCCTACTTCATAATGTCATTGAACAATGTGAAACCAAGATTTTCCCAAACTCCCCATATTCCTTCTCCTCCTTGATCATTTGATACTTGTAGTTTTTCTTCTTCTTCTTCTTAGGCTTAAGTAAAGGAACTTTCTCAACCACTATAACATTCTCCTTCTCTTTTAAGATTGAATTGACAATACATGGAAACAATAAAGATTCATGACATACATTTTCATCTAAAGAATCTTCCTTGTAGTCCAAAAACTCATCATTAGGCATTGCCAACTAATGTTCTTTGCATGAAACTTGATCAAAAATATAAATATGTTCACTTAGATCCATATTGACCTTAGAACCAACCTCAACCAATACATTGGTCCTCTCTTTGAGCTTGATCTCTTTTTCCACAACATGAGAAGATAATGAGAGCCCTTGATGCTCTTTAACTTTTGTAGAATTTTCCACCATAGAAAATAAATTACTTGGACCAGTAGATCCATCATGACTCATACTTATCACCTTTAATTTCCATGAGTTATCTATCCTTCTTCTTTTCAATTTATGATCCTGATTAAACTCATTTTAACTTGATGCCCTTTGATTAAAAAATCTAGAAATGTGACCATTCTTCTCATAGTTGTAGCAAACCACTCTTTTTGAAGTGAAGTCAACTTGCCCTACCTTATTTGGACACTACTTATCAAAGTATCCATCATCAATATAGTTGAAACACTTAACTTTGTTCACACCTTTTCATTGATGAACCACATCATAGTTCTATGAAAACTCATTTCTTATAGGTCTCTTGCATTATCAATCTCTATGTCCAAACTGATTACATATGTAATAGTTACCATTGAATTTTTCATACCTCATTGTATTTTTTTATCTAACCTAATTTGTCTTTAGTTTGTCAATACCTTCATTCTTTGTCTGATGATTTTTCTTCAAAGTTAGATTGTTCTTATTAATATTAGTCTTCATCTTGTCACGTGTTTCATTCTCTAGTTCTTCTTTATATCCAAGACCAATTCTATCACTTGCATGCTTTTAATCATTCAAAATATTTTCTCGATCACTTGAGATATTTTAATTTCTCAAAAATTGCTTCACCTTACTAGATGTATTCTCTAATTCAAATTTAAATGACTCATTTTCTATTACATACCTTAAACATTTAACTTATTTATCTTTTAGGCTTGTAGACATGATTTTTAATTTACAACTAAGATGTTTAACTATATCTTCATGTTCCTTGGTGTCTTAATTCATTCTTACCTCATACACAATAAATTACTCCTCATAGTATTTGAATTGAGACTTTATCTTCTTGTTGAACTTCTTCTTAATCTTTAGTTATTCAAGATAATTTATCAATGTAGACTCATAATCCACCTCATCTTCATCATCATCTAAATCACTCCAAGTGAACTCCTTTTGATGTGAGAAACTTCCTTCCTCATAAATTAAGATGGATTCATATTCAACAAAATCATCATCATCATGATCACACTTTCAGTCACTGTCTTCACTCTCATCTAATGAGTTGTAGTGTTTATTGGTGTAGAGGCTCTTCTTGTTGTCATAGTTTCTGAAATCTTTCTTCCTCTTATCAGACCTGTATGTTTTCTTGTCTTGATATTGGTCTTCATAATAATTATTCTTATGCTTATGAAGGCACTTATTATCAAAATTTCCTATCTCACCACAATTGAGGCTTTTTAAGGGTAGCTCACCCTTCTACTTGCCTGACCTTATTTTTAATTTCATTATAAATAAAGTAATTAGTTCATCTTCATCAATATCAGATGTGTCATCCTCTTTAGGTTTCTTAACTTGGAATTTATTCTTTAGATTAATTTATATATTTAATTTTTCTTCCTTCTTTGTTGGTATATCATCATTCTTACTCATCCCATAGGTTGTAAGGATGCCATTCAATTCATCCAACTTCAGCTAAGTAAGTTCATGACTTTACTCTATAGTAGATACATTAGGATCAAAATTGAGAGAGAGGGACCTTAATACATTTTGAAATATAGTATCTTATTCAAGGTTATCTCCAAGACCTTTGATGATGTTCACAATCTCATTAACTCTCTATAGAAAATATGCCATAGAATCTTCTTCCGTCATCTTGAGACTCTCAAATTACCTTTAGTGAGTCTATAACTTTTCCAACTTAACTTTTGAGTCTCCATAAATAGTCTTCAATTTATCCCACATTTCCTTGGAAGATGTACAATGGATTACCTTGGTGTATTCAGTCTCTAAAATCCCACAAGTGATAACATTCATTGCCTTAGAATTGTTCTAAAAAAACTTATTATCTACAACACTAGATGGAGAAATAATAGGTGCAGAATAACCATCCAAAATATATATCCAAATGTCAAACCCTAGGGACATGATGTAGGTCTCATCCTTGCACTCCAAAAAGCATAATTTGATCCATTAAACATTGGTGTTTGCTTAATATAAAAAAATCCTTGTTGACTACCCATATTATACCTTGGATCTCCTTCAAGATGTCAAGCCTTTACCAAAGGACCTTCTCTAATACCAATTGTTATAGGTATAATCACATAGAGGGGGGGGGTTGAATTCATGAGCCCACATATTTCAATTTCAATTATAATCCTTTAAACTATTAAACAATCACAATATATCAACTAGATCAAGCAACACTAACAAGAGAGATCATTAATTTAATGTATATAAAAGATCAAACACTCAACACATAGTTCCTATGAGAAACCCTCATGCGGAATAAAACCCACTCTTAATTTTTCAACACATGGACTAATTTTACTATAAGGGATTACAAACAAGAGATTGATCAAGTCCTTCTGACCAAGATTTAGTGAAACATCAATTTCATAAAGAACACTTACCCCTAAGATGATTAAGTCCTTCTGAACAACTTTTGGTCAAGTCCTTCAGACCAAAAACCTTGGTCAAGTCCTTCTAACCAAAAACCTTGGTCAAGTCCTTCTGACCTAAGGCTTTTAGTGAAACACCTATTTCATATGGATCACCTACCCCTAAGGAAGATCATGTCCTTCTAAGTTCCTATGAAATGAACACCTCCACCTTTGAACTCAATGTCTTCAACATTTGATGATGGACCTATGATAATACAACCTCCTTCACTTCTTCACACACTCATAATGCATCCAAAAATAATATTTTGGATCACTTCACACTTCTCATTCTCATCAACCTGCAATAATTTTGTCATAATACCAACAAAATGATCAAATGATCATATACAATCCTCACTCTAACCTATGTCTTTCCTTTTTTAAATTAAAATATTTGAATTTAAATGGTCATAGTTAAAATTAGGTCACTTAAAATGAATCCCATACCCTCAAATATTAGATTAAATACACACCATTGATCTTATTTGAACTTTAACTCATAGTGTGCCACTGACCAAACCTTAAATTTCAAACAATAGACCTTATCTAATGTAATATTGTAATCTTGACCACATATGCACCATCGATCTCTATGGATTAGCTTAGTCTTTATCTTATATCACTCACCATTCAATATTTCTCATAACCTCCATGATAATGACACTTGGAACCGTCACATGCTTTTTGATCACTTTTGCTATTAAAAATTGGGCACTTATCATCATTTCATTTTTTCTTAATACTTTGGAACAAACACATTATCGATCTCTTTGAAATAGCTTAGTAGTTACCTTTGTAAAACATCTAAAACTTTGACCTCTTTGACTCAATGTGCACCATTTATCTCTATTGTATGAATGCCCATGAACCATTAGATCTCCATTTGGTCCTGATCTTTGACTTATGTGAAAATAACTAAGTATGGGAACCATTTCAATCTGCCTAGAAGGCCAACTTTGCATAGTTATATCTTTCACTTCACTCAATTTCATGTTATCAAATTTGAACCATATAAACTAGACATAATACTAAATATACCCACATGACCATTTCTTCTTGAAACCTTCGTGCATGTAATGTATTCCATAATCAAACTAATTAATTACCTCTTTATTAAACTTAGATAAATAACATAATTGAGTTCATATTCATTTCACATTGTTGATCTTTGATGTGATTAAATCTAGATTATTAAATATGACTTGTAAATTTGGCTAAGTGTTGGAACTTAGTGAACTTTTATTTGAGGGACCAAATTTACACCTTAATAATTCTTAATATGCTAAGTTGCATGACCTAAAACTTGGACCATATGATCTCCTCACATATGTAAATCTATCTATATATTACACTACTCATGGAACCTTCACACATGTGAAATATGATATCATCAATTTGCCTACTCATATTTTTCTACCACATACCTAATATGTCTAGATGAATAAAATGAAGAACTAGACGAATTTCACTCATACACACAAGTAATCCAATCATCCTCAACCTTTGATAAGACTCCTTGAACATCCTAAAATCACCAAACATATAATTGAACATCTCTAACCATGCCAAAACTAAAGATCAACCAAGCCTCCTTCAATCATACTATAACAAACACATTGCACACTTTGTCATTGCCACTTAGACTATCAAGGCTCTTCATCTACTCACCTAGACACATATATGACATCATTAAAAATTATCCAAAAAATTATTCATTTTAATTCTTCCTCTCCTTAATTTATTAAGTCTCTCTAATTAGTTGAGGTTGTTAGGACTCTTTGAGCATCTTTAACTTTGTATTTTGACTAGGCGTTGGAAGGAAGAAGAGTGTGATTAGGATTCATTTAATACATTTCAACATTTGAAAAATTTTACAAACTTAATTTAAAATTTTACATACATTAATTTGGAATGTAATATGAGAATGATATTTATGAATCTTATTCAATAGCTCTTAAGCATCATTAAGTACTTGAAAACACTTAATTCTTCCTTATGAGCAAAAAGTAAAGGAGAAAGAAAGAAGATTTTTGAATTTGAAAAAGAAATATTACACCATTAATGGATTATAATCATATAATTAGACCTTAAAAAATGAATTTGGATCCATCAAGTATTCTAAAAGACATCATTTTGCTCATTTTTCTTGTTTTAACATCCCTTCCTTGTAGCCCTAAAACCTGTAAATTTACTTATATAAAAGATTTTATAGATAAAACTGAAAACCTAGGCACATTTTTGACTACCATGTATCCAATTACAATTCCAAAAAAAAATTTAATCATCATATTCTAATTGTAAGTGCTCTTTTTGACCTCTGCTAAAGGCTCTTTTAGACCTGGTTTTGAGCACAAACTCCATTAATAGAGACATAAAAACTTGGTTTTTATATATTTAAGTATATTAGGGTAATTATATCACTTTTTAAAATTAAAATACAAAAAAATATACCTCCATTTAAAATTTCAAGTCGTTTCATTGAGTAAAACTCAAAAAATGCATCTTTTGCAGTTGCCTCAACTTGCATTGTCAGATTTTTTAACATGTGTAGGTTTGAGTTTTGACATTTTTTTAGAGTTTACAAGGTAAAAATACATAATTATTTTTTAAATAATACTATTAGAGACTCCAAAAACTATTAAAATAGTTTTTTTCTTTATTAACAATGAAAACTAACTAGAATCACCAATTTAGGCCTACAACACACTTAGAAAATGAGAACCAAGAAACCTAGGAAGAGAGAAAAAGGCATATATTGATATTTATAAGGACTTAATACCTAATTTTTTTAAATTATAATGTGTAATATATAAAAAAACTTATAAAATGATTAGATTTCATAATCCAACCCTTTAAACGTCTTTAAAAAAAAATTTCTGACTGTTTCCACTTGCATGCCAAAATCTTGAATTTTGAAAATTTGCACTTCTCTTCATTTTGAATTAAATATTTTAATGTGATAAATATCACCAAGTGTTTGAATAATTAAAATAACCCTAAATTTCCCCATAAACCCTCACATGAGGTTAAAACCATCTATCATACCTTAACTCTTCAAAGAAGCTTGCCTAGCTCTATGTTGATTGTTAATAGACAAACATAGAACTGTGACAAAATAGTTGATTATTACACTATTATTATGACCTATAAAATACCATGTAAAATTAAACATAATAATTATATCCACCTGTACAAATTTTCATATCTGTATTATGCATGTAGAGGCCTTAAGATGCATTTTTCTCAAATCTAGTTAGTGGGCTGCTCGTGTGAATGACTATTCATGACTATAGGAGGTATGTATAAAAATATTATATGATTACACTGATAATTAAGACTTTATGATTTAAAATAAATATTTATACACTAACCATTATCATATTTACCAAAAATTATAACCTAACTCCTCATGTAGATGCTCCAAAATCATAAATTTATCCAAGATTGGCTTAGGCTGCCTATGTGAATCTTAGAGAGTAGCTCAGGTATATAAAAAAATAGTGGTTATATATATTATTATATAGGAAAAAATAGAGACAATATATTCATATTTTGGTCATGAGAAACCTTTGTACCAAATTTGTAGGTTAGATCCCCTCTTTATCATCTTCAACTCTTCAGATCTTCTCCAAATTAGTCCTCAAGCTTATGATTGTGTGTATGATCTAAAACCATTTGATCAAACTTGGACATGATTTAATGACATATTAGTGTTATGTGGAGTTAATCTTGATATTGGATTTAGAATATTCATCTAGTTATACAACCCTGTAACCTTCATAATGAGATCTCTATATGACACTTATGAGAGCACATTATGTCAATGAAATTCTTAACACTATTCTATGTATGATCTCTCCTAAGAGATTATCATAGTGTATTTAACACATCATATAAAATTTTATCACCTTTAAATCAACCTTTCAAATTATTATAATTTCTAATCATTATGCCATTCATCTCACTATATCATGGTTATTTTCATTGCATAAGATATTACTCAAGACTTCTCATCAAAGCCTGATTATAAAGGCCTAAAAGAGGATGGGGAAGCCACTCAAGAAGGCTGGGAACACTGATTACGGTCATAAATATGGTATTATCTTTCCACCATTGGATCATTCACTACATTAGGACTACCTCTTCTTTAGAGTTTCAATAAATCATATTTGAATCATAACTAAGCATATTTATTTCACTATAGAACCTCTTCAAAGCATTATAGAACCTATTCAGAGTACTATATAACCTCTTTAGATCACTATAGAATGGTCAAAATTGAATGGAAATGAGTCATGATGTTATTCCAAAATTTTATCAACCTAATTGTTCATATGTTAGGCATAAAATTACCTTTATATATGCTATGACACTCATCAAGACACTCTAGACTCTTCTCACCACTAAAAATGGCTCAAAAGGCCAAAAAATGACTAGACAATCACAAGACAAATGAAGGAAAAAACCTCAAATCATCTAATCAACCTTAATAATTGTTAATAAAGTCTTAAAATTATCATTTTAAGGACTTTTCAAGACTAACATACTAACCAACAAGAAAAACTAGCATGAGAAGCAAAGTTTCAAATGATAGGGGTGATAATTTGACCCATGAGGTCAAAATTGTCAACATTTTGGTGACTCGGTTTGGAAACATGCTTGATATGATTGAGAACCAATTATTTTGACATATATTAAAGATCATAAACTCTCTTACATTTGGGAATAATAGTGACAAATTTGATTCAATATTATAAGACTCTTTGACTTGAAATAAGATAACCTTCTCCTCCAAAACAAGGAAGGAAACACACAAATCATGGGAAATTAACTAACAAAGAAAATGTGAAAATAAATCACTTATTTGGGAAAATAAACAAACAAAATAATATAACTAACCATGACAAATAATGCTCCACCTATATCAAAAAGGAAATTCATAAACTAACTCCTAAAAGATGATACAATTTATAAAACAAGGTGCTTATTGAACATGAACTTTGATGAGCCACTCATCTTACCTACCAAATATCTTAACATATCATCAAATGAGCATCAATATCAAACCAATCACCAAAAAATACAAACTCATATTTTACTTCAGGATCTTTCTCATACTACTTATTAGCTACAATCTCATCAAGTGATACCTCATCTAAACATTATCCTTGAGTCTTTATGGCATCTTGAGTGACCTCACTATTATTATCATCCATTGAAAGTTAATAAAAATATTAAAATATATTTGAATATAATCTCATCCAAATTGATCAAAGTAAGGAACTAAAAGATGATTTGTAGCTATACATTCAATTTGTATAAGATATTGAAGACCTTTGTAGGGATATGTTACCCATTAGAGAGCATGCGTATGAGAAGTTTAATCTATGAGTAACATATCCATACAAAGGTCTTCAATATATTATACAAATTGAATGTACAGCTACAAATCATCTTTTAGTTCCTTACTTTGATCAATTTGGATGAGATTATATTGAATGGAACATTAATCTTTCTCAAGTGGAGATATAAGGCTATCATATTGTTATTGGGAAACAACCTGTTTAAGATTAACCTCTCACTCAATAGGAGATGTCTCAAATCCATTTATGACTTCAACTTGTACCAATTCCTCAAGATTACAACCTTGTTCATTTGGAGCTATTTCACCTATGTCCAATATCTTCTCTTTTCTAATTTAGATATCTATTGGAGTTATTTATACTATTCCATATAGTATCGTATGTCCCAATTATGTGGAGAGGATATTTGAAGAGACCTAAACATGATATAATCATCATCTAGGCCAAAATAGCTCTTTTGGAAGCATATCCAACTAGATTTTCTCCATCAGGTCAAAATTCAGGGTTTGGGAGGGTTTTAACTAGTTTAAACCCTAAAGGATGATTAATAAATATGTGATGTCCAAAAACTAATTAAATTACACAAAGTGGATCCATAATAACCCCCATAATTATTATGATCTCTTTATATTCCCAGTCTAGATTTTTGTATAATTCCAAGTGAAAGAAAATGGCATATTTAGCTTGTTCTTACATTCTAGATAGGTATGAGATGAATTAAGGATAAAATGACCATTATTGAGTGGTTATCTACCATCCAGTAGCTCTGATAAACCTTTTAATTTTCCCTAAAGTTCATACATGAATTTGGAATGGTTCACTAGTCTTATAAAATGAAATTAGGCCCTTTGAGCAATTAGGCCTAGTCTAGGCATAATAGGGCTAACTATGTGTACTTGACTTCTTGGGAACTTCATGGGTGATTAGAGCCCATAAAATTAATTCCCCACAATTTTTATCACTTATTATAAATTTTCATGCCATCATATACTGATCCACATCTCTCCCATGTCATCTCCCTCCTTCATCCTTCTTCATTTATGAGTTAGTTTATAGGGTCCTTAGTTGGGAGTACCTTAAGTATGAGATAAAACATGGGGTAAATACCTTATTTTTCCTAAAATTTTAAATATATGAGGGGTTTTATTATGTTATGAGGACCTCTTATACCATGTTTTTGAGTTGGATCACACTCTTAGTACCTTCAATCATCACACACTCCCAAGCAAACTTTTGTAACATTGACTGTGTGCTTTAATTTTGAGTACATATTATATTATCTTCCAATGATATGACAAACCTTAGGTTTAGTTTATAATTCAAAATAAAATTAATCACCTTATACAAATATTTATCTTCTACCATAAGCAAAGTAGGGTTTATTATATACATTAACTTACCTCATGGTGTATACTTATAGATGCCAGTTGTGCAGGCCTAAGTATTATGTTTACATGAGTGAATAGTAATCAATAATTAAGTAACCCTAATAGATAATTTATACATCCATTAAATATTATATAATCCATATACTCTCATTTATAAGTGTTTAATTATCCCAACCCATGCATATCCCACATAAGTAGCTGAGGTTTTATGTTAGTCAAGGTCATGAAATCCTAAGGTTCTGATCATTACTTGCTTAAGGCAACTAAAACTCTATATACTTAACCTAACACATTGGATACTTATTTTTAATACTTTATTCCTTCATACAACCCATTATATCAAATCAAAAAGGTCTAAAACCTATTTTTGATCTTAATATGTATGCTTTCTTGATACTAGTTGACATAGTTTTCTTGGAACCCTACATATAATATTTTCTCATTCTTCTTTGAATAAGAGTAATATATTAGTACTACAAACACTTCATTCTTATTTGACATTTGAGACCAACTTATGCTTCAATATCTTCCACTCTAATTGGTTTTTGAGCCATTAGAACACTATTCATTCCCATCCTCAAATCTGACCTAATGAGTATCTTGTAGGTGCTCTCTTCTCTTCTTGACTAGGTGAGTGGGAAGGTTTTCCTCTATAGGAGTGTATTTAACATTCGAGAGAAACCCTAACATAGGGAATTATCTATGATCCACTCATTACACTAGCTACCCCA
Source organism: Torreya grandis (assembly GCA_037957365.1). Lineage (NCBI taxonomy): Eukaryota > Viridiplantae > Streptophyta > Pinopsida > Cupressales > Taxaceae > Torreya > Torreya grandis. Next base: position 956,130 of record JARHVA010000250.1, on the reverse strand, counting down.
GATTGTAGCTTGATTTGTATCCTTTTGGTATATTAACTATAGGTCTCCACATAATACTATTATAGGTACTAATGTTCTATGTTAGTCCCTATAGAGGGATTCAAGGTATTTATCATATCTCTATTAGGTGCCTTTGAACATGATTAACACTCTAGATCTTGATTAGAGACTCCATAATCCCAAGAACACACTTTTATGTGCTTGTTGGGATTTTATAAGGTAGTGGTGAGGTAGAGGTATGGGGTGAAATGGTGATGATAATACCTTAGAGATCAACTTGAGGATGTTTCTTACCTTCCTTTTCTTAATACCAAAACCTTAACCCTACTCTCAAACCCAAGCACTAAAGAGTTGTAACTCTACTAAGCCATAACTAATAATAACTAATAAGATGGCTATATGTGCTTGTTGGGCTTGTATAAGGTAGTGATGAGGTAGAGGTATTGGGTGAAATGGTGATGATCCCACCTTGGAGATAAAATTGAGGATATTCATTTCCTTATTTTTCTTAACACCAAAACTTTGACCCTACTCTCAAACCCAATCACTAAAGAGTTGTAACTCTAGTATACGAACTATGACCCCAACTATGTCACTTGAGGTGACTGTACTAAGCCAATTTATGATGTCCATATGGAATTAAGTCCTTGATTAGATTATCATAATTATTTCTTTCCTTCATCCATCCTTATCTTTTGAAAAGATGTATTTTATCATTCATAGAATGTTCCTTTTGGTGTTTATTGACTATTGTAGACCCTTATACAGATAGAGGAAGGGCATGGAATATGATATTAAGTTGTCATGATGAGATAAAACCTCTTTGACCAATCTAAAAAATCATATCCACCTTGAACAAGCATTTTTCACCATTGTGAGGTTTATTAAAAATAAGAAACTAGTTTACCTTAAAATTTCCAAAATTACCTTAATCTTTGCTAATAAGGTAAATTGAGATTACTAATAGGCCCTTAAATTTGATTTTCATGATTTCACTTGCTTGATTTTCTTGGCACTATTGACTTAGTGGATGGATTCAATTAGTACTCATTTCATTCTAACCATGTAGACCTCCTAAATAATCTCAAACACCTTGTTTCTTTTTGTAGTAGTGATAATTACTATAGTTAGTCATTTTTGGACTAAGTTTTAACTTGATTTCATTGATATGATAACAATAGTCTCTTTAAACATTAAGCTCTTGATTAGAGGATGAAGTTTGAATAGTTGATCATGTTGTACTTAAGGCATGTGTCCTTAATCCTTGAATTGGGGTATCATAGGATGATAGCCTCTTCTCAGAGCCCTGCTACAATAGCTCAAGGGTTGATTGTAGGAAAAGATCCCCACAAATATGCATTTATTTCCATCTTACACACCTTTGGAATATCATTGAGGCGTACACTTGGTTCATGGTGTTACTGAGGTATTTCTCATAGCTTTCCATCCTTATTATATCTTAAATGCTTTCTAAATTTGTCTCAAATTTCCCTTTCCCACTGAATCCATGCCTCTATCTAAGGTCTCCTTGGGAGTGACTTGACTGATCTCTTGATTAGTAAGGAGCCTTCTTGATCTGTATTCATTTGGGCCTCCCTCACTTTAATATTTAATGCAAAATTTGAAGACTTCCACACTAGGTGAAAATAAATTATCTTCTTTTGAAGGCACTCATGCCCTTCCATATAGTACATCCTCTATCCAAGATAACTAGTACATTGAGGCTATATATTTGACCTTATGAGGCACTTGATCGAGATTTTTGTGATGAATGATGAGTGGTATAATGGTTATAATAGGAAAAGGATATATGGGATAGACTAATGAATTGACAAAACACTTGAAACATCATTAATATCTTCACCTAAATACACCAAAAATCAATAATTTCAAGGAATTCAACTCATACATTATAGAGGGAAGAGGGCTTGTATTTTTCTTGTTTTAAACCCTCCCACATGTGTGAGTTATGGGTGTGTGTAATGTAGATGTTCCATGAAATCCTTGAGAAAACCAAAAAAACATTTATCTATAGAAAAACTTCAACAACATACCAAAATCATTACAAACCTTAACCCTTGCACAAATAGATAAGATCATGGGAGTGGATAGATTATTAAGATTTATTCATAAAGGACAAGATATGGATTTAAAAAAACAAAAAATGGATGAGATAGTCAAGAGACATAATTTCACCCCCACAATCTTAAGTCATGAATTTCTTGCTCCTCTCTATAATAAGTGAAAACCTTAGATGCTGTATAAACTACCAAATAGACTGATGGAGAAATGTGATAGGTTTCTCAAATTGTAGAGAAATAAAAATTCTCTAAAGCCTATATTTTGTCTTGGGGGGTATATATACACATATGTAAGCATCTAGACTAAAATTCTTGTAAGTACACATGTACAAATTTGGCAAAAACATCTGATTTTAGATTGAAACTACCACATCTACCATAAAATCTGATGAAATAAGGGTTATAAGTGTTTCTACAAATGTTTAAGGCATATGTGAACCTATCATAACATTTTTAAACATCTCTTTTCCCTCCAACATGCCACTTCACTAAAAAACCAACTTTTTGGAGTCATAAAAGGGAATAAAACATAAGTAAAGTGGGATGTACATTATAGTTTGACATTTTTAATCATTTTGAGAAGTGGTAAGGACTTGGTTAAGGGGGAAATGTAACATTAAAACCGCATGACATGATAAAAGACCCCTTTTTACCACTTAAAACACTTGAACTTCCATGAACAGGGTCATAAGGCCTAAAATAACATTAGGTTTCCAAAATTATTTTACCTTAGACTTCTAAAATGAACCTTAAATGATGATAAAAGGATAAAATGGAATCATGAAGGAAAAATCAAATCATAACATGGCTTGGAAACCCATGACAAGGTCAAGTTTTGAATGTAGGGTTGACCATTTTGACCTGAGGATCAAAATTGGTCAACAATATCTTCTTCAAGATCATTTACAAAATTATTCTCAACTTTTACCATAATTTAAGTATCAATGATAAAATATTCCTCATACACAATTGAAACATCCTCTTCACATTATCTTTGAATTTGACTTGCAACTGCAACCTCTTTCTCTATCCCACATAGAATAGGCTCTTCCTGAAGAAAGGAGATGGTGGAAGGGTGATAAAATTTATTTATTTGAGAGGGAATATTAAATTTGTAAGGTTTATCATGATCATATTTTATGATCTTGAGGGAAATGTAATCATATATGGAGTCTTGAAGAGGAGGGAAAGGGAAATTTTTAAAGACCTCTACATTTTGCTCCTTACACTCGGTCATAAACTCATCAAAATCTAAAAACCTCCTTGTCCTAATGGATAACTTGAGCTTGAGGGATTATTTATAAATATTTGTAACTATAATAAGGTTTAATCTCTTTAATAATCTCTTAAATCCAAATAATAAGCTCCCTTGGCTCAAACTGAGCATGGTTAAGAACTTCATGAGAATAAGGAACATAAGAAGATTGGTAAGGAATACAAGAGGGATCTTGAAACAAAAAGTTCAAATATATTTAATACCTCTCCCAAGTCTCCATATTATCCAATACAATATTACACAACTCATTCCTCTCTAATGGATCATTGGACACATTTTGAAGTAACCCACTCACTTCCTCATACTGAGAGGTTGAACAAATTATTCTTGCATATGCTAGTATTTTGATCTCTATGTCATCTATTATTTATTTTAAACAAGGTTGATCATATGTAAAATCATATCCATATGGGAAGGGTGAAATCTAGTCATAAAACTGATATGGTTCACAAGGAAGGTAAGAGTCATACTCTTGATTATAAGGATCATGAGAAACTTGATAACACTCATCATAGTTTTGATAAAACTCCTAGTAAGGTTGATTAAGATCATAAAAAGGCTCATATGGGTCATGAAAAGGATGGTATGATTCATCATAGGGATGATAATCAAGTATAGTATATTAATTATCTTCATACACATCCATCAAACTCTCATGAAGATGATGAATTGAAAACACCACTTACTTGAACATGTACCTCAGTTGCTATAACTATTTGTTAAAACTTGAATATGATATTAATGTTTTTAATGCCTTAAAAGTTTTATTAGTATAATAATAACACCAAAAAATCCTTTCACTGATTTGAACTTGTGACCCACTAGGCATGCCAAAAATTGTTGACTACTAGACTTGCACCCTTGTGAAGATAGTTTTAGGCCTTCATAGTTTGAGGTAACATGGAGACAATCATAGGTCATGGGTGGCCTAATATTTGGATTAAATCTATATATTATAAGAGATATTTCCCCTTGATGTATCATTTAGGATCTCTACTCTATACTACCAACTTATAAGGGTAAAGGTAAGAAGGTAAATTGAAAGGAAAGCCTATTTAACTAGGGCAATACACCAAATATGACCTCAAATTATGTAATATTCACTAATAATATGAATAATAACATAAACCTGATTTTACTTCTCAAATGAGATTTCTCCATACATCAATGTTTGACATAGAGGCTCAGCTTGATGGATGATATAAGGCAGTTAATCAATAGGTCTCTCAGGGACACTAAGGAAATATTTCACTTTAAACACATAAAATGTGATTATATCACACTATTAAACCTATAAGGATGAGATATCACCTGAAAATAGGTAAAGATGAAAGGACAAGATGAGAGGAAGTCTATTATATCACTATCATCTATTAACAAACCATGAAAATACACTAAACCAAGCTCTGAGGAGGCATGAATTTTATTTTATTCATTAAAAATAGGTAATTACAAGTGTTTTATCAGCATGGACTTGCCACAAATTATGTTAAGGATTTTGAAATGCCAAAAATTGGCTTACATATAGAGAATAGGAAAGAAGAGAGAGAAAGTGATAAGAACCCCCAAAACTAGGAAATATGACCTTTTTCTTAATCTTTTTTGAAACCCAACATAGCATTTATATTATTCATTTTTACTCTCCTTTGGAAAAATGGCAAATAATTTCATTTTTAAAGAGTTTTCAAATCTAGAAGAAGTCCTCATCCTCGATTTGTGGTGTTTGACCCACATAGGTGCCTTGATTCTTGCTTAAACTCACTATATTCTTGGAGAAGAAATCATAACACTAGAAATTAGGCATTGATAATTAATAATAAGTAATAAATTCACATTCAAGTATTAATTTTAATTATTCCTCTTCTTCATTGATAAAGTCTCTCCATTTATTTGAGGTTGTTAGAACTCTTTGAGCATCTTTGACTTTGTCTTTTGACTAGGCATTGGAAGGAAAAAGAGTGTGATTATGAGTCATTTAAGATATTTCAACATTTAAAAACTTATCAAAACTTAATTTTAATTGTTCCACACTTCAATTTTTTTTAGAAGGTGAGAAGGATATTTAAAAATATTATTAAATAGCTCTTACACATCATTTAGTATTTGAAATTAATTATTTTTTCCTTATGAACAAAAAGCAAAGGAGAGAGAAAGAAGAGTTTTGCATCAGACCAAGAAATATTCCACCATGTATGCATTATAATCATAAAATTATACCTAAAACAAGGTATTTTGAGCCATAATGTAGTTCAAAAGACATCATTTTGCTTGTTTTAACACCCCTTCCTTATAGACCTAAAACCTACATTTTTCATTGTATAGAATATTGTATGGACAAAGATGAAAATAGGGGAAATTTTTTTAGTACTGTGTATCAAATTAAAACTCTAAACAAAATTTCATGATCATATTCCAAGTTTATGTGCTCCTTTTGACCTTTGTTAAAGGCTCTTTTAAACATGGTTTTAAGCACAGACTCCATTAATGGAGATATGAAAAGTTGGTTTTTATATATTTAAGTAAATTAGGATAATTAGACTAATTTTAAAAATTAAATGACATAAAAATATACATATATTTCAAATTTAAATTCATTTCATTGAGTATAACTCAAAAAATGCATCTTTTGGGGTTGCCTCAACTTGCCTTGTTAAAATTTTGAGCATTTATAGGTCTGAGTTTTACCATTTTATTGATTTTTATGAGGTAAAAAGACCTCATTAGTTTTTAATTAGGACATATATATACTGAAAAAATTATTCCAATCATTTTTTTCATTATTAACTATGAAAACCAACCGAAATCAATAATTTAGGCCTACATCACACTCATAAAACAAGAACCAAGAAACCTAGGAAGAGAGAAAAAGGCATATCTTGAGATTTATAAGGATATAATACCTAATTATTTTTTAATTTTAACCTATAATAGATATAAAACCTAATTTAATAATTATATTTCATCATTCAACCCTTTAAACCTCTTAAAAATTCTTATTCTGACTGTCTCCACTTGCATGCCAAATCCTTGAATTTTGCAATTTTGCACTTCTCTTCATTTTGAATTTAAAAATTGAATTTGATCACTATCACCAGGTGTGTGAATAATAAAAATAACCATAAAATTCTACACAAACCCTCATATTAGGTTAAAATGATCTTTCATACCTTAACTCTTCAAAGAAGCTTGCCTAGCTCCATGTTGATTGTCAATAGACAAGCATAAGATTATGAAAAAATAGTGGATGATTATAATATTAATGTGACATGTGAAATAAAATTTAAAATTATAACCACTAATTATCACCACCTCTACCAAGTTTCATATCTAGATTATGCTTTTAGATCCCTGAAGATGCATTTTCCTCAAAACTAGCTAGTGGGTTGCTTGTGTGAATGGTTGTTCATGACTACAAGAGGTCTATGACAAAAAATAGATGATTAAAATAATAATTAGGCATTAAGGATTTAATTTAAATCATTAAATACTCACCATGATCATACATTCCAAAAATTATAACCTAACTCCTTTAGATGCTCCAAAATAACAAATTTCTCCCAGACTAACTTAGGATGCTTGTGTAAATCTTAGAGAGTGCATCAGTTCTGTAATAAAATGGTGGTTATATGTCTTGTTATTTGGGAAAAATATAAACCATAAATTCATATTTTGGGTTATTATGACCCTCTATACCAAATTTGGAGGTTAGATCCCCTCTCTAGCATCTTTAACTCTTCAAATCTTCTCCAAAATAGTCCTCAAGCTTATGACTTTGTGTACAGTCTAAAACCATTTTCTCAACCTTGGCCATGATTTACTACCATATTAGTGTTTTTTGGAGTGTTATTACGTCACTCTTCATATTTTATTCAACATATTCATATAGTTATACAACTGTACAACCTTCAGAAGGAGATCTCCATATGATGCTTGTGAGAGCACATTAGGTCAATGAAATTAACACTATTGTATGTATGATCTCTCTTGATATATGATCATAGTTTCTTTAACACATCATATAAAAATTTATCAACTTTAACTCAACCTTGAAAATTCTTAAAATTTATAATCATTATGCCATTCATCTCACTATATCATGGTTTCTTTATTTCATAAGCTAGTAATCAAGACTTATCATCAAATCCTTATTGAAAAGGCCTAAAAGAGGATGGGGAAGACACTCAAGAAGGCTAAGAACACTGATTAGGTTCATGAATCTGGTATCATCTTTCCACTATTATATCATCCAATGTACTAGGACTAATTCTTCTTTGGATCTTTAACGGAGCATGCTCAAAGCATAACTAAGCATATTTAGAGCACTATAAAACTTCTTTGAAACACTATAGAACCTATTTGAAGCACTATCGAACCTCTTTAGAGAAATATAGAATGGTCAAAATTGCATGGAAATGAGTCATGAAGTTAGTAAAAAATATGATCAAATTGATTATTCATATGTTAGGCATAAAATGACCTTGACACATGTTATGAAACTCATCAAGACACTCTAGACCCTTCTCACCACTAAAAGTGGCTCGAAAAGGCCAAAAAATGCCTAGACAAGCACAAGACAAATGAAGGACAAAACCTCAACTCATCTAGTCAACCTTAAAAAAATTTAATCAATTATTCAAATGATCTCTTTAAGGAATTTTTAAGACTAACCTACTGACTAATAATAAAAGCTAGCATGAGAGGCAAAGCTTTGAATGATAGGGTTGACAATTTGACCCGTGAGGTCAAAATTGTCAACATTAACTCAACACAATTTTGTAGCCTATTTTCTATATATAGAAGACATAGTCAACATATTTGAATATGTTATTTTATATCTTTATTTTTTAGAATAGTAATGACCCAATCAACCATGATCTATATTATTTTCATATAGTGTCACCTAAAATGACTCTATGTTATTCACATTCAAGGAATTAACCTTTTTTACTAGTAATTAGTTCACTTTTCATTTCAATTGCTTGCATTATTAGAGTAACAAACATATATTAATTAGGGTATTTTCAACTTACCAATTTAATCACACTATTTTTCTCTTTTGCACACACTTTCGAATCACTTTACATAAGAAAAATAATAAACATTTGTCTTCCCAAGGTCTACCTACTTGGATTTCATCATCAAGGGGAAATCAACTTAGTTTTCTGGCCAAGTATAAACACATTATTGATGGTATATATTGGAAAATCACCTGACACCCTTATCTCTATGGGATTATGAAGTGAGGGGTATGCCCTAATAATAAGCCAGTACCAATACCAATATAGATCCTTTTCAGCATAAACTTTCTCAAACTATCCATAGATTATTCTTTAGTTCCTTATTATAGACAACTCCCCATCATATTAATTTAAAAATTTATTATACTTTAAAACACTTAAGAGTAACAAATTATTTAACATTTAATTTCAAGTTTCTACTTTCTCTTTGATCATTGTATTTTATATTTAAAAACTTATATTATCTAGTGTTCGTATAAGGTTTTTGTTGTGTGTTCCAATTGGATCAATCACATTTATCCAATTTCTTGTGCACTTCATTTAAGTTTCCTATAGATTATCTTGAAAAATATTTATCTATTTTTAAAAAATTATCATCTCTATCGACACAGTTTATTATAGACTATTCATCTTGTTTTCCTTTAGTACACAGTCATCCTATCTATGTGTCTTTGTCTCCTTGTTAGGTTCCCTATCTAAGAAGTACATAGTCAACCTATCCAAATGTGTCCTCTTTTTTCCTATTTTATTTCTTATTTAGAAGTACATAATTGACATGTCTGATTATGTCCTCTTGTTCCATATTTTATAGGACACAATCGACTAGTATTATTATATATCTTATCAACTAATTTTTCTTTCCCTCAACTTTTTAGCCTCTTTTTATCATAATGAATTTACTGTTTGAGGATAACACAAAATTAAATCCAAAAAACATGATGAGTCTTACCAATCCTGATAGGTTTCCCAAGAAATAACTTATGACTTCCACTTTGGATGAAAGTAATGTTCATGTTGGCACTCACACTACCAATTATGAGATTCCTCATTCATCCTTAGTTCATAATCCTTTGTTTTCCTTAGAAGATGAACATGAGTTAGAGTAAACACCTAAAATTATTTTCTTCATTAAAGAATTTTCTAAACATATAAGAAATGACCCTTCAACCATTTATAATCTTATGATAGGTCCTCAAGTGTAAGAACCTCTTTCACCCTCCCTTACCTTCTCTCATAGATTTGGGGGAGACACTATTTGTTTCTCAACATTTTTCTTTATTTTTTCTACTTCACACACCATGATATATTCTTATATGACTTATTCAACCTCCATGCCAAGTATCTACACTAACATGGTAGGTTCAACCTTTAGTAGGATTTTTCTAAAGACCCTTCTCCTTAATAATGCCACCAGTGCATATTTTTCTACCAATGCTAATCATGACACTAGTGCATCTTTGATTACCAATTATAATCATGCCACTAGTGCTTTATTTTCTACCAATTCTTCTAATGCTACTAGTGCAACCCATTCTACTACTCATAGTATAATGCAAGCCACTAATGCCAATACCAATGCTTCACATACTCTGCACACTAGTCAAAATACTTACTAAACTCACCAAATTTTTCTATGAACAATCAATAAAATGCATAATTTTCAAACCAATAATGTAAATCAAATGATTGAAATGCAAAAATCTCATTGACCTTAAGAATCAACCCTAATAGGTTTCATGGGGAGCACAAAATCCAAATTCCCCTACCCCCCTTAAGGATTCCCATGGTAACCTTATTCCTCAACCACCCCCTAATTAATAAAACAATAAAACATATCCAATCTGAACCTCTTATACCTCAAATTGTTAATATCTACATAGGAAGTGTTACACCTACCATCACCTACAATGGGTCCACTGATCTGACATTGCACTTAAAGATTTTTGGTAGCCTTTATAAAGATTAGGTCAAACTTAGTACCTTTGTTACTACCAAGATATTAGCTAAAACACTCTCGAGAGACGCTTTATATTGTTAAAATCAACTAAAACCCATTTTATCTCTATCTTGGAAGACTTGGTCAACTCACCAATACCAGAATTTTAAACTAGTGGTCTTTTTGAGAATAACTTAGCTCACTTTATAAATTGTAAACAACTTGAGACTGAACGACATAAGCTTTCATAAAATGAACTTGTCCAACAAATGTGTGAATAATATTGTGGATGATAACCGCTTCCAAATGTTCATTAATTCTCTCTACCCTAAGTTATAATACTTGATTAGGACTCTCTCTCCAAGAAATTTAGAAGAAGACCTTAACTAAGATAAGTGACAAGATTTTCTCATACACCAATTTCAACCATATCAAACTACCATGATTAATTGTATGCTCATTATAAATAAAAACCATCATTCTAATAATGATGGGGTTACCAATACCTATGAAACTATTCATAACATTCAATCCATCACATAACACTATGGAGCAAGATCCCCCTCCAAAAAATAATCTTAATCCTACATATTATCAAACAAGAAACATTAATGTACACAAACTATTATCATTATCCAAGCTTGAAAATCATCTTACAATACATCTACCATGAGATATTGACCCCACTCATCTAATGAAAACATGGTATGATCTGAATTTTTTTTGTGGGTTTCATGCAATTTGGGGCCACTCTCATGAGACTTGTAGATAATTGCATAATCTATATATGTATTTTATTCTTGGTCCAAAATTTGATCACGACTCACTCATTCACAAGTGTCAACAATCATATGACATATATTTTAAATCCTATGAAACATAAAACAAAAATCAATCTTTAAATCAAGCTAATGCTCATCTTGATATATATAAATATCCTCTTCCCAATCATCAAGATAGTAAAGAAAATCCTAATCCTTCTACCAATAATGTTGAAAGTCTTATAGACCTTACTAATAATGAATAAAATATGGTAAATATTACTAACATATGATTATTATTATCTTTATCAACTCTAATCCAACACACGTACACCAAACCTATCAAAGATTCCACGCTAGGACCTTATAAATTTACAAGAACCACTTTTAACACCTCAACTTTATCATACCTCTCACACTATTTCTACACTTCCTCTGACATCTACACATATATACAACTTTACCCAACCTTCTAATAGTATTTCTTCGATCCAATCACAATAAATACCTCAATCAACCATCGTATCACCTAAAGTTAATCAACCTATTTATCCTCAACTTCAACCAACTAAATCTTACCAATAGAAATTTCATTTCACTTCAAACCCTTCTTCATAGTAGCTCTTGCACCTATATATATAAATCCCCCATGGGTTATGATGAATTGAACCCCATTTATAAACTTTATCATCTCCCATATAAAATACCTTTTCTCAAATTAATGCAAACTTCCCCCCATCATCAAAACTATCTAATGCAATTACTATTTGAAATGAACATCCCCCATCCTTGTCTAGCAAGATGTAAATCTACCTTATCTGGATCTGAAGATAGTATTATTTAACAATGCAAAGAGATGTCCATACATTTTGATGAAAAATAGACACCTCTCTTTCCCTTAAGTTTCTTATCGCTTCCATGATTCTAGATGAGATTTTACTTCATGTGGATGATTTTCCTCTATTCATTAGCTTCTAAATTAGTGATATCCAAGTTAAGTGTGCCTTAATTAATGAGGTTTTAGGTACTTGTATTTAATCTCTCAATTTAATTAAAAATCTTGGATATTTTGAGTACAATATCAAGTCCACCTGTAGCACATGTCAAGGCTATGATAGAGGGAAAATGCCTCCTTTAGGTTATGTGTGGCTTCTCATTACTATCCCTCCTATTATTTTCTACATGAAACTTATGATATTTAACTTTCCCCTCTCTTATAAAATCTTGCTTAGTATAACTTGGACTCATTTTATGAGGGATGTCACCTCATCTACATGCTAATGCATCAAATTATGCCATAATGGTGTTATTTATAATATTCAAGGAGACACGAACCCTTAGAATTTTGAACAATTCCTAAAATGTGGTGTCTTTAAAATTCCTAACCTTTAACCTTTGCCTAGTATCCCATTTAGGGAATTTAAACTCTTTAATTATCCTATAAATTCTACCTGAGGTTATAATTACCACCATAAACTCATTAGGAACATACCACCAAACCACCTTGATTTCAATGATGATGATCTAGATGAGATTATCCTCAAGATAAAAACTTCTAATTTATCCCAACATATCATCTCCCAACTTCCTCCCTCTTTGGACCCTCAATCCCATCAACCTCCTATCGATGATAAAATTATGGTCTTAACCAAGAATAGACATTTTATTCATCATGTGACTTATAATGACAAATCATACCTACCTATACTATCAACATGCATACACTTGAATATGATGATGGTTATGATTTAAATGACCCATTTCTATGAGGACTTGTCCAAGCTAGAGATGCCAAGATTCTTTGATATCATACTTTATTATTTAAATATTTTCATTCATCTTATCACATTCCTTCTTTCATAGTGCCTAATTTTGGTATTCTTCCTATATTTCATAGGGTAGAGATGGATCAATCATATGGTACATCTCTAGTTTTAGTGGACCCTCTTAGAAGTATCCTCATCAATCATATCATGACTGGTCCTTACCATTTTGTTAGATATTAGGATCCTTCTAGTTTGATTCCCCTAAAGATGATAGATACTTATCTTAATCCTTCCACATGTCAAACCTCACCTTTAACTGAGCCTAGTCTAGTTCCTACTCTTTCTCTATCTTTATCTATGCCTCATCCTATTTATGATCCTATTGTAGCTTTATATGAGCACAGTATAGTTTCTACTTTAGCCTCACCTTTCCTTGGCCACACCCTTATTCCTTTGTTATAGCTTGATCCCATGCCCAACCAATGGGTCAATCAACCGTATTGTGATATCCATATAGTTTCTAGTCATTGTACTAGAGACTACCATTTATATCAACCTTTTATAGATTCTCCTTCTACCTATTCTATTAATAGACCCCAAAGATATACTAAAAAGTATATTTGTTGCATTCATGGTATATATAATCATTATTTCATGCATTTCCAAAAAAATTGGAAATATATTGACACATTGCATCCCACTATTTCTCAACCCAAATATAAGGATATACCTCCTCCCAAGTTATTACCTAAGTATATCCCTAAATATATGGATGTATATTATCTTTGGAACCATTGTGGTACCCATCATACCAATCATTTTTGCATTCTCCAATATCACCTTCATGATCACCTTTTATCAATACTTGCACTGGCTCTTCCTCCTTATATAGGTTGCCAATGTAAGAAGGTTCCTCCTTATTCACCTATGGTTCCTTCTTCCTGACCTATGGTTCCTTACCCACCCATGGCTCCTTCCTCACCCATGGTTCCTTCTCTAATAATGGTGCCTCCTTCTCATCCTATAGATATCATTCTTGTTCAGGCACCTATTCCTCTCTTTGAGTATTCTACATTTGAGATCCCTCATGAGCATGATATTTCAGCTACACCTAAATTTTATATTGAGGAGATTCAAAGAGAGGTATTTTCACAACTTTCTATGAGGATTAATGAGACTCTATCTACCATTACAATCTAGCTTCATAGAGACATTTCATGTCATGGATAATATTTAAGGGCAAATTTATTAGTATTTGTGAACATAACATGGTGTTATTTCACTTTGTTCTTCATTATGATTTTGGATTGGACTTATGATCCACTTTTATATATCTTATATCATTTGACTATGTGTCAAATTTAGTTTCACCTATCTAATTCACATGGATATTTATATTATGTGTTATGTGTTGTGTATGGTTTCATTTACTTTCATTTTATTTTTCTTATCGATTATTTTTCTTTCCATGATTTCACACTTATGTCTATGATTTCATTTCTTTCATGGATTTATTTTCCAATGATTATTTTCTATCTTATCTAAAAAAATCATATAATTATTATTGTGACTTGGTTTACAAATCTTGATCCCCTTAGTCATATTTATTTATCATGTGATCATTTAGAAAACATGATATCTCATTGTACTTCTATTTTACCAATATACTTTGGACATCTCTTTACTCATTTATATTCCTTTCACGTACTAAGCATACATATGGTTGAAACTTGAGATTACATACTGGTTCATGGGTAATCCTAAGTGTTTAATCAATCATATATTTGGATACTTAGCTTCCTTTAACTAAATTCTAAATATCATTCACGTGTATCACTTATATCACTCATTTTGGTTATTCCAAATCCATATGAAGGAGGAATCATAAAAGACATAAAAGTTAAAAGCCAAATCATCTTAAAAAATTCAATGATATAAAAGGCAACATACAAATTTCAAAATTTAAATCACACTAAAAAACATGTTCCATAGCACATCTCCTTTTTATAATCTAAGGTCAAACTCTATAGTTGGTCTTATAATGGAGTTGAGGTCCATTGGGGTGTGGTAGGCTAGTAGATTGGGAAAGGCTAATATAAATAATATTTTAATGCTACCTAATTTATCACATAAGTACCAAATCTTCATAGTAGACTGATAGATCTATAAGAGGTCCTGAGGAATTGGGAACATGTTGTGGGAAGGTAGGTCCATTTTACTTTTCTTGTTTATATAACCAACATGAGCTGATTTTAGTATCTCACATATTTGCCTATAAAAATTTGTTCTTATTGCAAGTAGATATCCTTTGTATTTTTATAGTCACTATAATCTTAGTGTCTCTCTTTTATACCTAATATTCCTCATTTTTCCTAAGGTCTTATCATATACACATATGCCATACTTTTTACATTCCCTCTTTCATAAAAACATTCATAATATTTCCCCTTGAGAAATATTGTTTTGTTAGTTGATCATTCCACCTAGGGTTTCCCTTTGTGACTTGTAGTGTAAGACCATGGATAAGACCAAGCTCTCCTAAAAAATTACCATAATAAACATTTATTTATTACCATTCACCTCATTAGTGTTACCCTTGTGAGTTGCAGTGTAAGACCATGGATAGAAACTATTGTGGCATTAATTTGCACCCTTGGGGAGGGATCTTTAGGTTCTCCCTAACTAAGCCAAAAAATGGGGGAAACCCCAAACTATGGGTATCATGTAGTTGGTTTGAACCTACAAAGAAGGCCAACTTCCTATTGATGGATCACCTAGACTAATACTTATGTTTGGAAAGGGGTTAGAAATGGGGAATAAGGTTACTAAACAAGCTAAAAGGTGATGCACCAAATTTAAATGAGATTCACATATGATTGAAACCGACACTAGATCAACATAATATTATGTTTGCTCACATAATCTCATAAAATAGCTAATTATATAAATATTTCATGAACTAGGCTCACCAAGTAATCAAGGAAACAAAGAGGAATTCTAAGACTCACACCAAGCATCCATTAATGGTAGAAAGAACACAAATTCAAAGTTTCAAAATAACTTGAAAACACCTTAAAGAGGCAAGAAATAAGGATAATGGATATGGGAGGATCTCCTTCACAAAAACATCATACACAAGCTTACTAAACACTAGCTAAAGGAAAGAGATAGGTGAAAAATCATCTTATTACATCAAGAGGTAGTTCTTAAATTTTTTGATAGGATCTTACTTTTTCAAATGAGAGTCTCTTGCTTTTAAAAATTAGAGAGTCATTGTGAGATTTCCAAAAATTAGAGAGAGGAAAAAAGTTATAATGAGGGAGAAAATAAGAGATATAGGAGAAAAGGGGAAGAGAGAGGAGAAGCACACAATCAGAATCAATAAATGAGCTACCACAAGCCTTTAATGAATTCTCAACTACATTTTGATCAAATGAGGACTAGTATTCCATTGACAAAATAACCTTCATTTATCCCAATCTCCTTCAAACCTTCTCATTGGCTAAGAAATATATAAGAAGATAAGAATATATTTTAAAGATGATGAGTCATGATCCATCCAAGGAGGAAAGATCTTCAAGGCTCTGAATAAAATTGAATTCCCCACCTATGATATTCAACCACCAAATCTCTCTCCTTGAAATTCTATGCCACTCTCTACTTATTTTTTTCATAAGGACAAAATATTCATATCTAGGGACCTAGCAAAGACATGACCATGTTTGATTTAAGAATATGAAGGTACCTATTTTTCAAGGATATGACTATGTTAAAAGATTAGATTTTCATCTATGATCCATTTATATCTACCCTTACTCCAAACCCTAAATGTAAGTTCCCTATAGATGAAAAATAATCCTATTTATTGGTTTTTTTATAGTCATCATATGAATGAAAACCCCATAAGGCCACTTGACTCCATTTTTAAAATATTTATTAGGTGCCAATAGACCTAATATATTTCATAGATAATAGGTCTTTTAGGTTCCAAATCTTCAAACTAGAGGTTGAAACTAAGCTCTAATGGAAACCTTTTGAAATATCTATTCTATCTCAACTTAGATCATATTTAGATCTTGATTTTATGTACTTGAATACCTAGGTGTATGAGATCCTTTGATCTGATGTGTCTTCCTTAAGTGTCATTCTTTCCATGCTATTTTTCACATTTGGAGATATGATTACAAAATTTTTTGGACACATGTCACCATCTTATGCCTCTTAAAAATTGATTGAATTTGATTCATCAATATTTGATTTAGGTTTCCCAAATCATGACATATGGCAACCCTATGTTCAATCTATGGATCCTACTTCTAGTCTTCATCTAGTTCACATGCTTGCACCATGTGGAAACCTTGTATGTAATCTAGGTTATTGACCTTTTGACCCTATTTACACCATTGATATTCATCTATATTCAAATGTATGCCCTTGATATTTGATCTACTTGATCAAACATACACCATTGATCCTTTGATTCCTCATGATCATGCCACTTGTCAACCTTATTTTCAATCCTAAGATCCTCTGACTTGTTGACTTTGTGCTTGTTGTTGATCTTGATTTGCAGATTTAACTCGTGCCATTAATATTAATGGTCCCACTAAATCAAGCTATTATCCATGTGTTATTGATATATGATCTTATCAAGAAATATTTTGATACTTGGTAGGTTTGTGTTCAACCTTAGGATGCTTTGAAATATTTTAATTCAAATGTTTACTTCTCATAGTTTTAATTTGATGTCCCCATGCATGTCCCACTTTGCTAGTTCATTTTTATAGGATTATATCTTTAGATAGAAAGCTCATCAAGATACAAAATTTTTAGAGAATTATCTTGACACAAAATATATCATCTTCATGTAATCCTTTATATTTTAGAGGCCTCCTAAGTACATTTATTAAAGGTATAATGAAACTAACCTATTCTTTCCTACATGATGTGCTATGATAGTCTGGCTTCTCTAGGCTTGTGATAATAATCTTTGAACCCATCAAGGATTTAATAAACCTTTGAGACTTATGAAAACCTAATTCATGCCTCATTGACACTATGAACACCATGGACATATTCTAGATCTTTCACCTATAATTCTAGACATAATTCTAAGCCTGCTTCCTAAGAAATCATTAAATTACACTTTAAGCTCACTTAAAGTGTTTCAAAAGATTATAACTGGTATGTAATTTTAATCTTCCATCATTATATTAATTTAATCGATAAGAACTCTACTCAATATCTCAATCACTATAAGATGTCTCTAGACTACTAATCCATCTAGGTAAGGTTTTGTATGTAGGCCAAAATTGGCCAACATTTATGGTGACATCCTGGGATTGCATGCCTACTATACAAGATAATAGTAACCTTTGCCTATCCATTAGGCATGGATTTTAAAGTCTTTACTCTAATTTTATATGAAACTAATACAAGGTTATACCTTTATAGAACCTCACCTCTTGAAGCAACAAGGATAATAAGAACAAAACAAACATGATGCCCAAAGCATTTTTAGAAGGGAAACACACAACTGAAAAGAAATGTACACAAGGTACTTAGAGGGAAACATGAAAAAATAATCTAATATATACAATGTCTATAAACTCTTTTGATATAATTTCTTTAATTGAATTCCATTGACTGGGATAGGTAATACCTCTCCATCTAATTGGACAATCTAAAAATCATTATGTTGTTTGCATCTATGGATCTTAAGGACCACTCCACAAGCTATCAAACTTGGTATGGATGCCTAGCATAGAATTATTTGAATCCAACTTGAGGACTAGATCCACTTCTTTTAAATCACTTGTTATGGATCTCTTGTCAAAGGCTTTCTTGACTTGAGCTTGATGTGACTCTAGTGTCTTCATTACAAGGTTCCTAGTTTCTTCAAGCTCCATGATCTTTACCATCCTCACACTTATAGGCTCACTCTCCATCAACTCAAGATGATGGAATAACTCCAAGGTAGGTAACTCAAGAGAGATGGGCAATTTAGATTCCCTCCCATATACAAGGACATATGGTGAATTTCCAATGGCAACTTTGGGAGTCACTCTATCATCCCATAAGGCTATCCTTAGCTTCATGTACCATACTCTCTAGTTTTCCTCCATATTCCTCTTGATAATCCTTATCAATTTATTATTTATGGACTTTGTTAGTCCATTTCCTTGGGGGTAATAATTTGATGATGTACTAAGGTAGATGCCGAGCTGAAGTTCCCATTCACTTGTCTTCATGCCAACAAATGATAATGAATTATCTAAAATTATTATAGCTAGTACACTGAACCTCATTACTATACTATAATAGAAGTCCAACACTATTGTTTCATTAGCTTCTTTCATAACAATTTATTTCACCCACCTAGTGAAGTAGTTTGTAGTAGTAAGTATCCATTTATGTCCTCTAATAGAAGGTGGATTGATCATTCCTATGAAATCCAAACCCCACTTCATGAAGGGTTGTTTCACTTGAATTGGGTTGAGAGGAAAGGCTGATAGTCTTTACTTACCCTTAAAGAGAGTACACTTTTGACATTTTTTGACCCATGCATAGGAATATTTGAAAAGGTTGGGCTAGTAATATCTATTTCTCATTACTTTTACTATTGTAGTCTTTGGAGTAAAATGGCCTCCTGTAGGCCCATCATGGAATTGATCTAAGAGCTTTGTCACTTGATTATCATCAATACACCTAAGAATAAATACATTAAGGTATTTTATAAATAAGACCCCATTAACCAATGCATAAGGTATGGATTTAAATCTAAAATACATTATATTTGCTCTATCCATACCTTGAGGGCACTCACCTGTTATCAAGAAAAGTGTCATATATTGAATCCAACTAGTGTGAGGTGGAAGTGTATTCATTTGGGAGCTATCTTATATCACCAGTACAACCTATTTATCTTCCTGAAGGTCATCAACCATATGCTCACATAAGAATTTTCCTCTCACTAGATTAGTGACCTTGATCTCCATGTCATACTCTAGGACCTTGGTAATCCAACCAACTCTCTTCTCATTCAAGTCCCTATTAAGAAGTAAGTCCCTCAATCTAAGATGAGACACCATAATATATATCCTACTATTGGAGAGCAATGGTCTAAAATTTTTGAGGCTTCTCAAAGCTACAAGAACTTGATTTTATATGAAAGTATACCTTACCTAATATCCTTCAAGACCTTGACTAAAAAAAACAATTGGATTATCAAGTCCTTTGCCATTATTTTGCATCAACATAGCTGATATATTATCAACATTGGCAAAGGTATACAATATGAAATCCCTTGAGAAGTCAGGATTCATGAGTGAGGGTGCTTGGATAATGGCTTACTTGATAGCCTCAAATGTTTCTTTACCTTCATTTGACCAAGTGAAAACTTGGTTTTTATTTAACATGGAAGTGATGGGTTTTTCCAAGTTTGAAAAAATAGGTACAAACCTTCTCAAAAAGTTTATTTTCTCAAGGAAACTCTAGAGTCCCTTCTTATAGTTTGGTAAGATAATGCTAAGATGGCACTGATTCTATTAGGGTCAATATCCAATCCCTATTATGAGACAATATATCCCAAGAATTTTCCTTGATGGACAAAAAACACACATTTATTGGGATTTAATGAGACCCCATATTCTCTACATCTTTTAAAGATCATTCTTAGGTGATCTAAGTGCTCACTAGCCTTTTTGAAGAAAACTGTGATGTCATCCAAGTATACCATAATCATCTAGTTAAGTAATCCCTAAAAAGCCATGCCCATGGATCTTTGAAAGGTTTCTTGAGTATTTGACAAGAAACAGGCATTTTATGATAAGCATATATGCCCCACTTTGTGGTGAAGGTAGTCTTATATTGGTCTTGTTCTCTTACCATCACCTGGTTATATCTTGAATACCCATCCAAAAGAGAGAAGCATTTTGAACCAAAAACTATCTGAATGAGTTATTTTATGGATGGTAAGGGGTAATTATATTTCAAAGATACCTTTTTTAAGTCCTTAAAGTCAACACACAATTGGATCTCCCCACTCTTCTTCCTCATAGGTCTTAGGTTGGCTACCCATGAGGAGTGTTTGATGGGAAATATGATCTTATATTTTACTCAACATTTTCCTCATAAGAACTTCAATTTTTGGGTTGATGGGTCTTTGATTATGCTTGATAAGTTTAAAATCATCCTCCAATTCTATAGTGTGTTGGGCTAGCTTGGGATCAAAGCCTCTCAGGTCACTATATTCCCAAGAAAAAATGTTTGCATATTCTTTACAAATCTCAATAAAAGCATGTATTATAGCCTTAGTGCTTACCTTTCCATGTTTTCAGAGCTTGTCTTTAAGGATAATGAATTTTTCATAATTATCCTCATTAGTTGACATTACTACCTTGTCTCTCTTCGTATGATCTCCCTAATGAAAAAAACCTTTAAGGGTGACTAGACCTTTAATAAGTTTTTTAGACCTTAGTTGAATGATCTAATCTTCATACTGATGTTGAAATCTATCTCACTTTATTAACAAAAATTATACTTCCTACTACAAGAAAGAAGCAATTTACTTATCACTATCAAAGACCTACCAATGAATTTAATTGTCTGGTACTGATGGTCTTACTACCACTTTAACATTTTTCTACACTATAGACTTTTCAATTCATTTTGGAGGTTAAATTGAGCTCCCATAGCTGCCAACCTAGTAGTATGCTAATTTTGGTTCCTTGGCATTACTTGGGTGTTAAAATCCTCAAAATCCTCAATAATTCCCCACACTCTATGTTTTTAAGATCTCATCAAAGGTTTATTTTTGATATATTGGCCTCTAACATGATTCAGTATCAACTCACTATCTTCATATACTTGCAATTTCTTAATTCCTTTCTTACTACCCACTAAAGGCCATGGATAAGGCCCTCATACTTAGCTGCATTTCAAGAAAAACTAAATTGTAACTTTTAAGAGGAGAAGTAATTATCATTAGAGGGAGATACTATAATTACACTTGCACCTACCCCATGTTTTCTCCTTGAACCATTAAAGAATAATTTCCACAAACCACTAGCATATTTTTGTGGCCTAGTGAGGGATGGCATGGATTCAATATCCTCATGTAAATAGTATAAACTCATGTCCCTTTATTCAATAGCTTAAAAATGGTCAATTAATTTATTTTCACTCCATAATTTATCCAACAACTTATCAGGTATCTCTTTAGGATGAGTGTTTAGTTATTAACAAACCAAGTGCTCATCTTCATCTAGGATGGTGTAGTTGATGTTTGAGCTATCAAGCCCATAAGGTTCTATGCGGAATTATGTAATAGGATTAGCCTTAATTGATACCTTGATCCAATACCTTCTTATATAAACCATGTAGTACCAATCTACTACTAGACAACCCCTAATTTTTGCTATGAAATCTCTAGATAAGCATAGAGAAAAATGAAGAGGCACATCTAAAATCAATACATGTTAAACCACTAAAACACTAGGTCAAACATGAAAGTTTAAGTTGAGACCTTTGATGATACTATATAGTTTGGTGGAAGATCCATCAAACTACAAAACTCCCTTAGATTGGGGTTCATACTTCAAACCAAGCTAATCTACTATTGACTTTGGCATTACTGAAGTACTTAGTCCATTGTCTACCATGTAGTTGTGTACCAAAGAGTCACCAATAATTATATAAATATATAAGGGAAGAGGTTTAACCACCTTATTTTATTTCCCTTCATTAGGTCCATTGGTTGCATTGGTGAGAAACATATTTTCCTTGCTTGGTAGTTTTTTAGAAAAACTAGTCTTTGATAATCATTCTTGAAGGACCTCTACCTGACAAGGCATGTAAATCATGCACCACATTGGAAAACTCAAATTATAATTATTCATTTATTCAATAATGTTGATGTGAAAACCACAAACTTTTTCTTGTGCTTTGAGAGCCACAACTATGCTTTGAACTTGTGAATTCTGGGGTATAAAAGTATTCCCTTGGTTTTGATTCTTTAGAGAAATTGAAACTTTTGGAGTAGTATTAGGTTAATTTTGATTTGATATTAAAGGGATAATGGTAGGAATATATTTTATTGCTTCTTGGTTACCATCCATATTCCCTCTTTTGAATCTTGTATTAGTTGCCACTAGAATGTATGCTTGGTTAGAACTAGCCTATGGATTGAATGCATAACATTTTTCTTGCTCATAATTAACCATTATAATACCAAATTGGATTGATCCCTCATTATGTAGTTGTATTTATTGAGGCTCTTCTAATTATTTCATCATAGGTACTTTTGTGTTCTAAGCTATAAGATATTTATTATATCCATAACTAGCACCCTGATGACACTGCTCATTAAAATCCTGATTGAACTCAGTATTTGGGATAATGGATTGGCCAAAAGACTAATTATAAGGCATGGTACCATAAAATTCTTAATAAATATTATTCTGATTAGGGACCAAAGTGTTGTAAGTTCTTGTAGAATTTGGGTTATAATTATTTTGGCTAATATAGTTAGGTTGTCCTTAACCTTGGCCTTGTCCTTGGAAATTTCCTTTGTAAGTTGGTCTATTTTCTTGATAAGATTGTTGTTGTGGCTGATATGTAGTATGATAAGGTCTATTGAACTAAGATTACTACTTATTCACATTAACCAACTCATTCCCAAAGGATTGAAACATCCTCTTAAGCTCTTAGAAATTTTTGCTTTTTGGAAATCACTAGATTGACTATTTGGAGCCTTTTCTTGCTTTGGTATAGGTATGGAAACAAGTGTTGGCATAGGTGGGATGGTATCAAGTGGAGTAATGATGATATGGGGTGGTTAAATTTTAGGAAACAAATGCATTGGTGGCTTAGGTGTAAGCTTGATATCCTACACTAGATAATTCTATGCTCTGATTACCACCTCATAAGTATTTGGTATTGTGTTTCTCCCATAGATTGAATAATTACTATAATATCATTATTGACGGATTCCAAATAGTAAAGGAAAGAAAATTTTGGAGTAGGCCTAAAAAATATTGGGATCTTATCCCATGTCTTTTGAAACTTGGTATTGAAATCTTGCATGACCTCATGAAGAACCCTCTTGATTCTGGTCAGATGCTCTATAAGAGACAAATGGTCACTTTTATCTTCAAAATTTTTATACAAGGCATCTCCTAACTCATCCCATGATGTGATGGAGTAGAAAGTAAGGTTTATATACTAATCTAGGGCTTTACCCTTAAAATATATGGATAATAACCTAATGGTCACATTTTCCTTAGTTATGTCATGAATATTGTAGAAGTTGGTTGTCTTTGAGGTGTTTAAAAAGGGTTATAAATTAGTTTACTATGAAATAAGGGACACTTTTAAGGGATGATACTAGAATAGGATCATACTTCTATAGGTCTAAATAACTCTAACCATTAAAAACCACAAAATTAAAATATCTAAGGGTTGTCATGATAATGAAAGGAGCTAACAAAGATTTTCTTGTAGAGGTGAAATTGTTGAAAATATTATTGTCATTGATGTCAAAAAGGAGATTATTGGCATTATGGATGTCATTGATGCTCAAGACTGAATATGGTGATTAGAAGATATACAAGGGATCCTATCAGAGGTCAAGGATGATTAGAGTACATGTGTGCATGAGTGGAGTTCATCTAATTCTTCATATTGATCATGTAAAAATTTTGGGTCTATGATAGGAAAATATGAATAATCAATTTACTGATGTCACCATTACCACATGTTGATGAGTCTACGGGAGTTGGTTATACGGTTTTGATCACATTAGTCCCTAGTTATTATGTTACATATTTGAATTCATGCATTGAAGTAAAATTAAAGATATGGGGATGAAAAGTTGGCTATTCAAGTAAAATCACTAAGTTTCTATACTTAGCCAAATTTACAAAAGGGTTCAAGTAGAGCTAAGTAAGCATATTGACGAGGTCATCATTTGTACACATAGAGGTTTTAGGATAAAATGATCATATGGGTTTGTTCATATTTATGCCTAATTTTTATGATCTTAATCTCAATTCACATGATATAATGAGACAAAATATATGCATGAGAAAATTTGGGCTCTTAAACATTTTAACAATGTTTTCCAACAGTCAAATTTGTAAATAACAAAAAAAAGTTGAGTAGGCATTTTTATGATGTCATATCTTGCACGTATGAAGGTTTCTAGAGTATATGTATATATGGATGGAATACATATGTGATAATATCATATTCACTTAATCTCAATTAATGTGACTAATCACAATAAAAGTTATGTAGGAATAAAGTTGGCCTTTTAGGAAGTTCTACACATAGTTAGCTCTGTGGTAGAATAATTTGAGTGAGTAGATTGATGGTGTTATATATTGGATTTTTAAAGGATTTAGGAAGAAATTATAATATCAGTTTTTTCATTTTCATGCCTAGTTTATATGGTCAAAATTTTAGAGCAAGTGAATAAATGAAGCCAACAATATGAAGGTGCAAAGTTAGCCTTCCAAGCACATTGAGATGGTCCCCATTTTAGCCAAATCTATATAAAGGAAATCTTGATATTTTTATAAGATAAATGGTTATTGATTAATCATACATTGAAGATATAATGAAGTGTAGTGAACTTAATTTTTCAAAGGCACCTTTGAGTAAATATGCTAGTGACAAGTGTCACAATCACAAAGCTTGCATAGTAAATTTATGATATAGTTTAAAGTCAGTTAGTCAATGATCAATGTGAGGATGATAAGTGTATCAATAGATATAAAGATAAAGATTTTATATCAATGTGTATACGGCATGTTATAATTCCAAGTGTCACATTCTTGAGATCTAAACAGAGATAAAGATAAAGATTTTTAGAAGATCTAACAGAGAGCAGTTAATCATGCAATGAATATCCAGTAGAGTGAGTGGAATCAATGGGATAAATTGCTTGATGTTTATCAAAATAGAGGTGATTTAAAGACTAATCTAGTTTAACAAGATTTATGGAGTGTATTTGTTCCAAATATTGAGGGTGTAATGAGATGAAGACAAGTGGTCGATGTTTAACCATAGATAGAGATAACATGCATGCAACTACAAAGATATAATAAAATGTTGGAGCTCAGATCAAAAAAATCAATGAATGCATTTTAAATATTGAGTAGTTAAAGTTTGGAAGCATACAAAGATTGAACAGATCACATAAGCCTGTCAGAGATTGATCCAATAGATGCATTTAAAATTTAAGCAATTTGAATGAAGACTATTAGATCATGGTGCCAAACTAAAGATGAATGATTGATATTCTAAAATATGATCATTTTAATGGTCAAGTGCAAGAATATGTAGGTAACCCTTCAATCATGACACAAACAAGGTGTTTGATTATTTTAATTAGTTAAATTTATGTAAATATGCATGTGCATCAAAACTAGAGCCCAGTATTTACTATAAATAGTAATGAGACTAGGAATCATAGTAGTGGAGCATGACTTCAAGATGTGGGAAAATTATAATTCAAGAAATATGAACTGAGTCAAGAACTGAGATAAGCTAAGTTGGTGCTTAGTTAGGGAGTGGGTACTTCCTTAGAGTTAGTGCTCTTAAATTAGGGGATTGGTGTCTCCTTAAGTTTGGTATACTTAAACATTGTAACTAGTGAGATTATTTATTATGAGGCTAGATTAGAATGGTAGATTCTAGTAGCTATTCTCATGGTGGCTTTTCCCATATTGGGTTTTCTATAGTATATCTAGTGTTGTGTCAATTTGTGTATGTGATCTATGAATATATTTTTAATCTACCATTAAAATGTTTTGAAAAGAACTGAGTTAATCAATATACTAATTCATCCCCCTCTCAATATATAGTTATGTTCCAATAATTGGTATCAAAGCCCTAGTTCTTTAGAAGAAGATTAATCAGCTCAAGTAGATCTTGGATGGTAAACACAAATGGCTAGTCAAGAAGGCTCTTCCTCAAATAAGGCACCTCTATTTTATGGATCAACTATGCATTTTGGAGCATAATAATGGAAGCATATTTATCATAATTAGCATTTGATGTATGGATGTCTATTGTGAATGCATTTATAGCTCCTAATATAACTCCTATTGATCAAGATACTAAGAAGGCATATGACAACAATTCCAAGGGTAAGAATGTTATTCTATGTGGATTATCTAATTTAGAGTTTGTTAAAGTGATGCATTATCAAAATGCATAAGATATTTGGAAAAGATTAAAGGGCATATATGAAGGTGATGATAAGTTAAAGCAAGCTAAGATATAAACATTCAAAGGAAAATTTGAGATCCTTAAAATGAATGAAGAAAAGAAAATTGTAAACTACCTCCTCAGAGTAGATGAAATAGTAAATGCAATCAAAGGCCTTAGAGAAGAGATAAAAGAATATGTCATTTTTAAAAAGGTCCTAAGATATTTTCCATCTAGGTATCCTATTATAACTCCTACTGATCATGATACCAAGAAGGCTTATGAGAGAAATTCTAAGGCTAAAAATGCTATTGTATGTGGACTGTCTAATTTAGAGTTTGTCAAAGTAATGCACTATCAGAATGCACAACATATTTGGAAAAAATTAAAGAGCATATATGAAGGTGATGACAAGGTAAATAAAGCAAATATACAAACATTCAAAATAGATTTTGAGAGCCTTAAAATGAATAAACAAGATAAAATTATAAACCACCTCCTTAGAGTAGATGAAATAATCAATGTAATCAGAGGCCTTAGAGAAAAGGTAAAAGAATATGTCATTTTTAAAAAGTTTCTAAGATCTCTGCCATCTAGGTATGAATCTAAAATTTCTATAATAAATGAATCAAGAGATCTAGATAAACTCATTATTGATGAGTTGCATAGAACCTTCATTGCCTATGAGATGAGAATGGGAGAAGTAAACACCTTCAAAAGAGAAGTTGCATTCAAAGCATCTAAACTAGTATATGTATAAGAACCTACATCTATATCTAAGGATATTTATGAAGAAGAATCTAACTTTGTTAGAAGTTTAAATAGAGGATCTAAAAAATAGAGAGGTAAGTTACCTTTTAAATTCTTTAACTGTGGTAAAGTAAGACATTTTGTTGCTAAATGCCCTTATAATAAAAAGGATAACTCTGAGAAATAAGAGAGCATTAAAAAGGTGAAACCCCACTATTTCAAGAAGAATAACTTCAAAAAAATAAAGGCCTATACACAAAAAAAGATAGTGATTCAATGGATGATAGTAATAGTTCTGATGATGATCATGATTGTGGTTTTGTGGTTGAGGAAAATGAAGTCTTATTCATGATAATAAGATCAACTTATATGGATTAAGAAGAAGTTGAAGGCTCAGATGAATAATAATAAGGAGAAGTAGATCTAGAATGTGAACTCATTTGTGCTCTAGAAGAAATAGATAAGCTAATAAAAGAAAACTTAAAAGAGAAGAATCTTAGATAAAATAAGATTTTAAAAATGTCCAAAAGTATTGAATAATATAATCATATGGTGGTTAACCTAAAGACACAAGTTGAAGAGGTTAAAAGAATAAAATATGTAGTCAAACTTGAACTACAATCTAAATATGATGAGTGCATGAGGTTAGAAGCAGGGATATTAGATTTGAGATATCTAAAGGACAATTATAAAAAATTCTAAAG
This sequence comes from Torreya grandis, assembly GCA_037957365.1. NCBI lineage: Eukaryota > Viridiplantae > Streptophyta > Pinopsida > Cupressales > Taxaceae > Torreya > Torreya grandis. Next base: position 927,624 of record JARHVA010000250.1, on the reverse strand, counting down.
TTGATAGGATGATCAAACATTCTTGATGAATTGATCAAATATTAAAAAGATTAAAAAGAGAGATCATGTCTTGGTTATGAAAAATAAAAAATTCCATAACTAGTACATCTGATAACTTATATGGCAATTTCAAATCAGAAGGAAAATTAAGTGAAAAGAAAGAAAAATCTTGCAAGGATACAAAGATAAACTCAAACACAAATAATATGAAGAAATTTGAAGGAGAAAATAATCCTGAAGAAAATAAGAAGACAAAGGTAGCTAATGTAGATCGATGCACAAAAGTAAAAGACTTTAAGAAGATAGATTCTAGAAGAACTCCTCATATTGCTTAGAGAAATGCTATGACTAGGTATTCCTCATTTTTATATGGCTATTGTTATACTTGTAATTAGTTTGGTCATAAAGATATTGATTGTAGATTTGTACCTAAAAAGAGAACAAATTTTGTAAGTAGAAATTCATTTTCTCCCTTGTTATATATAAATATAATATGCTATAATTGCAATAATTTTGGTCACATATTTAAACAATGTAGAACAAACCTTTTAAGACAAAAAACATAAACGAAGAAGGAATGCATGCTTCCCAATGTGAACAAAGGTTCACAAGTCTCTGAAAAGGAGAAAAAGAAGCCAAATAAGAAACCCAAGGATGTGTGGAAGTGAAATATCAATCTATGATTACTCATGCTATACTCCATGCCAAGGAACATAATTTGTGGGTAATAGATAGTGTTTTATTAAAACATATGATTGGTGACAAGAGCAAGTTCATCAAATTAAGAAAATGTAAGGAAGGAACTATCAGCTTGGGAGATAACGTTGTAGTAAATATTTGAGGTAAGGGAACCTTGAACATCAATGGAAAACTACCTACACATGATGTCCTTTATGTTTAATGATTGAAGCATAATCTACTAAGTGTCATCCAAATGTGTGACAATGGATATAAGGTCACATATAATGTAGAAGGTTTAAATTTAAAGAGATTTGGAAGATTAGTTATAGAAGGCTAAAGAACTGAAATTAATATCTATAATCTTGTTAAAATGAATGGTAATAGTTTCCTGATAGGAAAGATTGATGAGAGTTGGTTATGGCATAGAATAATGGGTCATGTCAAATTTGATAACCTAGTTAAAGTGAGATCAAATAAGTGTGTTAGATACATGCCTAAGATAACCAAACCTACAAATATTACTTGTAAGGAATGTCAACTAGGTAAGTAAACAAGGGTCATATTTCAAAAAAATGAGTATGCAACTACAAAGCCTTTAGAATTATTTTATACTAATATTTGTGGTCCTTCTAAGATAATAGGATATAAATGAGAAATATACTTCATTCTATTTGTAGATTATTACTCAAGAAAGACATGGGTAACCTTTTTGAAGGACAAGTCACATGCATTTGAGAGATTCAAGATCTTTAGGGCCATGGTGGAGAATGAGATTGGATGAAAAATAAAATGTTTAAAATCTGATAAAGGTGGATAATTCACCTCAAATGTGTTCATAGAGTATTTTGAGAAGCATGGAATCAAGAGACATTACTCTATAGTAAGGAATCCACACTATAATGGAGTTATTGAAAGAAAGAATATAATAATCAATGAGATGGCCAGAATAATACTAAAAGAGGCCAAGTTACCTGATGGAGACTAGAGAGAAATAGTAAAAATAGTAGTATATATCTTGGATAGAGTTCAAATATGGGTAAACATGACAAAACTTTGTAGGAATTATGGTATGGAAAACATGTCTCTATTAAGTACTTTAGAGTGTTTGGAAGCAAATGCTACATTAGGGGAAAGGAGGACAAATTGAGAAGCTTTGAGTCAAGATGTGATGAAGGAATATTTCTATGTGATTCCACCTAAAACAAATCCTACATTTGTTATAATAAAAGGCTATACAATATTTTAGAGAACATCAATGTTAAGGTTGAAGAAGGCCTGAAACAGTTAAACTTGATAAGAAAATTTGTATTGAAGAATCATATTTTGAAGAAGAATAGATAATAAAGAGGATGAGGAAGCAAATGAAAAGGCACCTCCAAGATTTATTCAAATGGATCATCTTATATACTAGATCATTGGCAATAAAAATGAATCAGTTCAGATAAGGAGAAGAGTTTCACAAAACAAAGAGCAAGTAAGTTTTGCTCTAATTTCTGAAATTGAGTCTAAGAGCTATGTTGAATCCAACAAGGATGAAATTGGCTAAAAGTGATGGAATAAGAAATGAGCCAAATTGAAAAGAAGAAAACTTGGCAATTAGTTCTAAGACCTTCAAACAAGAATGTAATAGGTACAAAGTGGGTCTTTAGAAACAAGCTCAATGAGGATGGAGCTATTATAAGAAATAAAGCAAGATTGGTGTGCAAAGGATATGCATAAGTTGAGGTCATATATTTGAGGAAACATTTTCTCTAGTTGTTAGATTGGAAGCCATAAGAATGTTTCTAGCATTCTCTATTTACAAGAAATTCAAAGTCTATCAAATGGATGATAAGTCTAGTTTCTTGAATGGGAACCTAGAAGAGGAAGTCTACATAGAACAACTTGAAGGTTTTCATCTATTAGAATAATAATACTATGTGTGTAGACTAAATAAAACTTTGTATGGTATAAAATAGACACCTAGGGCATGGTATTCAAGATTGGACCAATACCTATAATGAGGTTTCAACAAAGGATGTGTAGACAGCAATCTGTACTTTAAATCAAAAGGTGATCATATGTTGATTATGATTGTATATGTAGATGACATCATATTTGGTGGTAAAAACAAAAAAATGTGCAAATAATTTGCTATAGAAATGTAAATTGAGTTTGATATGTCTATGGTTGGAGAACTTTCTTTATTCCTTGGTCTATAAATAGCACAAACTAATAAAGGGATATTTATATCCCAAACTAAGTATAAAAAGGAAATGATCAAGAAGTTTGGAATGGAAGATAGAAAACTAGTTAGTACTCCCATGATAATTGGATGTAAGTTGAGCAAAGAAGATGAGTCCCTTGATGTAAATCAGACTATGTATAGATCAATGATAGGTATCTTGTTATACCTAACTGTATCAAGACCCAAATAATCACAAAGAATCACATGTCAATGTAGTGAAAAGGATATTTATATACATCAAGAGCACAATTAACTATGGCATATGGTATTTTACAAGTGAAGATTTCACTTTGATAACATATATAGATGTTGATTATGTAATAAGTGTGGATGAAAGAAGAATCACTAGTGTTGGTGCATTTTTCCTTGGAAATAGACTTATTTCATGGCTGAGCAAAAAGCAAGAGTTAGTTACTCTTTCTATAATAGAAGTAGAGTATGTGGAAACAATGGTATGTTAAACTCAAGTATTGTAGATGAAGTAAACACATAAAGACATCAAGGTATAATATAAATCACATATCTCTATTTTTTGTGATAATTCAAGTTTTATTAACATATCAAAGAATCCAATAATGTACTTTAGAACCAAACACATATCAATCAAGTATCACTTCTTAAGATAAAAGGTTGTAGGTCAAGAGGTCACAATGGAATATGTCACAACATAAGACCAAATTACACACATATTCACCAAACCTCTTGCCAAAGAAAAAATTGAGTATTTGAGATAGAATTTGGGAGTGGTGGCTCCAACATCACATCACATAACTAGATCTTAGTTATAGGGGATGATTCTAGGGGGATAATCATAGAAGCTTTGTTAATACTTGGAAAAAGAGAGAAAAGGCAACTCAAGTATGCATACTTTTGCAAATTTATAATGAGTTTATGGTTGAAGATTATTGGACAAACTCCTTTATATAATAAAGGGGGAGAAATATTTGGACAAAGAGTCCCTTTTCCATTGATGCCAAAGGGGGAGAAAAAGTGAAAATGTTAAATAAGATTAGAGCATGTGTCCAAGTTAATTTTAGGCAAATATTTCATTGCCTAAGGGGGATAAAGTTTGGTATGAATATCCAATGCAAGAAACTCCAAAGAAGGATAAAAATATTAGAAGATCATAGGATTTCATTTTCCATCAATGACAAAGGGAAATATTGTTGGTAATATGATTTTCATTGATGTCAAAAGGGAGATTATTGTCATTATGGATGTCATTAATGCTCAAATCTAAATATTATGATTAGATGATATGAAAGGGATCCTATTAGAGGTTAAGGATAGTTAGAGTTTTTGTGTGCATGATTGTAATTCATCTATTTCTTCATATTAATCCTCTAGACATTTTAGGTCTATGATAGGAAAATCTGAATAGGTAATTTTTTGATGTCATCATTACCACATGTGGATGAGTCTAGAGGAGTTGGTCATATGGTTGTGATCACATTAGTCCCTAGTTATTATATACCATATTTGAAGTCATGAATTGAAGTGAATTTGAAGATATATGGATGCAAAGTTGTCTACTCAGACAAAATCACTAATTTTCTATACTTAGCCAAATTTTCAAAAGGGTTCAAGCATAGCTAAGTAATCATATTGATGAGTTAAAAATTTACACAAATAGAGGTGTTAGGACAAAATGATCTTATGGGTTTATTCATCTTTGTTCCTAGTTTCTATGTGTTGAATCTCAAGTCATGCGATGTATCATGATAAAATATATGCATGAGCAAAGTTAGGATCCCAAACATTTTGATAGTGTTTTCCTACATTCAAATTTGTAGATATCAAGAAAAATATGAGTAGGAATTTTTATGATGTCATATCTTGCACATACGAAGGTCTCTCAATAAAATGTATATATGGATGGAATCTCTTATATGAGAGTATATTATGCACCTAATCTCAAGTCAAGTGACTAAGCGTAACAAAAGTTATGAAGGAAAAAATTTGGCCTTCCAAGTAGTTCTACGCATAGTTAGCTCTATGGTAGAATAATTTGAATGAGTAGATTAATGGTGTTATATCTCACACACATAAAGGATTTGGGAAGAAATGAGCATATGGTTTTATTCATTTTCATGCCTAGTTTTTATGGTCCAAATTTTAGAATAGGTGAATAAGTGAATAAAACCATATGCTTATTTCTTCCTGAATCCTTTGTGTGTGTGAGATATAACACCATTAATATACTCATTCAAATTATTCTGCTATAGAGCTAATTATGTGTAGAACTACTTAGAAGGCCAACTTTGTTCCTTCATAACTTTTGTTATGCTTAGTCACTTGACTTGAGATTAGGTGCATAATATCCTCTCATATAGGGGATTCCATCCATATATACATTTTATTTAGAGACCTTCGTATGTGAAAGATATGAAATCATAAAAAAGCCTACTCATATTTTTATTGCTATCTACAAATTTGACTATGGGAAAACACTATCAAAATGTTTGGGATCTCAACTTTGTGCATGCATATCTTTTATCATGATACATCGCATGAATTGAGATTCAACACATAGAAACTAGGAACAAAGATGAATAAACCCATAAGATCAATTTTGTCCTAACACCTCTATTTGTGTAAATGTTTAACTCATCAATATGATTACTTAGCTATGCTTGAACCCTTTTGAAAATTTGGCTAAGTATAGAAACTTAGTGATTTTGTTTGAGTAGACAACTTTGCATCCATATATCTTCAAATTCACTTAAATGCATGACTTCAAATATGGTATATAATAACTATGGACTAATGTGATCACAACCATATGACCAACTCCTCTAGACTCATCCACATGTGGTAATGATGACATCAAAAATTTGGTAGAATAACTAGTGAGTTTCTCCTTAGGGTTGGTGCCCTCAAACATTATAACCAGTGAGTTTCTTTACTATGAGGATGGATTAGCATGGTATATTCTAGTAGCTATTCTCATGGTGGTTTTTCCCATATTAGGTTTTACATGGTATATCTAGTGTTGTGTCTATCTGTGTGTATGTGATCTCTACATATAGTTTTAATCTAAATTAAAAGGTTTTGAAAAGGAATAAGTTAATAAATATATTGATTCACCCCCCTCTCAATATATATTTATGTTCCAATATAACTTATAAATTGGTTTAGGAAAAAATATTTCTTTATATGGATATGTATTAGCAAATTTTAACCTTTTTACTGAGTTCAAAGGTAATTCAAAAAATTCAAAAGGAACAACTCTAGAATATGATATTTTAGTCACCTTTTGAATGAAAGATAGATACTACTCTACACAATAATGTTGAGTGTTCCTCAGAGTCTCCAAATATTGTTGTATGAAAGTTATAACTATTGTAAATTGGTCAAACCAGCATCAAACTTGACCAATCTTCTTTGAAATTGGTTGAAAAATTGTCCCACCACACGTGCCATAAATTTTTATGGTGTTAGTTTACACCCTTAGGGAGGGTTATTTAGGCCCTCCCCAACTAAGAAATAAAATGGGGACAATCCTAGGCTATGGGTATCCTATAGTAGGGTTGAACCTCTGGAGAAGGCCACCTTGCTCTTAATAGATCACCTAAACTAATGCTTATGTTTGGAAAAGGGTTATAAATTTGGAATATGGTTAGTAAGGAAGATAAAAGGTGATGCACAAAATTTAAATGAGACTCACATATGATTGAAATAAATACTAGATCAACATAAGATGATATTTTCTCACACAATATCACAAACTAGCTAATTACATAATAATATTTTATGAACTAGGCTCACTAAGCAATCAAGGAAGCAAAAAGGAATTCTAATACTCACATAAATCATCTATTAATGGAAACAAGAATACAAATTTATACCTATAAAATATATTGAAAACCCCTTAAAGAGGCAAGAAAGAAGGATAATGGATATGGAAGAATCTTCTTTACAAAGCCACCATGCACAAGCTTACTAAACATTAATTAAATGCAATAAATAGGTAAAAAATAATCTTATTACATCAAGAGGTAGTTATTAAAAAAAATTCTAGGGTTTTCTTTGTCAAATTAGAGTCTCTTACTCTTCAAAACTAGAGAGTCCTTGTGAGATTCCAAAAAATTAGAGAGAGGTAGAGATTTTCAATGAGGGATAAAATAGAAGATATAGAAGAAAAGGGAAAGAGAGAGGACAAACACACAATTATAATCAATAAATGAGTTTCAACCAAACTTTAATGAATTATCAACCACATTTTGATCAAATCAAGACTAGTCCTCCATCGACAAACTAACCTTCATTTGTCCCAATAGCCTTTGAACCTTCTCATTCGCTAAGAAATATACTAGTAGAGAAGAATCTATTTTGAAGATGATGAGTCATGATCCATCCAAGGAGGAAAGATATTCAATGCTCTGACCATAATTGAATTCCCCACTTACAATCTACAACCACCAAATATCTATCCTTAAACTTATATACCACCCTCTACTTATTTTCTTCACAAGGACAAAATCTTCATAACTAGGGTCTTAAAAAAGCCATGACTATGTCTTCTTTAAGTGACTGTAGGTACTTTTTTGTCGAGGATATAACTATGTTAAAATATTATATACTCTTCCATAATCCATTTATATCTACCCCTACTCCAAAACTTGAATGTAGCTTCCCTATAGAGGAAAACCAGTCCCATTCATTGGTTTTCCTAAGTCATCATATCAATGAAAATCCCATTAAGCCACTTGAATCCATTTTTGATATTTATTAGGTATCAATAGACCTAATATGTTCCTCAAATAATAGGTATTATAGGTTCTAAATATTAAAACTAGAGGTTAAAACTAAGCTCTAATGGTGGTCTTTTGAAATATCTATTTTGGCTCAACCTGGATCATATTTGGATATTGATTTTATGCACTTGTATACTTGGGTCTATGAGATCCATTGATCTAATGTGTCTGCCTTATGTGGCATTCCTACCATGCTATTTATCACATTTAAAAATATTATTGTTGTAATTTTTGACACATGTCACCATCTTGTACCTCTTAGAACTTGATTAAATTTGATTTGTTGATCTTTAATTTAGGTTTCTTAAATCATGACACTTGGCAATCCTACATTCAATCTATGGATCCTACTATTAGTATTCATCTGGTTTATGTGCTTTCACCATGTGGAGACCTCACATGTAATCTAGGTCATTGAACTTTTAACCTTATTTATGTCATCAATCTTCATCTACAGTCGAATGTATGCCATTAATTTTTAATCTACTTGATCAAACATGAACCATTGATCCTTTTATTCACCATGATTGTGCCACCTATTAACCCCACATTTAATCCTAGGATCCTCTAAATTTTTGACCTCAAGCTTGTCATTGATCTTGATGGTCCCACTGACTTGAACTATTATCCATGTGCCATTGATTCATGATCCAATAAATTGATATTTTGACACTTTATATCTCCATGTTCAAATTTAGGATCCTTTTAAATATTTAAATTCAAATAGCTACTTTCTGTGGTCTTAATTTTACATCCACGTGCATGTCCCACTCTACTAGTTCCTTTTTGTAGGATTATATCTTGAGATATAAAACTCATCAAGATACCAAATTTATAGGGAATGATCTTGGCACAAAATACATCATCTCCATGTGATCCTTTGGCTTTAAGAAGCCTCTTAAGTATATTTATTAAATGTACAACAAAACTGACCTATTCTTTCTTACATGATGTGCTATGATGGTTTGGATTCTATAGGCTTTTGCTAATCATCTTTGAACCCATCAATGCTTTGATAAATCTTTGAGACTTTTGAAAACCTGCTTCATGGCCCTTGGATGCTATGAACACCATGGAAATTTGTTAAATCTTTCACTTGAAATTCTAGACCTGCTTCCCAAGAAATCATCAAATTACACTTTAAGCTTGCTTAAAGTATTTCAAAATATTGTAAGTGGTATGTGGTTTTCATCTTCCATCATTTGATTGCTTCAATCAACAAGAAATCTACTCAAGCTCTCACTCACTCTAGGACCTCTCTAGAATATTGATCCATCTAGGCAAAGTTTTGTCTATAGCCAAAAATTGGCCAATAGGACCAGACCATCCTCACAAGTTACCAATTTAAAAACATCTTTAAAATAATTTTCATAGTTGTTCCCACCTCATTGGTGTTCCCTTTGTGATTTCAAATGTAAGACCATGGATATGACTAGCCCACCTTAAAAATATTCCAATACCCAATTTATACTATAACCAAGACACAATGAAATTACATGCATCAAATTTGAGATAAGTAGTGTTTGATTATGAGTTACACATCATTAACATACTTCTCATCTTTATTTAGTATGGTTTATTCTTACTTGATAAGTATTTCACTTTTATATTCTTATTTTTAGATTATGTGTATGCTTACAACTATTTTATTTAAATTTTTCATACTTCTCAGCTCGAATTAGTGTGATTAATTTAATCTCATTTTACATTTTTTATTTTTTTTATACTTCCCAACTTGATTTAGTATGATACATTGAATTAATTTTTTTTTTATATACCATTTTTTTTTCACATGTCTTTCATTTTATTATAAAATTTTCATACTTCCCAACATGATATAGAGTGATTTTTATTTGTTTTAACTTGGTGCAAATCTTTACATGGTTTAAAAAAATTTGTTACCCTTTTACCATCTTTGTTTTATTTTATTTATTCATCTTTTATTTTTACACACATCATGCTATAATGTGTATTACATTTGTTTTGATTAATTATACTTATCCAAATCATTTTTACCTTTTTATTTTTAACTATGCATGTGTCTCACATAACAATAGAAAAAAACACATATCACATATTTCCCATAGCATATACAAAAAAAGATAAATACATGTGTTATAATGGAAATATATCGATGTATCCACATCCAAATCCCAGTACAACTCATGAGAATAATAAAATTGTCAACATCAATGTGTGTGTGTGTGTGTGTGTGTGTGTGTGTATGTGTGCACGTGTATATATATGTATATGTATATATGTGTGTATATATATCATGTGTTTTTTTATAATATAAAGTAAAAAAATACACTAGTTATAGATCTAAGGTTGTGTTCCATCATGCCTATTATGTGGCCTATCCATGTTACCCATTGATGCATGTGACTAACCCCTATAAATATTATGTTATAAAGAGGTAATTCAAAATCTCAATATAGTAACACATCCCTATATATTGGCCACTTGGATATGTACATTTCTTAGCTGGATGGTAGTCACCATGTGTGTAGTTCTCTTATGTGTTAGGTCTTACCAGGCCTATGCCTCTCCATATCCAACCCATGTCAATGGTTGTTACCCATAATTGTGTGCTTGCAACTACCTCACAACCTCTCCTACTAGTCTAAACCAATCTACCTAGGTTGGGGAAGATATAACCTCAAGATTATACAGAGTGGTAGGATCATATGGTGCTAGCACCCTATCCAAAATGTCATGGTGTGCAACCATAACTAGGTATCCCCATTTGACCTCATATGTTATAGGATATGTAAAACTAAAAATGAGATATACATTATATTAGATATATATCAACCATATATCTATCATAATCAATGATACAACTAGTGTTTTATATTCAAAACTTAAAATCCAATTGAAACCATTTCTTGGAACTATTGGTGTCACTGATCATGGTCTCCCTATATTTTCATCCACCAAGCACCTCATCTATTAGATTCTTTCACACTAATGCAAATATAGGATTCACCACATAATATTTATACAATCCTATCCTTAGTGGTTTCTTGATAGACTAATTATGTCCCAAAGCTACATCAGATCCCCCTACATAATAACTAGTGTTTATGCCTCCTTTCATTGATGGTGCCTCCATATTTGATGAGATCATAATGTTTAGTACTACCTCTACTATGGTGAATGATATGATATTGAATTTACATCCATACAATCTCTTCTACCTAGCCCTATTGACTCCTAATGTCATGCTTGACTAGCCCATGGTCTAGCATGTCGAGGCTTGATCATCGATATCTCCATAGGTAACCCTCTACTTCCTCTCCCTCTAAAGTATCTAACATGTAATTACTAATAATATATGAACTAATAGAGGATATTTCAAATTGGTAATTCATAATTTCCCATGTATGATATCCACTAGATGAGGCTTCACCCATAAAGTGTAGTCACTTGTGATCTACACATGTGCTAATCCTATCATAATGGTAGACCAACTAAGCCATATAAAATTAATAATTTTATGGATGCCACATGATATAACCTCATGTGATACTATGTAACACTAGAATATGAGGCACAAACTACACTACATGGTCCTACCTCCATCACTTTACCCAAGGTAACCTATCATCAACTATATAGGTAACCCAACTAACTGATACATAGGGAACCTCTCATATATCCATTAAATCAACAAAAAAACTAGTCCCATCATCTCTTACCCTCTATACAACATCTTATACATATCATACATAAGCTAGACCTAGATGATAGAACCAAAATCATAGAGCATTCCCTAATCCAATATGGATTGGCACAAGGCTATCACATATAATGGTACCTTAACATATAAATTGTGATGAAATAATCATGATATCACAAGTCCTATCACTAGTTTATGGATGTTAAAAATGGCTACTAGATATACAACAAAGAAGCTCACCCTCAATCTAGGGTATATCTTATCTAAGCCTATATCTCACTAGGCTAAAGCTCATCTCTCATCCTCTAAATTCGGTGTATCAATGACCACTAGTGTCTTGCCTATCATAAGTCCAAGAAATATATGGATATCCTCTAAAGTAATCACCACCTCAATGGTGTCCCCCTTCACTTCCCATAAAAAAGTATTGGTAAACTATTCCCGTGCTTATAGGAACATGAAAATGATATCAATACTCAGATAGATCTATCTCATCTCCATGATGCCATTGAAGCCCAAGGTGACCAATTAATCCCTATCCACATCATCTAACAAATATAATACATCTAGTAATCATGACACATCTACTAGGCACCAAAATATTTAGTGTTTCTATAAAATATAAAATAATAGAGGATGTATTAGATCTTGATGTCATAAATAATTAAAATACATTCTAAACAATTTACAAATTAACTACATTAAATTATTTGATTTAATTTTCTTATTTTCTTACGAAATCAACCCATTTGATACTAAATCAGCCGTGTTAAAATCCTATTATAATGCATTATCCCACTAGTACATATTAATCCCTTTTCTTCAAGACTATACTGACCTATTTAATATTAAATAGGTCCCTTTCTCAGTTTTAACATATTACATTATCTTTTTAGTTCATAATCAACCCCACTTTATCAAAATAAATCAACCACATATTACCAATTGCATTAACTATAAGGTACTATGTTGACCATCTTCCCAATCCAAATTATGTTGACCTACTACTACACATTTAACCAACTTTAACAATACAATGTTAGCCCACTACTATGCAGTCAGACCCTATTTCCCTCTTACCTTAGAACTAAGTTGACCAGATATATTATGTTATTCATGTTGAGAAGTGTTGTCATTTATGTCAAGGTTGATGAAATTTGATGTCAATGTTGATTTTATTGATGTCAAGATGAATCTGGTGTAGATGCATGGTGATTGATCTATGAGGTATGAGTTTGTGTGCCTGATGTGATAAGGAAGCCATGCAACAAGAGAGAAATTGAAGGAAACCTAGTGCCTCTCTATGGAGATAAAATTTTAAGGAAACCTAATGATTATTTTGAGTTTTATATCAATATTTAGGTCAAGATAAGCATGTTTTGAGTACTAGTCACTAAGTATAAGGTGTCTTGAGAAGCCTAGTCATAATAGCCATAGTCATATCATGAGCATGTGTATGATGAGAATGAGAAGGTAAATGCAAAGGTATGATATTGTATAATTAGTATTAAAGGAATTTTATCAAGGTGTAAAATCATTAAGGATTATTTTAAGGTCAGTTGTCAAACTTCAACTACTTGAGAAGCCTAGTCACGATACTGGTTATTGTATGAAGATACCTTGTGAGAAGGTATGAGCTTAGTGGCCTAGTGATATGGATGCACAGAAGAATAAAAGGTTTTATGAGGTTTTTTTTATAATTAATATGAGGAATTATATCACTCATAAGAGTATCAAAGTGAGCCTATAAGGGTAGGACCTACAGACCAAGTATGCAACTAGACCACCTCTAGACCCTGCTTAACCAAATGAGGTATCATGAGGTGTTTTAAAGGTATATGAAGGATGTAAATAAGTTTTTTATAATGATATATGTTTATTTAGTTTTATAATGAGATGGAGAGTTCATGGAAATAATCTTGAAGCTAAGTTTTTAGGCTGAATATGGTTTACAGGTCAAGGTCTAAGATAGCAAAGAGAGAGAGTGTGGCTAAAGAGAGAGAGTATGTGATAATTGATAGAAGTGTTTCATGTTTTTTCAATCATGTTCAAAAATTTTGAGGTCATGGTTTGCAATATAAGGCATAAAAAAGTGCTTTTGAAGTCTTTCAAGTGTATAAAATGAAGGGTTCTCAACTTGAGAAGGAATTTTAAGTGCTCACTGGTATGTGTAACCTCTACATGGGAACCTAATATATTAATGGTAGATGGGTAATTTTCCTATCACAAAGTTACAGTCATTTGTTTCTAGAATGAGGGACTAAGCTTTATGAATTATCATTAAGATAGGAATATGGTTGAAACTCTAAAATAGCCCTAATAGTGACCTGATATGAAAATAGTTGGTCAAAAGTGATTAGTATGGTTTTAAATGATTATATAAGTGTTTTTAGGTTGTATTAAACTCTTCTAGGCACCTCCAAGTGTGATTGGTTTGTCAGGTGAGTGAGTGGAACCTTTAAGAAAGGCCTTATTTTTTGGAGATTTATTGTAATAGTCAAAGTTAACCAAGTCAAAGTATGAAAATCATTAGATGGAGAATATTGAGAATTTTATTTTATGTCCATGGTTTTTTATAATTAGGATATAATACTAAATTTTTTTGAACTATTCATACAAGCTGACCAGTTGCTAACAGGCCTAATGATGCAAATAGTGACAAACTTAGGCATAAGTGAGAAGGTGATTAGAGATGTGTTATCATAGATTAGAGATGAATCCAAGTGAATGGATACATTTTAAATAATTTTAATACATTTTAATGTTTGATATAAGTGTTTGAGATTAGTATATATGATAAAAATGTTTCTCATAAGTTGACCTGTCTAGTTCAGATGAGAGAATGAGATACAAGGTTGTGAGATTGGTTTACAAGACCAATATTATTATTTTAAAATATTATATTTATATATTATATTGGGATAATAATATAATAATATCATCCAAATTCACAATAATTCTATAAAAGTGTCTACACAGATGTTGAAGGTCATTATCACCATGACTATGTTTTAATGCAAACTCACAATTCTAGGTAAGCAAGTTGAAGTGATGAGTTTGAGACTCTATGCTCTAAGTGGATGCATATAATGCACATGATGTTTTTTTGGGGAATTTAATTATCTATAATTTATTTTAAAAATATTGTAAGTTACTATAAGAGGTTGAAATATTGAATCCAAAATGGCTTGTCTGGCTGAGTGAGGTTTGAGAGAGAGAGAAAGTCAATAAATTGGTCTACAAGACCAATAATTGCCATTAGAGATTATGATATTTTTATTGGAGATTATTATGAGTATGTTTTAATATAGTTTAATTTAAATGTGATACATTTATTATATCCTTTAAATTTTCAAAATTTTAAGTTTCCATGACTGTGTTTTGAGGCTAATTAGCAGTTCTGAGTGGACTATTTACAGAGAAGGGTTTGAGTCCTTTTGACCTAAGTTGTGAAAACTAAAGAACATGGTGATGAACCTAAGGTCATGAATAATTTATATATGTGATTTTATTTCCATTTTTTCTTTAATAAATTGTGTTTATGCTTCATTTTTTCAAGATAGACTTTCTGGGTATGCACAAGCCTAATTGTGGTTAGTACTAATGGTGTGCTTCAAGTAGTGATTGAAGCTAAAATGTGTGATAGAACCTAGATGAGATTATTAGGGGTATATTTGAGTTTAATAAAAAATTTTACTACAATTTTATTTTTATTAATGTGTTTCAAATAAGGCAAAGTGTAACATGTCCTAAGTAGACCTAATGGGATTAGGTCTCTATGAGACCTAAAGATGAGATAAGGCCTAATTGAGATAGGTCATACCTAAAGGGACTAAATTTTTTTTTATAAATATTTATGAGATGTAATAATATAAATTTCATGGATGAAATAATAGGGTAATGGTATTTTTCCAACCAAGAAGGATATGAACAAGAGACTTGTATAAATACAAGGCAGTTTTAGGCCTATTTGTGAGTAGGAAACAAGCGAATATAATAACATATTGTAGAGCTGAAGAAGGTATTTTAGATCATAAAAATGGTGAAAAATATCTATGATAAAGGTTTTAAATGGGTTTTGGCATGAAAAACAAGGTCATATGACCTAATCAAGTCAATAAGTGGACTAGTTGAGCGAAGAAGCCTAAAAGGTATTTTGAGAGGGATAGAAGATTGAGAAGAGCCGAAGAAGGAGATCATATATTGTATGAAAAAAAGTGATTTAAAGGTGATCAAGGGTTTTATGTGGTTTATTTATTTATAAATCATCTATGGGGTTTGTTCCTCCTTGTAAATGGGTGCTTGTTAAAGCCTAGCTAAGTTGGTGTTTAGCTAGTTAGGGTTGGTGTTCCATTTGAAGTTGATACTTCACTAAAATCGGTCTTTGTCTTCTAGGAATGTAGTCAATTTTAAAATATTAGTGGGTTTTCCTCCCCTTGAGTTTTTACCACATATATTATGTGTTATTATGTTTGATTCTCTTATAGATTGGTGTTTATGCTTGCTAGATCTATATGCTTGTTTGATTAAGTCCATGATTGCTTAAATGAAGTTGATAAGTAAGTTGTTGAAGAATGATTCACCCCCCAATCATTTTGATTCCAAAAATTCATCTATGATGTATTTTTGACCATTTAACATAAATTCCTTAATCATTTATTGGTCTAATATTTTCCTACCCAATAACCCATTCTACCCCTAGTGTACCTAAAACTTTCATAGGGTTAGTTTTGGTGTCTAGGATTTTCCTACCAGTCAATTTTATATATTTAGATAAATTTCAAATAAAATTAATCAAAAAAATTGAAATTCATTTTTTATTACTTGTGATTCACTTGTGTCGGCCTCTATGCATCCTCCATGTCGTAGTTGTTGTCTCTTCACCATGGTCATTCTCTATGCTCAAACTGGGTCTCACAAAGTACTAATTTCTCATAATAGTAAAAATAACTAATGAATTATTTTTCACCCTATTTATATTTACTATTTAAAATTATTTACTTGTCAAATATTTACCACTAGATTTTATTTTTTGACATACATTTATTTTTACTAGCTCTTTTTTCTGAATCGTGAGATGTTCTAGAATCCTTACATTGTAGAGAATCTTTTCATATATTACATGTATTTTTTCAAAATTTTCAATTTTTTTCTAATTTCTATAGGTTTGCCTAATTTTCCCTACATTTTAAACCTTAAAATTTATTCCACTTCATTCCTTATATATATATCAATAAGGTAAGTAAAGGTATGTGTTTTCAATTCTATCCTTTCATTTATCTTATTTACTTCTTACTGTAATTTATTCAACTTCAACATTGTGTGTTGTTATGTTCTTTTCCAAATCACCATCCCATGTTGCACCTATGTGAAACATGATGAGATTAAAGTGGGGAATATGTATAAACATAACAAATTTAAACTTTATTAATTACTAATTCTTTCTCTCTTGTAGGAATCTATCGAGTCTCAATCTCTTTGAGAGCACACCTTAAAGGGTGCATTAGGAAATGGGTGGGTAGAACATTGGTGCTTTGTAGGATTTTTGTCCCCTATACTACCACTTGATATCTATACAACCTTATCCTATGTACTTACGTAATCCTTGAATCCTCTATTACATACTTCTACAAGTAATTCATTGTCTTACATAGCCCCTTCCTAAGCTTAAAACTCTTTTTTGACATTTAGTATACATTGTCAGCCTAGGCCGACCTTGTATTTAATTTTTTACAAGCACATTATGGGTATAGGTTAGAATTAAATGACATATACTAGGACCTAGATGATTTTTATCAAATAATGATACATATTCAAACTAGGATGACTATGTTGGCTAAACTTTTAGAAAGGTCTAGGGTTAAATATAGTTATATATACATATCCATTTCTACCATTTATTAAGAAGAGAAGAAGAAGGAAAATATATTTCCCATCTACCTATCCACCATTATAATTGAGGATAATAGCTTAGGATGTCAATAATTTATTTGGAGATATTGATATTGTCTTATGGAGAAGTCTTTTGGATGCATAGAGAAGTTATGTAGTCTAGAGATGACTTATCCTTATTATCCTTACATACCACAACAACCTCTTGAAAAACAACTTGGCCAAAGGAGAGATCGAGGCTCAAGGGGTTCATCTTCAAAGTTAATTTTTATTAACTTTGGTCCTCCTTTTTAAGAGTAGATATATTTAAATTTATACTTCTCTCCCATGCATTAGGATTTCCTATACATTGACTTGATTATAGATCTTCTATACATGTTTAATTTTTATGTTTATTATCCAAACTTTGTGCCATAAGATTTAGTGATCACTAGATTAAACTTTATTTTATTGGTCATTTACTTTGTAAATATTAAAACATAGGACCTAACTAGGGTTATTTCATAGTGTTTCTTTACTAGAGGCTTTAGAACCCTCTCTAGTGATGGTATTGTGGTAAGAGATCCCTTGGTTAGGTCTAGTAGATCCATGTTGATCATGACCCTAGATATCTAATGTATCAACAATAAAAAGTTTAAGATTTATCTTCTTTGAGATAAGATTGATTAATAGTTTGGATAAATTTTACTTTGTATAAAATTTCCACATAGATTGGGTGGACAAGCCTTAGAGTGGCTCCTCAAACTACTAAAAGGGTTAGTAACCACTTTTAATGACCTATCAAATAAGTTTATTAATAAATTATATTATAAGATAGATCATGAGTTGAATATGGTTGAATTATGGAATGTTAATCAATTTGTAAGATAAATCTTCTCTACATTCTTAAAAAGGTGGAGAGCCATAACAAGTCATTTTACACACAATCTAATAGATAAATAACTAGCTGGAATTTTTGCACAAAATATGAGTTTTGAGGTTGCCTATAATTTAAAAATTAATTATGAAAACACATTTAAATAAATAATTTACAAAGTGATGTAGCTATAAAGACAATTATTTATAATGATTTAGTAAAGATATACTTTCAATCCCAACCACTAGCCTAGACTACACTTCCAATTCAAGCAAGTGTAACCAAAAAGCCTAAGGCCTTAAACAAGAACAAAAACATGGTTGGAAATGGGGTCATAGAAGCATGACATGTGTAAATGGTGTAGCAAACACCTATTCAAAATCCTCCACTTAATCCACCACTCACCCTACAAAGAGCTCCCCCAAGATGGGGACACTTCTAAAATAGAATTTTTAGTAATATAGATGAGCCCATTGAAGTAGTGTTCCAAAAATTAGCTACAGTTAATATGATAGTTTGGCTAGTTCTAAAACCCTTTTCAAAGGGCTAACCCAATCCATTGTGTCACTAGACATGTAATATATGTGTATAGAAAAGGAATATTATCCAGGATATATTTGAAAATGGATAAATTGAATTAGAGAAGGGAGATCCCAACCCTAATCAGTATATGGGCATCTTAAAAAATCCCTCCCCAAAGTATAATAATAAAAAATAAGGGAATAATCAAAATCAAGGTCAGGGTCATAATGATAATCAAGGATAGAATTAGAATAAAACCAATCATAATAAAGATCATGATACCCCAAGCTAACCAAAATGGTTACCATAATGTACCATATGATTATATTAATGTTATAGGGTGTGTTACAAGTAACTACATCACTACTATTAAAGTCATTTCTCATACACCATCTAACACTCATTAGAGTATTAAGCCTTCTATATTGGGACCTCTAGCATTATCTATATGTAATTATACACAAATTTAATGTAGATTTCATGAATTACTATTCTTAAAACACCATCTAATTCTTTTAATTTGAGTAACTCTCTTCTAACTCAAAATCACAAAGTTAAAACTAGAAGACCAAGAGTTACCCTCCAAGGCCCTCTTCATTCTTCCAATACCAATCCAATTATAGACTATAAACCTCCTAAAACTAAGCCATATTACCCTATTATTGAGAAGCATTATTATTTTGATGAAAAATTAAGTAAAACCCTCATTCATATTTCCCTCATGGATCTCTTATGCACATCAAAAGTTCACAAAATAATATTGAATGACCCTTTCTAATAGTCCAAGGTACGTAATAACATTTATCCTACCTAGTTTCAAGAAATTATGGGGAATTTATCCATAGGGCATCAAATTACATTTTATCAATGTGATATGTCATCCTTTGGTCCCCTACACAATAATCCTTTTTATATCAAAGCCATTATTTCCCACCACAAATTCAAGTGAGTTCTCATAGATAATGGTTCAAGGTTGAATATAAATTCATTGAAGTTGATCCATCATTTGGGATATATGATAGAATATATGCATCTAGATAACATCATGATAAAATATTATGATCATGTAGAAAAAGAATATTTAGGTACCATTTGTCTACCTATCATTGTTTGTCCTGTCACCCATGACACCCTTTGCCATGTCATTGATATAAAGATGCCCTATCATATAATCCTTGATCATCCTTGGATCCAAGAAGTATGATCAATCCCTCATACATTAAACTAATGCATTAAGTTCCCTCATCCTCAATTAGATTTCACTATTTCTAGTGATTTACGACCATATTAGTATTGTAAGAACCTAGAAGTCAAGTATAGGAACCATAATTATTTTACCAACATTAAATTTTTAGGAAAAAAGGATAAGAAAATAGTTCTTAAGTCTCTTAAATATAATTACATTGACCCTAGTGACCTTTCATCCACTTCTTCTAATCTATCTCCTATATAATTTTCCTCCCACTTTATCATTGAATAAGTTAGCACTACCACTTATCAAATTTAGGATGCTTTCCATATACACACAATATTTTTAAACTTTATCAATTAATGATGATTTTTATCTTGAAATAACTCATCAAGTCTCAATATCTATAAGTGCATACCTTAAAGTGTGGATTGGGAAAGGAGTGGGTAGACCACAAGTGCTTTGAAAAATTGTTGTTCCCTATACCACTAATTAAAAACAATACAAGTCCCTCCTATATGTTTCACTAATATTTGACACCTCCCTTACACACTCCTCCAATCAATTTTCTACCTCAAATACCCCATACCTAATAAAACCCCTCTTTTTACCATCCTTTAAACATAGTCAAATGTGTCAACCTTGTTCTAAGAATTGAGCACGTTATAGGGCTAAGCCAACCTAACTAACATAGTCTGGGACCTAACTACTCTATTTCCTAACCAACTAGGTTAACTAGGTCAATTGTGCCAGCTAAAATTATGGAAAGGTTTAAGGTTAGATCTATCTATATAAACACATATTTTATCTCATTTCAAATAGAGAAAATAATTCATTTGCACTTCTTAATCTACTTATCCACCATTCTAATTGAGGAGTCTTTACTTAGGGTTTCATACTTCTTTGGAGAAGAATTTTGTCTTATGGGAAAAGTCTTTTAGATGCATAGGATAAATATTGTAGCCTAGAGTTAACATATCTTTGTTATCCTTACGAACCACAACAACCTCCTGTAAATCACCATTGGCCAAGGGAAATATTAAGACTTGATTGGTTTGTCTTCAGGGTAAGTATTCCTAACTCTTACCACTAGTTTTTTAGTAGATATATTTTCATGTGTAATGGATTATGAATGTATTTATATCTCTATGCTTAGGATTACTTATACATTGATTTGAGTAGAGTTATTCTTTACATGTTTATTCTTTATGTTCATTATCCCCCATTTATGACACAAGATTTGGTGAACACTATATTAGATTTACTTTACTTTATTATAAACCACAAGTCCTAGCTAGGATTATCATATGGTCTTACTTAAATAAAGGATTTTGAACCCTCTATAGTGATATTGTGTGGTGAGAGACCCCTTATTTAGGTTGAGTGGATACATAATTAGTCATGACCCTAATTTTCTAAATGTACCAAGTAAAAATGATAGTTTGATTTATTTTCTCCAAGATAAGATTGATTTATAGATCATATTCACTTTCTCTTGTATACATTTTAGTGAACCTAACATGAAACTAACATTTATAGGTTTTGATTCTCACTTTTTTTTTCTTATTTATTTCATTTTTATATTACTAGATCAAATATTATGACTCAGTCTAACATTTTTTTCATAGGTTTTAACACAACCAATCTGATTGACTTTATTTGGATTTGTGCAGGTCATCTTCAATTATAGACAATATGATTGATCTGATCAACTCAGTTGGCTTTTTCAACATATTAGTCTTTAGATTTAGTTGACCCAGTCAACTTTGTTAGTAGGTTAAAAATATTCATTTGGACAACATACTATAAAAATAATAATTCAACATTATTAAATCATCAAGTTTATTCTAACCAACTTAATAATTTATTTTATTCATTTTAATCCTCTTTTTCATAGTTTTTATCTCTATAAAACTGTAACCCTATAGTAAACTAAGTCGATCAGATTGACTTAATTTTATAATTGATTTTTCCTAGGAGACTCATTTGACTTATTAGATTATGTTTTTTTTGGCATATTATTAAATAGATAGAATAGATCAAATCAATTATGTTATATATTTTCTGCATACTCAATTGACCCAATCAATCCAATATTATTCAAGAAAAAGGAATTTATTCACATTGGTGGTAATTAATTCATCTTTCATTTTGATACTTACTTTTTTAGAGTAGAACACATAGTATAACTAGGAAAGTTTAATTTATCAATTTAGTCACATTTATTTTTCTTTTATTCACACACTAAGAAATCAAAAAATATCAAAAAACATTAAATAATTCTACCCAAAGTCTACCTACTTGGATTTCATCACCAAGAGGGGAAGCTAAATCAATTTTTTGGCTAAGTATAAATACATGATTGATGGTATATATTGGCAAATCACCTGACACCCTTATCACTTAGAGATTGTGAAATGATAGGGTAGGGAAAAATACCAATCTAGTAACATCACTAATACAGATCCCTTTCAGCCTTAACAAACTTGAAACTAGCTTTAGTTTACCTATTTTTAGTTCTTTTCAAAATCTAAATGCCCTATCACATTTATTGTTAAAGCTATAATTTAAAACATTAAAAAATGACCACATATATTAAAATTTATATTTAAAAAAAAAATAAAAAATCTCTTTATCAATTGTATGCTATATTTCAAAACTTGTAGTGGCTAGTGTTTCTATAAGCTTTAAGCTATGTTCCATAACTAGATCAACTAGGTCAACCTAGTTTCATGTGTGTTTATATCAATCTCTATAATAATTAACATGAGACTGTACATATTCATAACTATCAAAATTTATATTTTCTTTAGAACATAGTCGACCCACTCAAATATGTATCATATAGTTTCCTTTCTACAAGATAGTCATTCTATTCAACCCAGTCTCTCATAGTCCAGTCTTTTTGCCCTTCTATAAAACACAATCATTTTGTCTGACCCAGTATATGTTGATCTCCATTCTTAGATATTTTATTGATATCCCTTCTAAACTCAATCAACCTAATTGACCCTATACCACTTGGATGATTCTATTTTTTGTCCTAAAATCTTGCTTGGCTGATCTAGTTTAGTATCTAGATGACTTTGAGATAGATCCATTTCAAACTTCTCAATACACTTCTCTCTCCAAGTTACCTTATTACACTATAGGGTAAATTGACATAATCTTAACCAATAACCATATAGTAAATCATCCACCTAAAAATCCATCCCCTAATACAAATATAAGTAATGATCCCCCTACCAATGCCAATAATCCACATTTAAAAACTAATAATCCAAATCCACTAATTGACACCACTCAAATTCTTGGATAAATAGTTCAATAAATGAATATTACACAAAATTCCAATACTTATTAAATGACGCAAATGCAATATCATTTATTAAACATGACTAATTAACCTCATATTCTCCTACCTCAAAATAACAAAAAAATTACCCATACTCCTCTTATAGATGCCATGAGAAATATCATTCCATAAACCATTATGCATAACAACTTACTTTGAAATATTCAAAATTAACCTTTATCTCCCTTTAATGTTTCTATTGATAATATAAATATCTCTCCAACTATTAAATATTATAGGATTGAATACCCTGCATCTTTTCTTAAAGCATTCAGTAATCTCTATAAAAAAGTGTATTTAAACAAATACCTTTGTTACCACCAAACATATAGTCAAAACATTTAAAGGATATGTATTATAATCGTATAATCAACTCCCTCAATATTCCATATGGAAACTAGAGTATTTAGTCAGTCCTATATTAAAATAATTTAAACATAATGATCTTCAAGAAAATTGTCTTAGTCATTTTATCAATGCTAAACAATCCCCTTTTGAATAATCTCATGACTTCATTAAATGATGGGAATGTTTGGATCACAAATCTATTCATAAAATGACTAATGATAACTTATTTAAACTCTTTATAATTTCCTTAACACCCTCAATTAAATATAAGGTTCTAACTTTTTCTCCACAAAATCTAAATGGTGCAATTGATCGAGCTAAAAGATAGGATTTTACTATAAAACAATTTGATCCAAATCATAAATTCCTCAAGGGATATTTCCAAAATTCCACTATGCAATTACTATAAATCCTCCTCAAACAAACACTAGATTATTCAAAGTGGATAACCCCCTTGATTCTTATACACCATTACTATTTCAACAAATGAAGCAATTATTATGTCCCTCTAAATATTTCACCTTGAATACTACTCCACCTTCATGGTATGATCCTAAAAAATTCTATTGGTTCCATACTGATGTGGGTCATTCTCATGAAACATGTTGTGGGATCCTCAAATTTTCTATTTATTTTATGTTAGGAGAGACATTAAACCATGATGCTATGATCAAAATATGTCATCATTATTATGTCAAAGCCTCTCAAAAGAAACAAGTTACCAAGCCTTCATCATCTAAACCTAATTTTTTTCTCTACTTCTAATCCAAAACATTCAAATGAGGATATTTTTGTAATCCATGCTAATTATAACCAATATTATACCAATTCCCAATATGTGAATGTAACCAAGGTCAATTATAGATGTAAACTTACTCATAATGAATATGTCACTAAACCTAAAAAAACATCAACTGAAGAAAAATTACTTAAATACACCACATGTACCACTACCATACCTTCTAAACCAAATGAGGAAACACTACCACAACCAGAACCTCAATCTACTTCT
Organism: Torreya grandis; assembly: GCA_037957365.1. NCBI lineage: Eukaryota > Viridiplantae > Streptophyta > Pinopsida > Cupressales > Taxaceae > Torreya > Torreya grandis. The sequence continues at coordinate 903,103 of JARHVA010000250.1, read as the reverse complement.
CCTATTCTTATAAAAAACATAATACCTTATAAACCTCATGTTGGTTCTTCATCTTTTAAATCACATTGGAATTTCTTGGAAGAACTCAATTCAATGCCTTGTAAAATACCCCTTATGGAGTTAGTCTATACTTATCCATATCATCATAAATTTATAATGCAATAATTATAAGACATTAAAGAACCACCATCCTTTGATGTGTAAAAACCTCCTAAAGACCCTTCACATAAATAAGTACATACTATTGAAACTATTTGGACCTCTTCTAAACCTTCCATAGAATTTATTGAATAAGACATTATTAATGATGATATTCTTTTTCAAGATGATGATCCATCTCTCTTAATTAAAATTTCAATCAATAATACCCTCATTCAAAAGTCTTAGGGTATGAAGGCTCAGGGATTAATGTTACCTCTCTTTGGTTATTACAACAGATTGGATACACTAAAGATAATCTTAAATCTACTTGTCTCACATGTAGATGATTTTATAAAACAAATAAAAAACTACTTGTTTTTAATCGGATCCCAATCATTATTTGACCCAAGACCATATGAACTAAGCTCATGGTTCTTGGTTTACCACTATCTTACAACATATTCTTAGGTCACCCATGCACACATCATATGAGGGTTATTGCCTCCTCAGGTAGTCAATGTATTAAATTCATCCATAATGGAAAATTCTAAAAACATGATGTTTATCTTATTCCATAGAGTATATAAATACCAAACCCCAAATCCTAATATCAAATTCCAACCACTCCACACATTAACAGTGACCCTTACTTGAATTTTTTAACATGAATCTAGATTTATAGGTCACTCTTATTAATTCTTATCATGATGAACCTAATGTATTAAAAATAATTGTAATACCACTAAATTTCATCCTTATGTTTTGGAGTGGCTTCATCCTTATTTACTTCCACATGATCGTACCATCCTTTTAATTACTGATATCACTTAAATTCCTCCTCCATGTAATGCATTTGAAACTTCTTACACTTAAGATGAATTCACATGTTATGAGTATGTAATGGCCAAATTAATTCAATATATTTTAACAATGTCTCCCTATAAATTTATCTATTTAAGCACATCCACTTTTGATTCTCCCTTATAAAATAATTCATGCACTATCTCCCACACATATGATGATAATTATATCATTTCCTAAGCCCAATCATGAGAATTAGATGTACAACACTATTAAAAGACATTAAACAAAATACATGCCTTCAATGATGATGTCCATGTCATTCACGTATAGATATATATTGAATAAAAACATGAAATTCATGTATCTCCCATTAATACTCAATTATTAGATACCCCATGGGTACTTAAACAAATATCAACTCTAGAAAAGTTGGAAACTTTTGACCCTTATACACTTTCTACACAACCAACCAATCTACCAACTTCTCTCTCTTCTCATGATGTTATAAACACCACCAAGTCTACTCACCTCAATTAAATTGAACCTCCATCTTCAACACAACCTCACATACCTATCACCAATCATATTGACTCCACTCAACCTAAAATCAAACCTACACCTAAAATTACCTTAGATGTTAAAGCCAAAATTGTGAAAAAAATGACCACCTTCAAATGACCATTCCTTAATATTATATACCTCCTCTACCCTCATATCAATTAGGGAAATTATTTACCATCAAGATGATAATGGTAGAGAGTATGTTATTTATTACATTAGTTGAAAACTCACTGAAAATTATAAATTTTATACCAAAATAGAATGTGATTGCCTTTTTATCTATTTTGTAACTAAAAATCTATGTCATTATATGCTCTACTAGATCACTTATATCATTTTTCACTCTGATCCAATTCATCATTTCTTCTCCAAAGCATTCTTACCTAGAGATAGAATTGACAAATGAATAGTCTTCTTGATGCAACTTGACCTTCGAATTGTTACACAAAAATGTGTCAAAGGACAAGTCATCATTGAAAAACTTGTGATAGGACATCTACCATCTACAAATCACCTTCAATATAATATACATAATGAAAACATTATTTATATTGAAGGTCTTAACCAAGTTATCTCTCTCAAAGATTATTTTCATAATTTCATTGCTAATATAGAAGTAAATAATCAAGAAGATACCAATATCACTCCTAATACTACTAAACCCAAAGTACTTATAAAAAAAGCTACTTGAAGTTACCATTTATTTACATGAATACACCTAAATAGTCCACTTTGATGGTGCAAAATTATTCCAAGAAGCTAGGGTAGGTTGTATTCTAACAAAGCCACATGGTAAGATCATACCTTCAACATTTTGACTAACTTTTGATGTCACTAATAAATTGGCCAAATTTGAAGCTCTAATATTAGGCATGAAATCCATCCTCAGATATCCCATATCAATATGATTTGGGTGACTGATAACTTATCTAACACTAATTAAATGGTGATTATCAATTCAAAAGTGAGATTTAATTTCTTATCATCAAATGGATACCATACTTGCCAAATAATTTGCCTTTTTTGAAATTTCACAAACTCCAAGAGATCAAAATACCATAATTGATCTACTTACTTCATTAGCATCTCTATTTCACCCTCATCAAGTACATGGTGATTCCTAATTTCTTATCCAAATTAAAAAAACACCTTCTTTTATCAAACCAAATGATTCACTCATTAGTCACTATTTGATAAATCCCATGGTAAAAAACCACAATCTAATTTATTGAACATCAAACTTACCCTCTAGACATAGATTCTCTTAAAAATACTTGGATACATAAATAAATTTTCAATTATGTATTTTGATACAACACCATTTACTATAATAATGCATAAGGAACCCTACTCTATTGTGTAATGCAAACATAGGTTCCTACTCTCCTAGAAAAAGCATATGGGGGAATTTGTGGTGGTCACTTTAGTGGGCATGATACAACTTGCAAATGATTACACATAGGTTAATTTTGGCCTACTCTTGAATAATCCACTATTTATTTTGCTAAGAAGTGTAATCCTTATCAAATCCATGATGATATAATCCAATCACCATTAGTTGAGCTCCCAAAAATAAAGTCTCTTTGGCCATTATCTATGTGGGGATTAGATCTCATTGGTAAACTACATTAGTCACAAGATGGCCATGTATTTATCATTATTGCTATTGAATATTTTACCAAATGGGTAGAAAACATGCCTCTTTTTAATGTCATATGAACCATTATTTCAAAGTTTATCCTTAACAAATTCATTTATTGTTTGGGAGTTCCTCATATCATTATCTCTGATAATGGTGGAAATTTAAAAACTAAAGACATGAAATAATTATGTGTTAAATTTAAAATTTCCCACACATTACCACTCTAAATGTAATGGCCAAATAGAATCTACTAAAAAAATTATAATTAAAATCTTAGAAAAGACTATTCAAGAGACTCGTAGTGATCAACACCTTCATATATTTCCCACACTTTGTGCTTACCATACTAGCATAAGTACTACCATTTGAGAAACACCATTCTCATTAGTATATGGTTTTGAATCAATATTATCATTAGAACTCAAACTCCCATATTTATGTATATATATTCATGGTATAATTATTGATGTAGAATTATGTGAAGATCATCTTGATACTTTATATTTTATTGATGAACACCGTTTAGCCTCTTTACAAGATAACTGCCAATATAAGGCTCACATTACTAAATAAAATAATAAAAAGGTAAAATCCCACACATTTAATATTGGTGACTTTTTCCTAAAATCAGATTACACATATGATAAATAAGGAAAATATTCCAAAAAATGGTAGGATCCTTACTTAGTAAAAGAGATTCTTGGTCCTAGTACTTGTCATTTACAAAATAATGAAGGCCATGTTTTCAAAGAACCACCAATTAATAATTTTTCAATAAATATTTTGATTAAATATATATCTTATTTTAATAATTATATATACTATCTATAGTCATCTTAAAATGTCACTTGAGTGCTAAGAGTGCTAATTGAGACCACCTATCCACAACTTAATCATAGACCTATCTTAAAGCCTATTTAGACACTTTTATAGGATTCATTAAGGCCATACACATCCCTAAACATACCTAAAATAATCTTAGACCCTCATTTTATCATCTTATGCCCTAGTGCCTCAAGTTTTTCCCCCTAAACATTAGTACCATAACTTGGACAATAGTGCCAATGGTACTAGTGTCCCAGTTTGGGCACTATTATCCCTTTATTGCCTTTTATCACCAATGGATATCTTTTCAAATCAATAAACACCTAGGGTTGGCCTAGAAATATTTTAAGACCTACAAAAGAAATAGAAAATTATATATACATGAATTTTGGCCCTTTTATTTACTAGATGGAAATTAGATGCAATAACATAAACTAACTTAGAATAAGTTGCAAATAATTAAGGTTATTAATACTTATTATAACTTACTTATACATACAATCATCTACAACCATATAAAACTCAAAATACATAGATTCCCACTCTATAACATCAATCAAAGCACTCAAACTAGCATTCATACTAGTTTCACTTGCACTTGCACTAACACTTGGGTGGGGAGAACTACATTGGGTTTGGCCCCTTCTCAGAGTATTTGTATGTAGGAAAATCTCATCACAAGATGTCCATCCTACCCCATTAACATCACACTTTGATATTTGTGCCAATTAAATGCTCTAGTAAAATGGAGGTCTAAGGTATACATGAAAAATTATTTAAAACATGTCATTGATAGGAAATCATAACTTGTATGAATAGGAAAAGGCTTGGTAGACTCTGACATAGGTGCACCCAAAATCTTAGAGTAGTTTTTCATAGAGGACACATCACTAAAAGGAGGACACTAATTCCATTAGTGCTACTATCTAGTTAGGGTGCTATTATCTAGGAAGGGTTTTGATACTTGGATCATGTTCATGATACTTAGATCAACTCTTGTCCTAATTTTTAGGCCCTAAATATTTCATCTTATTTATTTTCTAGATAAGTACTTATTTACATTATTTATTGATATTTTTAGAAAGGTAAAACTAGGTCAATTCTATTAAAAAATAGTGGTTATATTTATTTCATATTTTATACTTGATTTACTATGCTCATACCCTTTAATAATTTAGGGCTTAAACTCCATAAACATAAAAATTTAAATCATTTGGTGAACCTCACTTACTTTGAATATTACACAAACCCTATCCCTAGATGTTATCAAGGTTTATATTCTTTTGATTACTATTTCTAATGGTTATGTTAAGGTTATCAACCATGATATATTCTACCTTAGTAGCTTTCTTCTAACTTACATTACCAAATTTCATGGATAAAGAATATTCTTTTCCTCCTCATCATCTCCAAGAGAGTGATAGTTATTTTCCATCTAACCAGGTCTATGCTATCACTCCTCCAAGAGGTGAAAAACCCTATAATACTATTTTTAATGTCTATACTTATCCTATCCATGCTTCCACCTCTTCCCTATAGGGTGTGTTCTTATATGTTCAATTAGAATCAACTAAGGTTTGTACTTGTGAGACTCTATATGATTAAATTATCAGTATGAGTAAGCTAATTGTAGAATTACAAAATAAAAATCAGATATTACATGAAAATATTATAGTATTATAAAATCAGATTATAAAACAATATCCTTAAAGTCACACTAGTTTTAATCATGTATATGCATCTTCACCTAGTTAATTTGTGGCAAACAATGTTACATATCAAAACAAGAAATCACAACAAAGTGCATATACAACTATAAATTCAAAAAGTATTCAAACACAAAATGGAATGTCAAGTGATATTTTAAGATAAATGATTAAAGATAATTTGATTAACCTACATATTATACATCTAGTAAGGATATATATATATATATATATATATATATATATATATATATATATATATATATATATATATATATATATATATATATATATATATATATCCTTACTAGATGTATAATATGTAGGTGTATATATATATATATCTACATACATACCATAGAATACATGGTCATCACAAAGATTAATGTTTGGCATTGAAAAATCATATATAACACATTATTGCTAATGAGGAACCTCTGCAAGATAAATCAATTAGGCAATCCATAATGATACATGAACATATTTAAAAAGGTTCAATTTCAAAAATATAAAAATAAAAGTTTCACAAAGAAAAATCAGAGCAAAAAATAATACAACAAACACAAGTAAAGAAAGTGAAGGATACAAATATACCTCTCCAAAACAAGGTCCCACTTTTAAAACAATATGGGTTTGGTCAAAAGTATATACAAAAATTTTATTACCAAGGTTAAGGGTTTGGAAAAAATGCCCAAGGCATCATTACTCCTATTATAGTAGTTTATAATGTTGGTCAACAAGGTTTGGGATTTATTGAACATCCTAAATAAAATCATTCGCAAATACAATTTATCAAGGAAAAATATCTAGATACATAAGAAATGTTAAAAGATAGCTAACTAAAGTTACAAAGTCAAAATCATGCTAAGCCAACAAGAATTATCGAAATAGTATTTCTTAAAAAAGAGCCACCAAAGCACAATATGCCTATAATAAGGACAATTTCAAAGGGCACAGTCATAGAAAATATTTCAAAGCACAATTCCAAAAGTTCAATTCTATATTATGAGGCAATTCCCTATGCTCATCCTAATACAACATAAGTCAACACTAACATTCCATTGGTTAAAAATCAATATGATAATGATGAGTGGAACCATCTAGGTTATTATGATTACCAAGATATTGATAATGAATAATACTCAGATTCACACTTCACGAGGGTTACCATTCCTCTTTTTGACACAACCCACATTGATAGTGAGTCCTTATGAAACTCATCAGTTAGTATGTTCTTCCCAACTAGTACATAGATTTAATTATCCTAAATTAATTATAAATAGTCTCTTTTTCATATTTATTTCAAATAAATTATATGAAAAAAACACAAAAACATTCAAATATTTACTTCAAAAATACAAATTTTAGATTGTATACATCTCCATGTTTACACTTATTATACTTGTCAAGTACTACATATGCTAGCTATATTAGTATGGTTAGTTTTTATCATACATACATGGTTTAATTTTTATCTTTGAGTGTTTATATATACTTACAAGAAGCAAGTCCACCACATAGATCTAGATTTTCTACTATCTACCCACTAGGGGCATATACACAGATACACAGATTCCTCATTTAATACATTTGAATATTTAGGGGCATCTTATACACAAGTTTTGATTACCAAGTTAAATATTTATATACTCTATATACTATATTTATCATTATTATATCTTGATATTGATCTTCCTACACTAATTAGATTCATTACTAGATACTACTACTCTAGACTCAACTTATGTACGTCTGTGCTCTTATATAGATTTGTACCACATGTTCATGCATAATTTCATTTCTAGATTTCATAGTTTAAAATTTATTGTGTCTAAATGATTTTTCATATATTTAATGGAATTTGAATATGCAATTTCTATATGGATCTACACCATTTTATTTCATTATATGTATACTTTAGACACGTTCCCATGTCCTTGTATGTGCCTTCTCGATTATGTATATGAACATTTGAACATGTCCTTCAATATGACTCTAAGATAACTTACTTTTTATTTATGTATGTGTATATTTGAATATGTCCTCATATGTATTTCTTTCTTACATTTAGTGGCATGTGCCCATGTCCCTTGTATTATGGTACCTTGACCTACTTTGAATGCCTCATGTGTGTTGTATGTATGATTTCATGTATGCGTCATGGACATGACGCTTGTCTCTTACATGTTTCACACTTTGGTTTTAGATTCCAAGAGGGACCTCATGTATATCCCCTTCATCCTTGGGTGCCTTGATGGACATCATGCCCTGTACCCCTAGGTAATTACTTGGTTTATTACTTAGATTTTCTATTCATACACATGTTTACATTATTATATTTATCTTGATAGACTTGTGAATGTTAGATATAACATACTTCATACATTACAAACTTATTCTCAAATTATAATACGTTCTAATGTCATGTTGTTTTAAAATTTTAGGACTTAGATGAATGTAAATCTTATGTTATTAAAGAGATGATTATGGTAAATAAGGGTAGAAATATTAAACAAATACACCCACTAATTAGTTATAGAATTAAACAAATTTGGTCTTTCTAAAAACAAAAATAAATAATTTAAATGATAACTTAGTAGGAAAATGATCAAGATGAATGATTTTGAGGTTGAAAATTGATGTAAAGGTTATTATGGGTGTTAAAAATAGGATCCAAGTGTTAAAACCCCCTCCAAATAGTAGCTCCCTAATTTAATAATAGTGTCATATGGTATTAGTGTCCTTATTTTGTCATTAGTGTCCTTTATGTAGGATTATTTTGAAATTTTGGGTGCACTTATGTTTGGGTCTATCAAGCTTGTTCTTATGTGCACAAATTTTAAAACCTTGTAGATGGCATATTTTTACTAATTTTATAAGCAAGTCCTAAACCTCAATATTGTTATGGCATCTGGTTGATACAAGTAGAAAAGTGTGTTTGTTAGTAGGGTAGTATGGACATCCTCAATAATTTGTTGTGAAGAGAGTTTCTTACATACCAATACTTGAAAGAGGGATCAAGCCTGATGTAGTTATCCCCACATAAGTGTTGGTGCAAGTGTAACTAAATATAGTATGATTGTAGACCTAAGTGCTTTGAATTTTATTGAGACTATAAATATGAGTAATATGAACTTAGGAATGTTATAAATGATAGTATACAAAAGTAGGGCATAATAGGATTGATAAAATTTATTGTGCATAACTTGTTCTAAGTTTATATGTGTAATTTGCATCTCATTTCCATCTAGTGGTTAAAGGGATAAAAGTCATATATATACTATCTAGTGTTTGTGCAGGTGATAAAAGAGGTTTAAGCTAACCCTAAGAGGTCTAAGATTTGAAAATATATCCATTTGTGAAAAAGGAGGGAAAATAAAATAATGTTAGATTTGGGACATTAGTGCCATGTGGAACTACTATCCCTATTATGGTTTGAGTGTCCAAGTGGTAGAACCTAAGGCATAAACGGCCAAGATGAAAGAATGAGGGTCTAGTACTACTTTAGGGATGACTAGGGATGTTTTTGGCCTACATGGAGGTTGTATAAATTTGAAAATAGGCCCTTCTATAGGTTTAAGACTAAGATAGGGATATGTGGCTCCAATAACACTCTTAGAACTCAAGTGTCAATTTTAGGTGATTAAATTTTCCCCCCATTTATTCTATAAATGCAACCAAATGAGATGACTAGGATAAATGAAAAATAAACATACCTATACTTACCTAATAGGTGAAGCCCATGAGTGTAGATTTGACTATGTGAAGCGTGCCCCAATGTGTGTCCTAAAAGTGAAACATGCATAGATCAATCCTTACTTAAGAGATATCAAAATCAAAGACAAAACTATGTAAATAATTAAAATTGAGTAAAACTAAGTGAAAGGATGAGAGAGAGAGGAAAGGAACAAATAAACCTCATTAGGTATGTGAACCAATGCATAAATCTAGTGACAACCTATGTACACGTGTATATAGTGATAAACTAGTGAATAGCTTAGACTGAGCTAATAGATTGATCAATCCTCATGTGTGAGTGGTTTAAGAACTCAATCCAATTTTGAGTCCATCATTACCCACCCCTACTTGGTGGATCATGAATTGTGAATAACTTGGATTGGATTGATGGTATGTCCAACCCTCTCATGTGGGTAGATAAATAAGTCAAGTAGGCTATGACTCCATCACTTCTAACCCATGTGTAGTAGATGCATCTAAAATTAAAACTACACAATGTAACTAGAAATGTCTACTTGGAGATATCTAGCTGGAGATGTTAGCTTTGCAACCACTCAAGTATATTATATAGGTCCAGGCCACTTGAGAATTCCAACCACTATAAATGGTGTAAGGAATGAATCTTGTGTATAACTTAGAATATGATGTCTAATGAATAAATCATAGAGAATGACATGGAATTTATCATTCCATCTAATTAATAGGTATGTAAGTGAATATATAGAAATAATGTACCGTGCACATACCCCCAAATCTGATATATGAGCATATAGATTCTAGATTGAGTTATAATAATATGGATATGAGTATGTAAACTAAAAAAAGGAATGGTCATGCCATAAATTATGACCCTAATCAAAGTAACTTATATGAATTTAATCTAAACTAAGCAAAATTAATAAATCTATAACTAAACTTATGCAAACCTAGACTATACCTACTATAATTTTCTATCCAACCTAGATTTTTTAAAAGCTAAGGCTACTAGATAATAGAACCATAAATTGGATAATAGTGTTATGTGGTGTTATTGTCCCAATTTACACAATACTATCTGATTATTCTAATTTTTATGTAAATATACTAATATCTATGTCACTATTTTCTAGGATGTTTACCCAAGTCTGAGTTCTATAATCTAAGCTTGTGTGCTAAAAATGTACTTTGAGTCCATTATGAGAGCTTTATCTTTGTGAACAACCCCTATGAATTCCAACACTTTTAATGGGATTTATTCAACCTATGAAAGAACTATCCTCAAAATAAAAAGATCTCTAAGATGTGTGTTAGCTAGATCATATATGATGTCTGCATAATAATATAATATAATGTGCATACATAACATAAAAATGTAATATAATTTGATCACAAGTTTATAATTTGTAATGTATATTATGTCTAGCATTTACTAGGCTATCAAGATAGATAAAAAAAATGTATGTAACAACAAATCTAAGTAGTAATTGAGTAGCTACCTAGGGGGATATGGAATGATGTCCATCATAGCACCAAATTAGGAAGGGGAGATGCATGAGGTCCCTCATGACATCTATAATTTGAGTGTGTAACAAGTAAGAGACAAGTGTCATAGTCATGAAACATACAAGAAAGTATGCATACACCACATACAAGAAACACAAAGTACTCCAATGGGCCAAAAATATAAGGGACATGGGAACATGTCACTAAATATAAGAAAGCAAGACATACAAGGACATGTTCAAATGCCAACATATACAAATAGCAAACAAGTTGGCTTAGAGCCACATGAAAGGACATGTTCAAATATTCACATACACAATCTGGGAGGCACACCCAAGGACATGGGTGCATGTCTAAAGCATACATACTATGAAAATAAGTGGCATAGATATAAAGAACAATGCCATATTCAAATTCCCTAAAATATAAGAAGCATAGATATATAATCAAATATAATTAGGAAAGGTAGAAATAAAAGTATGCATGAACATGTAATGCAAATCTATGTAAGAGTCAATGTATACATATATTGAGTCTAAATTAGTAGTACTTAACAAAAAATATGAGTAAGTTTCTCATGATCAATATCAATATATAACAATGCTAAATCTGTGATTTAGAGTCTACAAAGATGTAACTTGGTAATCAAAATTGTATATAGTGTGTCCCAAAATGGGTGAATGTGTTAAATGAATAAACTATGTATCTATGCATATGCCTCCAATGGGTAGATAATATCAAATTTGGATTGATTTAGTGGACTTGAGTCCTATATGAATATGTAAGCACTTGACAAGAACAAGTGAAGCATATATGTATGATAAAAATATCTATACTAAGATATCTAGCATATGTGGTGTGTAAATATAAGAAATATATCAAATCAGTTGTTGAATTCTACCATTGGAGTTTGGGGAGTAGGAAAACAAATATTTTATACTTTGAACCTTTAAATAAATTTAATCTATGAAATATTACAAAAATAAAATACTACAACAAATATGAAATTTTAGAACTAATATCTAGGCATAGAAATAAAAAGGATACAAACCCTAAGAACATCCAGGGTCAGGGTTTTGAATAGTATTAGAAGTAAGTTAGGTTCATGAAATCTTTTAACCTTTTAGGACTTAGTGAATGTAAATCCTATACTATTAAAGATCTGAGTATGGTAAATTAGGGTATAAATAGGTTATAAATACAACCACTGATTTGTTATAGAATTTACCAAATTTGGCCCTTCTTAAAAAATAATAAATAATGTAAACGAGAACTTATCTAGAAAATGACTGAGTTGGATGATATGGAGGCTAAAAGCTAAGGAAGAAGCTGGTTTGAGTGTCAAAAAAAGGAATCATGTGTCAAAAACCATTTCAAATAGTAGTACCTTAATTGGATAGTAGTTTCATGTGGTGTTAGTGTTCTTATTTTGGTAGTAGTGTCATCTATGTAGGAGTCTTCTAAACTTTTAGGTGTACCTATGTTTAGGTCTATCAAGCCTATTCCTACTTGCATGAGTTATAAGACATTATAGATGGCATATGTTTACTAATTTTATGATCAAACCCTAATCCTTCATGTTGTAAGGGCATTCAATTGATACAAGTAGAAAAGTGTGTTTGTTAATGGGGTAGGCTAGACATCCTCAACACCCTACTATGATGAGAGTTTCCTATATACCAATACTCTGAAGAGGGATCAAGATCGATGTAGTTTTACCCATCTAAGTTTTGGTACAAGTGCAAGTAAAGCTAGTATGACTATATACATGATTGTTTTGAATGTGATTGAGACTATAAATATGAGTAATTCAAGCTTATAAATGTTGTTGATGGTATTATGTAGAAGCAATAAAAAATAGAAATTGATAAACTTAATTATGCATAACTTGTCCTGAGTTTGTATGTGTAATTTTCATCCCATTTCCATCTAGTGGTTAAAGGGATAAGGTTCACACACACACACACACACACACATATACACACACACACACACACACACACACACACACACACGCACACACACACACACACACACATACATACATATATATATACATACATACATATATATATACATAGATACATATATATATATATATATATGTATATTGTATCTATGTATATATATATATATATATACATATATATATATATATATACATACATACATACACATACACACACATACACACACACACACATATATGTATATATATATATATATATGTTTCTATGTATATATATGTATATATATATATATGTATATATATCATTTTAATGTTTGTGTGGGTATTGAAAGAGGTCTAGGCTAACCATATGAGGTCTAAGATTTGAAAAGATATCTAATTTGTGAAAAAAAAGGGAAAGGACACTAGAACCAAAATTAGGACACTAAAACCATTTGGTGTTACTATCCCTATTATGGTGATAGTGTCTAGGTGGTATAACCTAAGGCACAAGGGCTAAGATGCAACAATGAGGGCCTAAGATTTATTTAGGGATGATTAGGGATGCATGTGGACCATATAAAGGCTAGATAAGTGTGAAAATAGGCCCTAGGATAGGTCTAGGGATAAACTAGGGATAGGTGATCTCAAGTATCACTCTTATCACTCAAGTGCCATTTTTACATGATTACACATGTATGCACATTATAGTGGTTTATTACATAGATATAATATATTCTCCAACTAACACATATCATGCATATATTTTTATTTCGAGGATAGTTATTTCACAGGTTCAATATCTCCCCTTAAAAGAGGGGGCATTCATAGAGTTTTTTCATAGATATCAATCTATTTGAATGCACTCAGAGTATAATTTTTCTTAGACATAATCACATAATACAGAAATCAATTTTAAGAAAACACAGTGGGAAAAAATCAGATAAAGACCACTTATAGTTGCATAGAAATTAATATAGTTGTAGATTAGTGTCCAAAGTGTGACATTAACAGGACCAATGCTATTGTCTTGTATCCTTATTTTCAATAAATTCTAGATTGTCTAGAAAATTATAGTAGGTATAGTCTAAGTTTGTATAGGCTGAGTAACAAATTACTAGTTTTTGTTTAGTTTAGCATAGATTCATACCAATTTGCTCATATTGGGTGTATCATACTTAGTATGATCATTCCCATTTTAGTTTTAGATACTCAAATATGACTATTATAACTCAATACATAATCCATATGCACAAATATCAAATTTGGGGGCATGTGTGTGTCGTATTATTTCTATGTGCTCATTTTTAATCTAGTTAATAAGATAAAATGATAAACTTCATATCATTATCTATGTTATTAATATAGAGACCATTCACACCATTACAATCCATATTTTATGACTTACTCTATCTACAAAAATTGGTAAACTTGAGTGGCCCATATATATCTTACATTCTTGAGGGGCCTAGATCCAATTTACATTTTAGATTTTTCAAGTGGCCTAGAGCCATATTATATTGTTTTAGTTACATCACATAGTTTTAGTTTTAGATACATATAATACACATGGGTAGGAGATGATGAAGTCATATTCTATTGGATTTTCTTGAACCCCCTACATGAGAGGGTTAGATACACCATCAATCCAATCTAAGTTATTCACAAGTCATGATCCACAAGTAGGGATTGGAAATGATAGATTCAAAACCATATTGAGTTCTTAATCCACCCACACATGGGTATTGAGAAATTCATTCACTCAATCTAAGCTATTCACTAATTTTATCACTATCTACATGCACACACATGATGTCACCAGGTTTATGCATTAGTTCACATAACCAGTAAGGTGTATTCATTTCTTTCATCTCTCTTATCTCTTTATTCATTTTTGTCTTTTAATTTTGATATATCTTAAGGACTGATTTATGCTCATTTTATTTATAGGATGCAAAATGGAGCATGTTTCATACACTTAGACTCAGATTCATGAGCTTAGCCTCTTAGGTAAGTCTAGGTACATTTATTTTCCTTTATTGTAGTCATTTAACTTTTCCACATTTCTCTAATAAGGGGGGGGGGGATGTAGTCATCTAAAAATGTCACTTGACTGATAAGAATGCTACTTGAGACCACTTATCCACAACTTAGACCCATACCTATATTGGGGCCTATTTAGACGCCTCTCATACGCATATCTAAAGTAGTCTCATACCCTCACTTTAGCATCTTGGCCCCAAGTATCTCAGGTTATGCCACTTGGACACTAGCACCATAACTTGGACAATAGCGTCAATGGTGTTAGTGCCCTAGTTTGGGTGTTATTATCATTTTCATACCTTTTTTCACCAACAAATATATTTTCAAATCAATAACCACCTATGTCATCTTAGACCTCTTTTAAGACCCATAAAAGCATTAGAAGAGTATATACACATGACTTTTAGCCCTTTATTCACTAGATGGAAATTAGATGCAATAACACAAACTAAATTAGAATTAGTTATGTACAATCAAGGTTATTAATCCTTATTATTCCCTAATTCTACATATAATTTTTATACATCTAAATATTCTTACCCTAACTATTCCACTAATCCTACTATTTATTACAATTAATCCCATAACTATAGTCCTAATTAAATAATTAAATGCCATTCCCCATTCTATATTTCCTACATCATGTTAACCTCCTACACCCTCCATGATACATTAATCCCTTTTTTTATCTTACTAACATCCCATTAAATCACTAATCTCACCTCATTTATTAACCACTTGCCCCACTTGCCAATTTTAAACACAAAATAATCTACCTACCCCCATACCCAACCTATCCATAGCCTCTCATACACAACTAGATCCTTAAACCTCCCTAAAACCCATAAACTAATCACTACTAACTCCTAATCAAATCTAGAAGCCTCTAAAATCTATAGCCTTCTCTAACTTTCTAGAATTATCTAAAAATAGAGGGTTTTAATGAATTTAAAATTCATTTTAATCCTACCTCACCACCCTATAAATAACCAAGCATAGAATTTGGTTGGAATAATTGTAAATAACTATTGAAATCATATATAATCTCTCTAATCCATCATAATTTCATTGCATCTACATATCCTTGTAACCAAGAAGCCATTAATCCTTTCATCCCCACTTGAGATCTTGAAGCAACCACTATCAAGAAATCCAAAAAGCATGTAAAAAATATTTGGAGAATCCATTTGAAGATCTTGGATGGAATAAAAGAGAATCAAGGTGATGGTAAGAATATCATTATAATTTCTGATTTCTTTCATATTCTCTCCCTTTGATTTTTTTATAAGTTTTGGATTAATTTAATATATATAGTATATTGAGCCCATAGATAAAATTTACAATCATACACAATAATATACAACCATCCCAAGCTCAAAATACATATATTTATAATCTCTAACATCACTCCAAACATTGAAACTAGCATTCATACTAGCTTCACTTGTACTTGCATCAACACTTAGGTGGAAAAAACTATATCAAGCTTGGTCCCTTCTCAAATTATTGGTATGTAGGCAACTCTCATTACAACGAGGTGTTGAGGATTTATACCCTACCCCATTAACATCACACTTTTCTACTTGGATGCCATAAAAAATGGAAGTCTAGGGTTTACATGAAAAATTAGTCAAAATAGGTCACCAACAGGGAATCAAAACTTTTATGCATGGGAATAGGCTTGGTAGACATTGATATAGGTGTAACCAGAATCACAAAGTAATTATACATAGATAAAACTAGTGTTAAGAGGAAGACACTAGTACTATTGGTGATACTATCCAATTGGGGAGCTACTATCTAGGAAGGGTTTTGATACTTGGATCATGTTCATACCACTCAAATCAGCTCATTAACTAATTTAAAGCCCCTAGTTCTTTAGTCTCAATCAATTTCCATCTAAGTAATTATTTTCATCATTTATTGTTATTTTTAGAAAGGTCAAACTAGGTTAATTCTATTAAAAATTAGTGATTTTATTTATTACATATTTTATAACCTGATTTGTTGTACTTTGCCCCTTTAACAACCTAGGGCTCAAAATACATAACTTTAAAAAGTTAAATCTATCCTATTAACTTATTGTAGGAATTCCTCCAACAATCTCTCATGTTTAACACCTAGTTTATACATAAACCTTAGTTCCCTTATTTGGTCCTTTAGTTTCTATTTTCATTTAATTCATGAGTTGCATTAATATACAAAGGATAGGACCAGTTTTACTCATAAATACAATTTATTTCATACATCCATTTTTAACACCTTTTCTCTTTTGATCATTTGTTTATCATTTTACAAACCTTTTTTATTCTCTTCTTTCTTTTTTTGAGTTATCATATAAGACCATTGATAGGACTAGGCATTCCTCACAAATACCATTTCCACTTTTTACACCTACTTAGGTTTAGTTTTTATGAGTTGTAGTGTAACGCCATGGATAGGACCATGATATCCTCATAAAATCTATGTATTCTTTCAAAAGAAATTTCAAAATTGAGTGTTCTTTTTAAAACTTTAAGACAAGGTTAAAAGTTTGTGATTACATATTCTCAACCTTGGTTTTTGTTTATTTTGTAGATACAACTTGCACAAAAAACTTTGTTAGCATGTTTACCCAAACTTACATCCTTATGATAAATAATCATACTTACATGTCATTATGTCCCTTTCACCTTGTCACATTTTTTGATATTTGAATTGTTTCATGTTCATTTCTCCTTGATTTCTTTTTGTTTCATTCCACTTTAGATAAAATAAGGTGGGCTAAAAGATACAACTTTTATTTAACATGAATAAATAATAATCTTAGACACCATCCTATCTAAATCCTCTTTCTTTATAGCTAATTTCAAAGTTTTCAAATGATAGTCATTTTCAGCAGCCACATTTGGTTCTTCAAATATGTATGGATGAGTAATTAAAAAAGCCATAAAAATTTTACAAGATAAATCATTCATAAAAGGCAATGACCAAAATATAATATAACAATCAAAAAGTCAACATCACACCAAAATAAATGATATATAACACATCTCCTATTCCTAATCAAATCTCAAACTCCACATTTGGCCTCATAATAGAGCCGAGGTCTATTTTTGTGTAGTAAGATATTAGATTGGGATAGGAGAATTAAAAATTATCTATAGTGATACCTAATTTATGACACAATTACCCAATCTTCATAGTAGACCAATGACTCTGTAAGGGGTCCTAAGGAATGGGGAACACATTGTGGGAAGGTAGATTCACTTTAATTTTCATGCATATATCCTTCATGGGATGATATTCATACTTCATTTGATAACCCAATATATTTTTGGTTAGGATAAGTTCTTCAGATTCCATCATGTTGAAAGTCCTCTTTAAAAAAATTAATTTTAGTGTCTTAACTTCGATAAAGAGTCTCTATACCTTGATTTTTCCTACATATCCCCCACCACCCACTTCATTCCCTCCTTGATAGGCAATTTTGATTATAAATTTGTTTCCCCTCTTATATATTACCTCTTACTCACATATTACAACATGTTATCACTAATTTTTTTTGGTTTTATCTATCTTTAGAAAAAAACAATATGCTTGAGTGACTATGGATTATCTTATTTACACCATTGCTTTATATTTCTAGATTTACCTTGGTTTCATTTAATTTATTTAAAAAACATTTATTATCTTTCCTTTTTTTAGACAAATGCATCCATTTATTTAATTCCATAATTTTCACATTGTTAAGTGAGTTTGGATTATTACTTCTCACTCACCATGTTGTTTTTACTTCATGTAAATTTTCCATTGTTGAATGAGTTTGGATTATTACTTCTCAATCCTCAATGTTGTTTTAATTTTTATTTTCCATATTTATCTAAAGTTTGGTTTGTTACTCCTTTATACATTGATGTTAGACTTATAATACTACCTTTACACGCATTTGGTTTGATTTATTTTGCCACTTTTTTTTACCTAAGGCACGCTTTTTTGTTAATTTTTCAACTATTTAGTATCCTTGGATTTTTGATTAACTGATTTACTCTAAATTTTTTGGCTTAGTCATTTTGTCCTAACTTAACATTTATCACCTTATCTTACCAAATTTCTAAGTAAATCATGCCTAGACATTTCATTTTTATTGAATTTCTTGCATTTGTTTGTCTTTACTCCTTGGTTTTTAATCCTTAGGGTTTGTCTAAAGTAATATCTACACCTTTCACAATAAAAAATACAAAAAAAATAGATAACCATTCAACAATAAAGGTAAGTTAAGGTATGGATATATTACTTATTTATTTTAGTTATTTCCTTTAAGTCATTTTATTTTAGTTATTTCATGCTTTAAAATATTTAAATTTATTTAGCTTATCATTGTGTGATGTTGTGTTATTTTATCAAAAGACCATCCCATGTTTCAGCTACATGACATGTGATCTTCAAGTGGGGAATATGTATACACAAAATATTTTTAAACTTTATCAATTACAAATTATTTCTCTCTTTAAATAATCCATCAAATCTGAATCTCTCTAAGTGCATGCATTAAAGGGTGCACTAAGAAAAGGGTGCATAGACCATTAGTGATTCTCAAGATTATTGTTCCCTATACCACCATTGAAACCAACACAATTCCCTCCTATACATTTTATTAAGATTAGACACTACCTTACATGATCATTCTAATAATTCACCACCTAAGACAACCCATACCTAACCAAAACCCTCCTTTTACCATCCTCCAAACATAGTCAAATGACTCAACAATATTCTAAGAATTGAATATGTTATAGGACTAAGTTGATAGTTTGGTACCTAACCGATCTATTTAATAACTAGATAGGTTGAATGGGCTAACTACATTGGCTAAAATTTTGGAAGGGTTCAATGTTATATCCATATATATAAACACAAATTTCACCCCATTTATAATAGAGTGAATCATTCATTTGTGATTCTTTATATGCTTATCCACCATTATACTTGAGGAGTCATTACTTAAGGTTTCATATTTCCTTAGAGAAGAATCTTGTCTTGTGGGAAAAGTATTTTGGATGCATAGGAAAATTATTTTAGCCTAGAGATGACCTATATTTTTTATCCTTATGAACCACAATAACCTCTTCAAAAGCACCATTGTCCAAGGGAGAGATTGAGACTTGACAGGTTCATCTTCAAAGTAAGTATTCATAACTCCTACTCATCTTTTATTAGCAGATAGATTTACATGTTTAAAGGCTTATGAATTTATTTATGTCTCCATGCTTAGGATTACCTCTATATTGACTTGAGTAGATTTATTATTTTCATGTTTATCATTTATATTTATTATCCCCCATTTATGCCATAAGTTTTGGTGAACACTAGATTATATTTACTTTACTTTGTTACAAATTATAAGACTTAGCTAGGTATATTATGTTATATTACTTGATTAGAGGATTTGGAACCATAAATAGTGATAATTTATGGTAAAATAACCCATATTTAGGTCTAACAGATCCATATTAGTTGTGACCTTGATTATCTAAATGTACCAACAAGTATAATGGATAGTTTGATTTTTCTTCTCCAAGTTAAGATTGATTTATAAATTATATTCACTTTCTCTTGTACACACTTTCCATGTTTTTAAACTACTCAAGTACCCTAAATCATGTGGAAGATCTAAACCTATCCCTAGCAAGACCAACATGATATGAAAAAAGAAAATCAATTCTCATTAGAAGTAATCACTTGTATTTGTAAAAGTGTGTCACTAAACCATGATCAACAAACTAGTTTTGAAGGATCTTGGTTATATGGTAACAATTTTTCTACATGTTTTCAAAATTATAAATACACAATTTCTAATAGAATCATGGAAAATATGGATTATAAAGGAAAATATTTGGGGTAAACACACAAGGCATTCTTGAGCTTGTCCTTGTGGCAAAACATAGGAAATTGAGGTCTTGTATTAAAATTGCTTGGGGGTGAACCATAGATTTTGAGAATGATACTACTTTATCAAATGATGATGAAACTCTTTAAAGTGACAAAATCCCATTATATCACATACAATGAGTTGGTTAATACCAATGTATTTGATACCATTAAATTCTTATCATCACAACCCATTATTCTCTTTCCCTCCATTATCACAACCTAATTGATTGGGACTAACAAGATTATATCATATTTTTAGATGAATTTCAAAATGAAGAATCAATTATTGAGTTCATGGGTCCCAAATATGAGTTATGAGTTGGTGATTATGAATATGGTTTTGACTTCACATTGGACACTACTACCTACTTTGGAGAGTAGGTAAACTTCCTTGGTGATGAAAAAAGTAAAACATTGAGATCCTTTAGTGAAAAACTCTATCAAACACCTTTGGATCAGAGAAAATGTATAGATAAAGATAAGTCCACGGGTGAAATTTTATTTTAGTCACCCTTGGATAGGGAAGTTTGATCACCTCATCAATAAGCTTAGTTTTTACCAAGTCCAAGTATTACAATTGGTTCAGACATTAGCTTATAAGAACACAAAGTCTTTGAGCAAATAGTTCAAGACTTTCTAGAATAGTTTATTAATTAGCCATTTCTAGACACGGTTGATTCTAATTATTCTTACATAGGTGAGCCTTGTATCTCACAAGAAGCTGAATAAGATTAATTCATTTCATTACTAACTATTATTAAAGATGGTTTTACATTTTGTGTAGAAGATACCATGGAAGTGAACATTATAACTTATGATGATCTAAATATCATTCAATTAGACACTTCCCTCATTGATGAATAATGCAAGTTCATTATTGTTATCTTTAAAAACTTCATTGACATATTTTCATGGTCTTATGTATACATTCTAGGTTTATAACCATTTTTAATGGTATATCATCTTGTTGTGCATTCAAATACCAAACTAATCAAACAAAAGCTATAGAAAAGGCATCCACATATTGATATCTTGGTTAAAAAATAATTAAAAAACTATTGGGAGCAAGTTTCATTAGACCACTTCATTATTCAAAGTGGATTTCACACATTTTTATATTCATCAATAAACCACATGGAATTTAATTATGCACTAATTTTAGAGATATCAATAAAGCATGCCCTAAGGATCAATTCCCTTTGATGAATATAGACATGATAGTTAACTCAACAATAGGATAAAATATTTTTTACCTCATGGATGGATTCTTGGGATATAATCAGGTAAATATTTCACCTAAAAACCAACACAAAATTATGTTCACCACTCTATGGGGGGCATTTTATTATAAGTCATGACATTTGACTTGAAAAATGCTAGTTCAACTAACTAACATGCCATGAATGTAATATTCCATGACAGATGTAAGATATTGTTGATGACATATTATCCAAATTAAAGACACATGCTGGACATCTTGAAGTTTTATAATGAATCTTTGAAATAATTCATGAATATAAAGTACACCTTAATCTTAAAAAATGTATATTTAGTGTCACTTCTAGGAAATTTATAGGGTTTATTGTATCATGTAGATGCATCAAAGTTGATCCTAATAAGGTCAAAATTATTATTAAAATTCCCTCACTCTAATATAAATTAGCTTTGTAGTCTATAGGGAAAGATTCAATCTATTCACTAGTTCATTTCATAGTTGGTAGATCGATCTCATCCTCTTACTCACATTCTAAAGAAAGGCGTCACATTTCATTGGGGTACATGTTGTCAATAATATTTTAAAGAGTAGAAGACCTATTTATCCAATACACTAGTAGATACCCCACCTACACTAGGTATCCCATTGCTCCTACACATATTAGAAACATAACATGCATTGGGGGAACTTTTGGCTTATCATGATAAACATGACAAGGAGCACATAGTCTACTATTTGATTCAGACATGTGTAGATAATGAAATAAATTATTCACCAATTGAAAAATATTTTATATCAATGGTGTTCACTTCCCAAATTCACATCACTACATGTAAATATAAATGTCATTGTTATAGCCAATATTGATCCCCTCAAATATCTATTATCTAAGACAATTTTTAATAGGTGACATAGATAAGTGGGAAATGTTGCTAAGTGAATTTGATGATGAGTATCAAAATAAAAAGGATATTAATGGTAAATTTATTGTATATCAACTTTATTAATCTCTTTTTATTGATACTAAGCCCCTCATATTTAATTTCTTAGATGAGTCAATATTAACCATGGAAGAAGTGCCTATTGAATCTAAACAATGGAAATTATACTTTGATTATTCAATCACATCTCATGGACCTAGAGTTGATATTTTTATCATCACACATCAAGGGGATATAATTCACAATTCATTTCACATTAAATTTCAATCACCAACAATATGGTTGAATATGAGGCACTCATTGTAGGACTCCATCTTACCATACAATGGAACATTCAACTATTAATGTTATATGGGGATTCCTAATTGATTAAATAAAGATACAGACCAATACCAAACTTGATATGAGAATCTTATACCTAACAAGAGTATTTTTTACAACCTCAAATGACATTTTGATACTATTTAGTTTAAGAAGATACCACATGTCAACAATAGATCTACTGATGTAATGACAACCAATGGGCCCATGATAGTAATATCCAACAATGCTAAAGAGTATCAATTTCTCATTTAGAACCTTATTCAACCCACTCATGTATGGCTAGATATGATATGGTATTTGATATTTATGATCATGATCTCTCTTGGTATTAAAACCTATGCAACTATATCTAAGACCAAATTATTCCTACTAACTTATCATATAACCAACTTAAGGACTTCTTTCATAATGATTCATGTTATACCGTACTTGGTAATACAATCTATTATAGAGCCTATGATGTAATGTTGATTTTTTATTTGAATTTAGGAGGATCTAAATTAGCATTTAAAGATGCACATAAAGGAATTTTTGGGGCCCACACCAATGGTATGGTCCTTTCCAACAAACTTCTTTAGACAGGGTATTATTGGCAAATAATAAAGACAAATGCTTGAAAATATGTAAAAAATGCATTTCTTGTCAAATTAATAGTGATAGGGAAAATAAATCCCATTTCATTTGATGGCCACAAGCATATCCTCACTACTATGAAATATTTTACTAAGTGTATAGAGGACATTCTCCTTGCTTACGCAATTGACAAGTAGATTTGAAAATTAATTTATTTCCATCTCATCTGATTCTATGGCTTTCCCTCCACTATTGTATCTAATCATGGTAGATCATTTAAGAATAAATACATGAAGGCCCTTTATTCCAATATTTTTATTAAACATAAAAAGGTCCATGCCCTATTTTCCTTAAGTTAACAACCAAGCCAAAGCATCAAATAAAACCATTGTTAATATTATTAAGAATATTATTAATGACTCTAGTTATTATTATCACTTTTAATTATTCCCAACCTTATGGGATTACTATACTAGTATTTTCACACCTACATTAGCCAAAACATACTCCTTAGTCTTTGGTTCTGAGTCTATTATCCCTATAGAGATAAATTTTCCCTCTCTATACATTTCCTTGTAGAATATCATTGATGATGAATATAATAGAGTTGAAAAACTACAATATCTAGAGCTCTTGGATGAGAAAATGTTAGTTGCATTAGACCATTTGAGAGTCTATGAAAATTGGCTAAATAATAATTATAAAAAATGTATTCTTCGTAGGGAGTTTTAAGTTATTGATTTAGTGCTAAATAAATTCAAAAGAATACCAATTCTAAACACAAAAATAAAGGTAAGTTGAGGCCAATTAGCTAGGTCTATATTATGTGTAATTAAAAATGCATCATGTCTATAAATAAATCCTAACTCAGAGAAGATAGATCATACCATACAATTCTGATTAGGGACACATTTATTATACAAGAACATGACCAATATGGGGATCTACAAACTTGATTAGGGTATCTCTTACCACAATACACTATGATAGGGAGGATTGCAAAGACTCCAATAAAACATATTCAATCAATAATCCTAAGGGAGTATTGTGTTTTGATATCTCACTAAACTAACAACAAGTAATGTAAATCTAATCTAGTGCTCACCAATGCTTATGGCACAAAGTGGGGCTTATAAATAATAAAATTAAACATGCATAAGAGACATATACTCACATCAATGTATACATAATCCTAATGCATGGAAGATAAGTAAAAATTCATATCTATTTAATCTTACAAAGGAGTAACAAAGTTAAGAATACTTACCTTTGAAGATGAACCTATCGAGCCTCAATCTCTCCCTCAGCCAAGGTGCTTTGCAAGAGATTATTTTGGTATGTAAGGATTAAATCCAATTAATGAATCCAAAATAATTCTCCATAAGACAAGATCCATTTCCAAAAATAAAGTATGAAACCATAAGCTTGATCCTCATGTAAAATGGCTAATAGTTAGATGATTACTTCCTCTTCTCTTCTCTAAACAATGGTGAAATGAACTTGTATATATAGGTGGATTTTACGCTAAACCCTTCCAAAAATCCTAGCTGATAGGGTTGACCCAATAAACCTAGCACAATTTTAGATAATTATTCACTAGGTCATGAGCTAGGTCAACTAACAGACAAACTAGTTCCTAGGTGAAAATCACCCAAAACTATACATGATTGACCCAGTCAACCTAATATAGATGACTAATAAAATGGGATTAAGATGAAGAATAGGAGGATAAAATTTATATAATGAATAGAAATGAAAAAATAGAGAATAATAAGCTTAGGTATAATGTTTTTAGGAGACAAGTGTGTTGATAACAAGTGGAAAAGGGGATAAAAATCCTACAAAGCACCAATGGTATGCCCACCCCTTTCTCAGTACACCCCTTAAGGCATGAAATTAGAGAGATTGAGATTAAATGGGTTCTTAAAAGATATAAAGTGTTAGTAGTCAATAAAATTTTAAAAATATTATGTGTATACATATGCCCCAATCAAAGCTCATCACGTGTCATGTGAGTGCAACATAGGATGGTGATTCAAGAATAAAACATGATAACATATAATGTTGATGCTAAGTATAGTAAGTAAAAAATAAGATAAATAAAATTATAGAATTAAAAAACACATACCTTTACTTACCTTAGTGTTGTAGATAGAGAAGGAGACTATAATAGAAGTGAAGGCATCCAAATTTAAAGAACATTAGGTGAACATGTAGAAGTTAGTGCAAAAAATAACTGAAAAGTGATAGTTTTAGAAGATAAGCATATATGTAAAATGTATATTCTTCATAGATTCTAGATATCTAGAATGATGTGATAGGACCTATTATAGCATGGGTGTTGTGCCATAAGTTGGATGGTAAGGTACCATTATTTGTGATACCCTTGAGCTAGATGATATTAGAGAAGAGGGTGTTATATGACATGGGATCTTTCATTTGGGTATAAATTGTACATGACATGTATGGAGTGGTGTCTAGAGGGTAGAAGTCAATGGGACCAATTATATTATTGACATCATGGATATATGAAAGGTTCCCCATGTAATCAATGATAGGTTACCTCAGGTTTAGAGATGGAGATAGGACTAGGTAGCATGGGCCATGCCCCACCATCCAATGTTGTAGATAGTGAGATGAGTGGATATTTTATGGTATCCATATAGGTACATTGTTATGATATGGCCTATCTAGGAGATAGTGGTACTAGCTTTAGCATAGACAGAGGTGATAGGGCACTATACCTAATAAATATATCCATAACTAGTGAAATGAGTACCAAGATAGATGGGATTGCCTTACTTGATGGAAGTGATAGTGGTGTCTACCTTTTGGGCCATGCATGTGAGAGATCCATGGGGGAGAAAAATACTAGGGCCACTAGTTGCTAGGCCAATACTTAGGTCACGACGTGACAGACCATTGATGGGTTGAGCGTGGTAGGTAATAGAGTGAGATGAGATAGCTACAGAGGTAAGAGTACTAGAGGGACCATTTATATTACCATAATTAGATGATAATGAACACTATGGACATGACATCAATAGAGGTAGAAACAACTAGAGAGGGTAGAGATAGTAGACATCTTAGATGACCCATTAGATGGTCTAAGATAAATCTAAGTTATAGAGAGACCACTCAAGTATAACCTAAGATGGGTATAAGAGGAAAATATAGGATTTTTTCTAGGAAATGACCTATAGATGAGTTTTTTGGAGGATGAAATAATGGGGAAATCATTCTCAGCAGTCACACAGATAGTGAGATAGTAGTAGTCGACACACATACATGTAAAAAGGGTTAAATTTTTACTTAAGTTTATTTGAGATAGATTAAAGATAGATATATTTTGAGATATATCACTGATCTAATATATATCTAATTTGGTTTTTATAGGTGTGTTAGAGGATTAAGAAATTAGAGGGGGTCCATAGTGAGGGGAACACTCCATGATATCTTAGATAAGGCACTGATGATGTACGACCCCACTGCACTGGAGGATCTCAGGGTACCATCTACCCCAACTCAGGTGAGCTAGTTTAGATTATCTAGAAAGGTCATGAGGTAGTTGAAATCACAAAAAAGAGGGGACATAACCATCAATAGATGTGATTATAGGAAAGGCATGGGCATGATAGGTCCTATCTAAGGATAGAGTTGTGCATCTATCTACCATGACATAGATGAGATAGGTACAAGCCCAGGAGAGAGTGATACATAACAACCCTATCCCATATGACATAGGTATAGGATCAAGAGAGAGTGACACATATAGTAACCCTGGCCCAAATGTCATAGGTACAAGTTTAGGTGGCTCATCTATAGGGGTAGATATCAAGATTGAGATCTTGAACAACCTCTTTACAATGTTTAATTTAGAGGAGCTAGATCAAGGCATCTATGGGTAGCATGGCTAGGCCATGAAATGGGAAATATGGGGCCCAACCATAGATCTGGAGATTTGTATATGGTTGTATTTTTGTACTAAAACTCATGATATATATAGAGATGTCTCATTTTTGGATTTAGATGTTGGTTGTATATGTTTACATTATGGTTTTGGTTATGGATGTTTGGATATATTTCATTCTAGCACATATATTCAGCTATTTGTTGTATATGTTATGGTAAATATATGATTTGTGGTTTCTTATCTAACATTATGTAGAACACATGCATGGTTAAAAATAAATAGGCAAAAAATAGCTTGGTAAATTATAATCAATAAAAATGTACTACACACTATTTCATGTTGGGAAATGTGTAATAACAAGAAAATAACAAAGTATAAAGAACCAAAAGGGTGGTAAAATAAGATGGTAAAAAGTTTATTTTTAAACCAAAAATTGGTACCAAATTAAAACAAATAAAATCACACTAAATCACATTGGGGAGTATCAAAGTAATGTAATAAAGTGGAAAGCATGTGAAAGGAAAAATGGTATAAAAACAAAATCAATTAAATCAATCAATCGTACTAAATCAAATTGGGAAGTATAAGAGAAAAATAAAATTGGCAAAATTTGGTCTTAAATTTATCACACTAATTCAAGATGAGAAGTATAAAAGAATTAAAGAAATGGTTAGATTCTTACATGCAATCATAAAATAATAAGATAAAAGTGCAAGAGAAATGAATTAAACATAAAATGTACTAAATCAAGCTGGGAAGCATGTCAATGATGTGTAACTTCATGATCGATCACATCCTATTTCATATTTGACACATATAATTTTAATTGTGACTTAGATTATTGGAAAATTTTGTGAGGAAGGCCAGTTTTTATCTATGTTATTACACTAAAACTCACAAAAGTAACACCAATGAGGTGGAATAATTGTGAAAATCTGGTAACAAAGGATATTGGTATTAGGAAGGTGAAATTATGGTAATTTGTGAGGAAGGCTAGGTCCTATCCATGGTCTTACAATGCAATTCACAAATGGAATCCATAAGGGAGTGATTAGTGAACTAAAAATTATTTCTCAAGAGGAAATATGAGAAATTTAAAAATCATGACTTAGGTGTCTTATGAGAAGATCTTAGGAGACAAAAGGTATACGAAGGACATGAGAAGACATTAAGTGATTGGTGACCATCAATGTACAAAGAAAACCTATTCGCTA
This sequence comes from Torreya grandis, assembly GCA_037957365.1. NCBI lineage: Eukaryota > Viridiplantae > Streptophyta > Pinopsida > Cupressales > Taxaceae > Torreya > Torreya grandis. Next base: position 874,119 of record JARHVA010000250.1, on the reverse strand, counting down.
TAGACACAAAGATTTTTAGGTAAATAAGAATGATACTAAGATCAATTTATGAAGGTAGATGGTAAAATAAAATTAAAATGGACCTACCTTCCCATGATATGTTTCCCATTCCTCAAGACCCCTTATAGTGCCACCAGTCCACTACAAAGATTGGGTACTTGCATGAGAAATTAGGTAGCACTAAAATATTTTTTTATTCCCATTTTATAATCTACTAGCCTATCATACGACAATGGACCTCAATTATATCATGATTCCAACTATGGAGTTTGAGATTTGACTATAAGAAGGAACTGTGCTTTGAATTGTGTCTTTTAGTGTGATTTAAATTTTAAGAATTTTGTAATTTTTTTGTCTTCTGTTATCATTGTATTTTGTTAAATGATTTTGGATTTTGAATGTTTTTAAGTATTTTTAATATTGATCCTCCATATAGACTTGGAATGAAAATCATGAGATATAGAGTGATACACATGAATGAGTTGTAGTTTTAGGCTAAAGGAAGCTAAGTAACCAAAGAGAAGACTGACTAGGACACTTAGGCTTAATAATGAACCAATATGTTATCTCAAGTATCAACCATATATATTCTTAGTTTTTGAAAAGGAAATAAAGGATATCCAAAGTGGGCCATTAAAATTAGAATATAATGAGATTAATTGTTTGCTAGTTAATCACATGGAAAAAATGGAATGACTAAATGGAACCAGGTGTGTATAACCAAGTCACAATGATAATTATCCATGAAAAAAGAGATAATAAATAAAATAATTATGAGGAAAAAAATTAGAACTTTAAATAAAGAAACTCAAGAGAAAAAGAAAGTAATGATAAAGAAAACATCTATATTCAAATGTAAATGAAAATATAAGCAATATATAGAGTGCAAAAGTAAAGTCACCATGTAAGATAAATAAGAATTTGACACAATGTCAAATGATATAACAAATAGATAAAGATAATATTAGAGAACACATCCAATCCAAATGAAAATGTAAAAAACACCATGAATGTGTTCATAAATACTAATATATATGCCCATACACATTATCCGTAACATAAAATATATCTTTATGAAGTTAGAGGTGAAAAAATTCTAATGTCTCATCTATCTTCAATGAAAACTAGGAAAATACTTATCATCTAATCTAATCAATAAAAAAGGTAGGAATGTTGGATAGATTTTGATGAGGAGAGATATTAGGCAAGGGATGATTAGAAGAATGCATAGGAGTGGACTATATGGGAGATGCAAGAATATTTGTTGGGGAAGGATCCATAGGTGAGGGACTCACAAGTGGAGAAGGATCCACAAGTGAGGGAACGTCCATAGGTGAAGGATTCATGGGTGGATAAATAAGAGGTGAAAAAGGGACCACGGGAGGGAATGGAACCATAGGAGGTTAAAGCATAGGAGAATAATGGGGAGCCTTGTTATGATAACAACCTATGGGAGGAATGAAAAAGGGGTGAGAATAGTTATAAGGTGATTTTTAAGGTGTTGTTGAAAGATGAAGAAATGATTGGTGTGATGGGTGTCATATTGGTACTAAATAAAATACACCTCTCCATACTTAGGCATATACTTAGGTAGTACCTTTGAGGGAGTTATTGATTTATATAAATATTTATAGGTAGAAGGACACAAAGTATCAATATATTATCGTAGCTTATGATGATGCATGGAAGAATGGTTATCTATATCATGAAAGTAATATATATGCCTGTGAGTAGGCTTATTAGAAGAAATCATAAGAGGAGGTGTAATAGGAGTAGAAGAATATTGGGAAGGCTCATTAACCCATTTGGTGGGAAATAAATCCATCTAAGGTAAAATATTTAAACCATCACCAAGAGAAGGTGACGGTGGGGAAGGAACAAGATTCAGCTCAATGGAAGGAGCAATGGAATCAGAATTAAGGAGAGACTTACCTAAAGCAAGAGAAATAATAGTCTCAACTATAGTAGGAGAATAAATGGGATTAAATATAGTGGGCTTTATAGAGGGAGGGGTGGGTTCTATACAAGGATAAATAAGGGTCACATGCATCTCAGGGATAAGTAGGCTATAACGGCCAGGGTAACTAGCAAAGCAATAAGGCCTAGTCATGACATGATACATGATAATACTCCTAAAATTTTCCTAAAAAATTGGAGGTGTCATCACCATACTTACCCTATGATAAAGAGGAAAAATACTAAAATTAGGAACTATAAATGATTGAATAGGGAAGATACATAAAAAGACTAAAATAAAGAAGAACAATAACACATAATCTTAGCATCAGGGGCCTAAACAAGACCACCTAATAATGGATCATCAAAGGAATAAACATCATCATATTCAAGTGTGTGAATATCAATGATTCACATAGAGATGACTTTGTCATTTGATGAAGCATTATGAATAGAATGTCAAGTCTTAGTCAAGATAACAAGAATATCATCATAAGGAGGTTTGTAAAAATGAGGCTACAAAGAAGTAGGAAGCTGAAAGATGAGATGAGGTGAGAGATCAAAAGTTTTAATCTGTATATTGATCTCAAAAAGGTATCATCATCAGAATCTAAGAGGTTAGGAGGAATTTTCCTGATGTGTTTGGTAGGATCATTATAACCTCTAGTGGAATTGATAGGAAAGTTGAAGTATTGAGACTCATGGAATGGAACACTAGGCAAAGGTTTAAGAATAATAATCTTAAATAAACCATAGTCTTAGAATTATTATAAATTATAAGGGTTAGTGTCACCATAAATCCTATATATGTCTCCATTTTCAGGGAATTTAATGCATTGGTAGGTAGAAGAAGCAATAGATCTTATATGGTGAGTCCACAACCTACCAAGCAAGATGTTATAAGATAAAGGAAAGTTAAATATCATCACCTTCACATAAATGGTGATAGGTAGGATGGTAATGGGAAACCACACATAAACAAAATGAGGCATTTACCTTTGATCATATCCTTGACATGTGTTTCATGTAGACTTAAGATTTCATTCAGAATATCCAAAGGTTTTGATAAAATTGAGAGAGGTAACACAAGTACTAGAACCCTCATCAATCAAGGCAGGCTTAACTTGGATATTACCAATTTGGACACTAATGAATAGAGGAGGATCATCTTCATAAATAAAAATCTCATTGAGAATAATATAAGTGATAAGAAATTTTAAAGAAAGATAAGTGTCTATTATTTCATCAACATGAGTGGAAATCTCTTCACATTTTTACAATATGCTATGTTTAGATCTAAATAAGGTTGCTTGACATCCTAATAGAGGAGGATGAGGGATGTTAATTTTTAATAAGAGTTTCAAAATATGGTTTTAATGATGTGGAGATGTCCTCATAATATTAAGGAATGGAATTTGATATGGGAGATTAGTGAGTTCCATGATGGGATCCCACTCATCATAACCCATAAGAAGGTTGTTAGAAATAAGTGCATCATGTTGAATGATGTCCTAAGAAGGAGGAACCAAAGTGCATTCAAATTTGTGTTGATAAGAAGGAAAGGTTTAGAATAATTTTTTAAATTATGTTGAGAATATAAAGTAGCTGGTTTAGGTTGGTTTTGAGAATCGATATAATAAGTGTTGATAGAATCTTGATTATCATTAATGTTAGGTATAAAAGATGGAGGGATGGTAGAAATAGAATGAGAAGTGTTATCCAAAGGAGGATTGGGAATTAGATCATAAAAATTTATAAGGTCATCTTGACCCAACTCATTTAAGTGAGTTGGAGAAGAATCCTGGTAATACAAAATGTGTGAGACAATGGAGTGTAGATAGGTTGAGGGTCAATTAAATCAATCACCCTTCATATATTAGTCATATTAACCACATTATCTTTATGATTTAGGTCAAAAATACTTTATACATTATTTTTGGAAGGGGTGGGTTTGTCTTGGTTGTCTTTTTTAGGTTGGTGATTAGAAAGAGGGTCTTTGTAGATCGCCAAATGAGCATTAGCTTGATTCAAGGATTGAGATTAAGTATTAGTTTTATGAGCCTTAAAATTAATGGCACAGGCTTGTTGATGTTTTCAAATGATTAAATCATTATCAAAATTTGGACCAAGAAGAAAATACATAGCTAAATTATGAATATTCCTATAGGTCTCATTAGAATGACCCCAACTAATGTAAAACCAACAAAACTTGTTAGGATCATACCAAGATTTCATAAGATGAGTGGGATCAAGTTATCATGGTAGAGGCATAGGTAGACATTTTATTTATTAATTTTAGGATATGGGTTTGTTAAAATTTATGTTTTTAGGTGAATATAAATGAGGATTGGTGTTTTTCTAAGAAGGGGGAGTTGGTTTTGAGGATTGGTTAGGAAAAATAGAGTGAATAGTGTGAATGGTGTCATAAGAGTATGTGACACCATCATTGGTAGCATTATGATTTTTATTCTTAAGTAAGATAGGAGGACCCACAAAAGGCTGGGGTGGATTTAATTTATGCTTAAGGAAATCTTGATATTTTCTTGGTTAATGGCCTCCTCCAAGGTACATGGAGAGAGAGTGTGGACTTGATATTGCAACTTGGGAAAAATAACATTGGTAAAGAGATGGAAATGATTATCATCATCCATGTTGTGTTCAAATTAGTTGGATAATGTTTTCCACCATTTAACAAAAGCTTACATAATTTTATTTTCAAGTTATTTACAATTTATAAAGTGGGCCAAACTATAATTGAGAAGATCACTAGTTTAGAACTCTTGAACTAGAGCATTTACTAAATATTCCAAACTAGTAATAGAATGAGTTTTAAGTTGGTTGTACTAATATAAAGCATCACCTATGAGGGTTTTGGCTAGGATATTGGTAGTAGAAAAGGTGTTAAATTTGACCCAATCCTTATAAATATTTATAAATGTTTTTAGATGAATGGTAGGATTAGTTGATCCATTATAAGAAATGGTAGGGGTGATACCTCTTATATCAATATTAGCAATTTGAGTTGTAAGAGGCTCATTTTGAAGATGCTTAATGGTTTTGTTAACAAAAGGATATTAAGGGATGAGATTAACTTGGGAATATCAAAGATAAAGTGGGGAAACATTTTGATTATGCATGCCCCAAGGCATTGGTTGAGGGTGGGTTTAAAGATGGAGAAGGTGATTTTGCATTCTCATAATTTGATTTGTATTATGAGCTTGATAAATATTCATTTGATTAAGTGTTTTTAAAAAGATTTAGTGGGTTTGATTGGAATTGTTAGAATTATTTAAAGCATTAGAGTTGGTATTAGTGGCTTGGGTACCACTAATGGTGTTGGTAAGAGCTTGAGAGGAACTATTATAATGTAAGGCACTAGTGGTAAATTTTGCTTGTGTGGAAAAACATGGACTAGTGAAGGCATGTCAAGCAAAAGCACTAGAAACATGCTCACCTTGGGTAGAAAATGATACACTAGTGAAAGGATTAATAATAGTGGGTCTTAAGATATGCCCATTATATATATAACCTACCATGTTAGTGGAGATACTAGGCATGGAGATAGAAAAATTTAAATAAAAAGAGGTCATGGTATGAGAAGGGGTCATAATTGAGGGAAGAGGTTGAGAATAAAAGAATATAGTACCTCCAACTCCATTTGAGAATGTGGGAGAAGGTGAATGAGGATATTTGGATTGACCATTAAGCATGAGATGGTAAATGGTAGAAGGATCCTTTCCTCGATGTTGAGGAAATTTAGAGATCAAAAAGAGCATTTTAGGGGTATACTCTAATTCAAGTTGATATTTAAGTGAGAAGAGAGGATTAAACTGAGAAGAGTAATGAGGAGGGGTCCCATAGTTCATTGTGTGAGTGGTTATATGGGCATTACTCTCATCCAATAGAGGATCCATACTCTGCTTATGGGAGACCCTATGAGGGTTGGTAAATTCATCATGTTTGTTGAATGAAACTCAGTGTTGTCTTCAAATAGAAAGTTCATGATGAAGGAAAAAGACTAAATAAGGTAAGAGAGATGCAAAGAGAAAGGAGATATGAAGTGATATAAATAGTTCAAAGTTAACTCGATTGACCTAGTATATAAAATAGGGCCTAAAAATTATACAGAGTCAACTAGGTTGACCTAGTATAACAAATAGAGGCTAAAAAGTGTATAAGGTCAACCTATTATAGTAGGTAGGGAAAAAATAACCTATAATATATTGTGTCAATAGAAATGATTATGTACCAAAATAAGAATAATTTTGTAAGTAATTATGAAATAAATAAATGAAATGAAACACATGATCAATTAGATCAATGAGGTTGATCTAATTGAGGCACACATCATAAAACCTTACACCAATGTTGGCTAATGCAATTTTTTACAATACAACATGCAATTGAGCAAAGAGAAAGAAATTAAATTGGAAAGTAAAAGCTAAGTGGTTAAGCTAAATGTTTTTAGATTATTAAATTATAATTTTAGATGTGATAGGAATTTGGATGCAATTAAGGAACTAAAAAACAATCTAAGGATGGTTTCAAGATGTTTGGGCTGAAAGGGATTTGTATTGGCAATGGTACCAACTTGGTATTGGGGCCTACCCCCTCACTTCACATACCATAATGATAAGGGTGTTGGGTGATTAACTAAAATATACCATTAACCACATGTTTATACTTAGCCAAAATCCTAAGTCAGCTTCCCCCTGGTGATGAAATCCAAGTAGGTAGGCCTTGGGTAGACAATAGTTAAAATGTTTTTTAAGATTTTGTGATTTGGCAGTGTGTGCATAAAAGAGAAAATAATGAAATAAATTGTTATATTAAAAACCACCTAATTAGAATATATGATCTATTCCAAGCATAAAATTAAAAATAAATGAAAGTGTGAGCTAATTACTAGCATAAAAGGGTTAATTCGAACTTTGAAACACAATATAGTGTCAATTCAGTTGATAGTGTAGCAGAGAATATGAAACAGGGTCAAAAGTATCACATTTGTATTATGGAAGAAAGGGTATAAAAATGAACTCCATTAATAGAGTCAACCTATATTTTGAGATAGAACACATAAAACATAACTACATCGATAGGTTTGACCTAATTGACTATACAAGGGCAGTTTTAAAGACTACAAACTATGAAAAATAGAACTATAAAAAATGCTAGAAATGATAAAGAAGGATAGAAAGGAACCTTGGTGGGTTTGAGGATGAAAATAAAGATGATATTACTATTGAATAACCTTGATTAATACTTGAAATTTTTTTTAACTGTGTCGACTGAGTCTACCTAGCTTTGCAGAAACCTATTGCTGACAACCTGAAAATGTATGGGGTTGATTGGGTCAACCTAGTATGCTGAACTAGATGCCTGAAAGTGAACTAGTATAAAAAGAGAAATATATGATTAAAAAATAATAAAAACTACATATAAATGACCAAACATGATCACATGACCATTAGTAGTTTATTTTTAGACATTTACAACGTGATCAAATTGATGACTAAACCATTTTTAGTCATTTATTGGTTGTTTTGATTGATCGATTTGGTAGTATATTTATTCATTGATTTCTATAATTTGGTCACTTATTTAGTCATTTTTATTCACTAATATATTTAGTAATTAATTTAGTCATTGATTTTTGTTAACTGGTCACTTAGTCATTTTTATTCACTTATTTTTGTCCATTGGTAGTTTATTTAGTAATTAATTTTAATCATCATTTTGATTAATTTGGTAGTATATTTAGTCATTTTCATTCATTATAATTTCATTCATCATCATTGTGTACTCCTCATCACATTTTTTTCAGTATTTTGACGTGAATAAAATCAATATCACATGTGGCAGCCTTAATCCTTTAAGGCACGTTCTCACATGACAAATCCTAGCAAGCTCTTTCACATGTGTAATCATTAATCGTCCTGCATTTTACTAAAGATTGGGTGTGGGCTTCAAAATCTTCTAGATTTTTTTATTCAATTTTTAATGTTAATCCTTGGTGGTGGTAATTTACTTTGGTTTGGGTCCCTTTTCAGCCATGCAACAATTTAGTGAAGCTTTAACAGTCATGGGAGGAGAAAGAGTCAGAACTGAGCCATTATCAAGTGATGAAACCAATGTTGATGCTATGCTCTAGAGTATATGTTATGAAGGTGGAATTTCTCATTTTTTTTGAATGTCTGAGTGGATATGATTATAACATCTCTGTTTAGTTTGATTTGATCTAGAATGGTGATAGTCAAGTTTAGGTTGGAGGTATAGAGCTTGTTATTAGTGAGGAGTCAATTGCTAAGGCCATGGGTTTACACTGTGAGGGTAGAATATTGAAAAGACTCACCAAAGTTCAAGACTCAGAAGGGTTGAAAAAATTATTCATTGAATGAGAAACACTAGTGAAGTTATAAGGAGGCTTTGATAGAGAGAGCTTGTTTAACCCTTGAGATAAGCTATGCTTCACCATCATGAAATATTTTACCCTTAAAGGTTGTTTTAAGTGATTTTATCATTACCATTTCATTATTTTGAATCAATTTCATCAAAAGATATTGGTTAACTTCCCCTTCTTCCTCTTTTCATCCTTGGAGATGTATATTAAAAATTCCCTAGAAAAAAACCCAACTGCCTCCACCATTCTCCTCCACTAAGGTCTTATCTTCAAGCTTTATCACTTTCACCTTGCATTGTGTCCCTCTAAGCCTTTAAAAACATAGGTGTTAGATAGTTCCCATGATAATGACCCTGATGATCACATTCCCTTGAGTGTCATATTTGGTTATATGGGTCCCCATGGTTCCCTACCCTCTTCTAAGAACCTTGTTCCCCCATCTTCAAACCTATCCCTTAAGTTTGTAAGCTTTACCCGTCTCAGGCTAGGCTCTAGTTGTCCCTCCTTGATAGCTATGAATTTCAGAACCCCTGACACATTTGACTCTTTGGTTGTCAAAGGGCTATGGGAGCTAAAAAATAACCCTTCCTTTTTTGGTAATAAAAAGAGGAAATATATTGTTTAGATAAATTCTAAGAAAATCAATCAAGGAAAGAGTAAGAATAAGAAAGTGGTGGGGGTGGAGCCTTAGAATTTGGATAGTGACAAAGAGCACCTGGAGGCCTAGGTGCAAGGTGAAAAGGTTGTGTAAGAAGGGTCTAGTTTTAAATTTTAGAACTATATGGAAAAAAGTCAATGAATATCAGAAGATCTAAGAGACTGGCAAGGGAAAAAAAATGTTCGTAAAGACTGTGGATAATCCCTCTACCTTAGATCAGGGGGAGGAAGTAGGTAAATTAAAATATTAAACCAATCTTGATTAGTAATTAGTGGAGGGAACCATTTATTTTGAGGAGCAAAATGACTCCACTTATGATTGTGATAAGGAGGATTTCATGGATACCAGTGAAGAGGAGAGCTAGATTGAAAGGGATTTAAATGAAGTGAAGAAGGGTTTGCACTCCCTTCAAAATAAAATGAAGGGGTTAACCACTATTTTCTTAAAATTTGCTCATCATGTGGCTTCTTCGTTGATGATTCTGTAAGACCTCCCAAAAGAAGATAAAGATATAGAAGGAAAAATTGCTAGCATGGAGGACCTTTTCAAGTTCATCAAAGAAGATTGGAAAGATTTAATAAAAAACTAGTGTTTTTATTATGGTTAATCCCTAGTCTATTTCTTGTTTCCTATTTTGATTTTGTCTCTCTACTATTTTTTGGTTGTTAGTGGCCTTTGGCTTGTTTTACTACCCCTTGGGATTTTTTACTTGGGTTCTGTACCCTCTTTATAGACATATAATATCAAAAACATATAATCAATGTAATTGTAAATACTCACTTCTTAAAAGAATAATTTATAAAACCTTCAATATGTATTACAAATGATGATTACATACACCCATTACACTATTTTACTTGTTATATTTTACATTTGGGGTATCTTTTTGGCTTCCATTGGACACATAAGTAGTAGTAGTAGTATAGATATTTTAAATATATCTATCTAAAAAATGTAGAGAGATGTCAAATTTTAGACTCCTATTTTAGATATGTCACATACCATACTGATTATGACTCCATTAACTTCTTCATCAATTTATAGCTAACAAAAGTATGAAAAAATTTAAGTGGTAATATTAAGTATAAAAAAGGTAATTCCACTTAGGCTACAAATTGTTTAAGTCACCTCCAATTAAGTAATAAACGTACCTTAATATAAGGAACAAGAAAAGTATCTCCAATTATGCTGGAAACTAATTATGTCACATCCAATTATAGCACTAAAAATAGTCCTAGATTCATGTGGCCATGAAACTTTTAAATGGCCCATGTTGTATGCCTGTGATCCTTAATTTTATTCACAGAACACATAAAATGAATAAATATTATTTTTCTCAATATGTAGAGCATGACTATGATTAATCCATGAATATTTATCATGAATAAACATTTATAGCATTAGGGAATATAGATTACTCTAATTTGAAACTCAAAATGAATTAATAAATGTTTGGGTGTTACATACAAGTGCCACAAAACATGTGACATAATGATGAGACTTCAAAAAATATGACATAAAATAGAGAAAAACATAATCAATCATTCATTTACACATAATGAAATAGATATTAATAAGGCAAAATACTAAAATTATATTGAGGAAAGTTTTTCTTATAATAGATACAAGACAGAAATAAGTGTCGTTGCTTTGGAAAATGTGTTAATACAAAGTGTGTTTCTTAGTGTTGTGATTGAGAAAATTGAGTTCAATTATTATTTTTGCTTATATAGCTCCAAAATAGATTAAAAACACTAATAATATCCCTAAACATGAACACATTCAAACTATTACATAAAGCAGTAGGCCAAGCTATCTAATAGCTAGTACATGATAAACATCAACTATGTCATTTTTTTTGAATATTTTAGTGGCCACCATGTGAAGGTCCCTTTTTCTCTTTTAGAAAAACAAATTAATATATTTTATCTTAATAATCAAGGGGTGTGTTACTTGTGACATTTAAAATATTTACATTTGCATCTCCTATTCCTTTGAATTTAACTCCATGTATAATAGATAGTGAGTGAATCTACCCAATGCCCATAACATCACCATCAAACAGATCCAATACTTGGACTTTATCCCCTTCTTAGAGGTTATAAATAAATGTCAAGAAAAAAAAAACATATTATATTGAGATATAAAAAATTTTAAGCTTGAAGAGTGACAAAACATTAGGACATATAACTAACAACTATTATATTACCTCAACTAATCTAGCACAACTATGATGATTGTGTTGCACATTCTTGTCTAGTTCATCATGATCAATATCAATATTGACATCATGAAGGCATTTTTGTTTTCCTATTTATTTGATAAAATTTATTTGCATGTGGTTTAATCATGATGTAAAAAATATACAAAGCTTTAAATAGTCAAGTAAAGAATGCAAGCTATAAATTTGTCCAAAAGAACATTTTATAGATCACTCCAATAATAAAGAAACTGGACTGGAATATCTTACACTAAGATTTAAATAATCTACATATTAAGAGGCATTTATATATAGAATTTATAAATAATAAGAAATGACATCAATAAAACCTCTTACCTTAGTTGAATCCATGGATTTATGCTCATTCCATGCAAAAATTATAGGGTTAACAGAGGCAACCAGCTATGAAACTTGCTAAGTGAGACTGAATATGCAACTCATTACCTATTGGTACCTTTCATCTAAGTTGACATGATCTAGAGAGGCTCCTACTTGTAATTTAATAAATGGCTATGAAATCTCTATTGAGGAACTATATTTATACTTCATCCCACTCTTAGATTTACTAGGTTGATCTAGTGCTTCCATATAATTGACGATATCTTCTACACCTGCTTCTCTATTACTATTTTCTACCTAAAATACAATGTCAATTTCAAGATATAGTCAGTTCAATAAAAAATTGAAATAAATAACACAATGTTATTGGAATCAAAAAGTGATACACTCACTACAAATTTATCCATTTTGGCCTGCAACCCACCTCAACCAAATGTACATCTAGCCCTCACATTATCTCTTGCTCTCTTGCCTCTGTTACTCTTTGCCAAATTCTCTTTAGAATTCATACTTTCTTTCAATTCCTCCTAGTTTTTGGGAGATAGAGTGGAGTCTAACCTCTCTTTTCCCTCCATTATTATTTTTCTATAATTGTATCTAAAATTGTTCATCAAAATTCTCAACTTTTGCTTATAATATTTTCTAGAGATTTATCCACCAATAGTCTCAAAATAATTTTCCATTTTTTGTATAACATTTTCCATGGTTCATGGATCTTTCTTTACAAAACATGATTTACAAATATCCAAATTGGCCCTACTTCTTACACCCAACTCGAAGGCCCACTTTGTAGCATTTGGCCCAATGGGCTCATCATCTCTCAATACCTCAATAAAGAATGGATTCTTGCCTTCTAATTTTCTTTATTTTACATTCCTCTCTATAGATATATACAAATCTTGACTCAATCTTTGTCTTTTCACAAACATAGACACATTTTCTATTAAACCACTATCAGTATTTCTAGTTGATCCACTAATTCCATCAAAATTTCTAGATGCAATAGGTGCACTCTGAGGCACAATAGATGTAAATGGTCTATCTTCATGACTTTCATTAAATATAAATTTATGCTCCTTGGCCACATCAAGTGTGGCATGAGTAGGTAGATTAGTACCGATCTCTATAGATTTCAGTTCAAACACATCTTTTAGTGTTGAATAAATCATCTACAGACCTATTATTTCTTTGCTCTAATTTTTTTCAATAATCTCTCTAAGAATTTATTCTAAGAGATGATCATGATGTTGCACATCACCATGTGCTATATTAAGCTACACATCACCATGTGTTATATTAGGTTGTACATCACCATGTGCTATATTAGGTTGCACATCACCATATAATATATCAAACTGTACATCTTCACAACTATTATTTTTACCAACTATATTTGTTGAATCACAAATGTGTTGGCTTTTATGAGATAGTGACACTGTATCTTTTCTTTCCTTTTATTTTTTATACACATTTTTTTTGCACACTTTTTCTTGCCTATAAAACAAAAAGATATCTTATTATGTCTTATATACATAAATATATTGCCTATAAAATTTCATTTAAACACTATGAAACAAATAATATACTAATTAGTGGATTTACAACTTTACCATTGGTCAAACCAAGACATGATAAATATTCATTATTCTTGGTTACTTTTTCTCTACGAAAGCACTGATAATCTATCAATGAAATTTAAGCATTATGATCAATATCATTGACTAATTTGTGTATTATAGTCAACCTTTTCCTCATTTTTTGAAGTCTAAATAAAAAATATTGTATAAATTGGCAACTTGAATCAATAAAACTTTATTGAGTTCATAAGTTGATAACTATTTACTTTCTAATCCACTAATAACTACAAATGGAAACTTAAAAAAGAATTCAATTTATAGATTAAAAAGAATTTTTAGTCAAAAACCAAGAAGATGTTTACAATTATAGGTATCAAACTATCAATATGACTATCCCTTGTTTCAATTGGATATTGACACTTATGAATTCTGATCACTCCTGTCTACATCTACTTCATTTTATTGCTCATCTTCATATATGACATGCAATACATTCTCTCTCCCAATATCTTCATTATTAATCAAAATCTCTTCTTCAAACACTCCATCATCATCTTCATCCACTTCTTTGAATGTTTCTTGTAAATTAACATATTACCCATTAGGCATTATATCGACAACTTCCATGAATTTTCATTTGGAATGAGACTCTATTTGAATGACATACAACCATCTTGGGCTTCTTACATCATCAATTATAAATGATTGGTTCATTTGAAGAGGGGAAACATATGGCTCATAGGTCTCAAATAAAAAGTGTCTTGTATTTGTGTGTATAAATCCATACTCATCAAATTGTACTGTGGATGGTTAGATCCACTTACATTTTTAATAATATAGGACTATTGTCAACAAAATCCACTTGAATAATTTCTTAGATGAATCCAACATAAAATTTCTTCTCATTTTCATGAATAAATTCAGCACTTACAACACAATCATAATTTGTCTTTCCTTTATCTTTTTCTTCCACTCTTAAAGGACTACCATAGGCCCACACTCCAATAAAATGCATAGCCCATAAATGTGGATATTGTGAAAGCTCACTTTCCTCTATTGTTATATCTTTACCTTCTTCTTTTGCATCATAGACTGTATTAGCAATCCATTCTTCAAATTTTGGAAAAGAATCACCTCTAATCAAATCATGATGTCTGTGATTTTGAGGTCGATGTTGCATCCAAGCTTGATTCTCTTCTTCATATTTTATACATAGAATATTAACATAAAAATAGTAAGATTAATAATATAAATGTGTAAATGTAACTGAGTAAATAAATTATTGTGTAAATTTTTTTTACCTATGCCACTTATTGAATGAACATGTGTTTTAAAGAATATAAGAATGTATCACACTTATTTCTTGATGTGATATCTTGAAGTGAATCCATTGCATTCTAATAATTCACCTACAACTCTCTCATCTTCATCATCTTCCCATACATGTTGATTGACATTTTAAAAATCCTTCATATATTCTATGCAAAATCCCATGGCCTCTTGCATTGAATATCCCTCAGACATGCTACCTTATAGTTTTTCCTTAGTATGAACATTTTTTTTCCAAAACCTTCATATATCATTCTATATGACACATCCATCTCATTATTACTGGGCCACAATGCTCTAGTTCATATTTTAGATATATCAAAAGATGCATAGAAATGTTAAAGATTGTTGGTGGAAATTTGTGTTCCAATAGACAAATGAATTTAACAACCTCCTCCCTCAAACTATCAAAGTTAAAAGGATCTAATACATGTAAACTCATTCTCTTTAATATTAGGCCCAACTTTATAATTGCCAGTCTTGGCCCCTTTGTAAAACTTGATATATTTACCACAATAGGTAAAATATTCTTGATTATGACATGATAGTAATGGGTCTTGAGGCCTCTTAAGCCATTAATGTCATTTTGTCTTCTAATACTACTACTTATATATCTAATGGGGAAGTGAGTCTGAGACATCGACTATAAGAATTGTGCATGTTATTCCTTTGTCCAGACATAAAGAGCACTAGGTTTTCTATATTTTTCATCATCACATTTTTCAATCCAAATATTTTGATGAATCTTTAGTTTTTGAAAGTCTTCACATGATGAAATAGTATCAAAATCACCAAAAAGAGTTTCTATAATAGCATAGGATATACTTTTCTCAATATGCATAAAGTCAAAAATATGCCTAATGGCTATATCCTTAAAGTATGGAAACTTATAGAATATGCACAACCATTTTACACTACTTTCATTACATGGATTATATATACGACTTAAAATCCCATCATTTTCAATAAATGACATTATTTTTTGTCCATTCTCAATAATTTAATCACCCATTATTAGCAATGGTGCTTCATGATTCTCTTCTTGACCATTGAAACATGTTTTTTGTCAATGATATGGATGATCCATTTTAATGTAACTATGATGTCCATAATAAATACACTTATGTAAACTTCTTGAGAGCCTCACTGAATCTTTAAATTTTCAAGTAGGACATCCATGGTATCCATGAAAACTGAGACCAGACAATGTGTCATATACAAGAAGATCATGAATATAATAAGGAAGATCTTAAAGTGAATTTGATTGAATGACCATCCCTTAAAGATTGAAATTCTTTAATTCCTTTCCACAATTCCATTATCTCATCATATAATGGCTCTAGATAAGCATCAATTGTATCTGAAGTCACACTTTTCTTTCCTGGTATAATCAATGATAGCATTAAGAAAAATGTTTTAGTTGCTAACCATGGAGGAAAGTTATAATTTATTAAAAACACTGGCCAAGTTGACCATTTATTACTTTGATCTGAGAATGGGTTCACCCCATCTAGATCCAAACCCAACCTTATATTATGAATATCTTGAGAAAAATTAGGCCATCTATTATCAAATTCCATCCACATCTTAGAATTAGGCACTTGTCATTATTTTCCATTAGTGTTCTTATTTTGGGCATGCCATTTCATAAGTTTAGTAATGTCTCTACACCTATACATTCAGAGTAATCATGGGATTATCAAAAAGTGGTGAAGAACCTTTCTAAGAACCATATCTTATTTCAACCCTTGTTTATACCTCGCTTCATGACATTTTGGACATTCACTCTCACTTGCAATATTATTGAAAAATAATACACAACCATTCACACATGTGTGGATGTTTTCATACCCTAAGACTAGATTAGTTATCTTATTTTTACATTGACTTAATTTTATTATCAATAACAATGAACTTAATAATGCCAATAACTGATTTACACTCTCATTTGTCCAACCAAACACCACTTGCAAGTTAAGAATTTGAAGAATTATTATCAAATGACTTAATTTGAAATTAGTATACATAGGCTTTAAAGAATCCTCCATCAAATTTTCCTAATCAACATTTAGACCCTCATTCAACATTCTATCAACTTCAAAATCTTTATCTAACATTTCTACCTCTTCATCTATATTTGTTACCACTTCATCTATGTTTGTTGCATCTTCATCTCTCACACTCTACAATTATATCCTATCTTAATAATAATTGTAATTCAAAGGGCTTATACCACAATGCCCATATGTAATCATATGTCAATAAACATGATTTCCTTTACTCACCTTTCCACCAAGATAGTCATTACATGGACATGGATATTTGTCCATGTCCCTCTCATCGGCTACTCTCTCATCAAATGAATGGTATTGATCCATAGTCAACCTTTGATGTTGACCCATATGTAATATTCTACAAATAGAAACAAACATATTTTATGAAAAATATTGGCAAACCAAAAGTTCAAGATTTTTTGAAAATATCGTGAAAAAAAAGATTTTTCAAAAAATGTTAAAAATTGTAGACTAAGAGATAAAAAATATTTTTTTTTAATTGAAAGGAATTTTCATAGCAATAGATTTATATAGAGTTTAACTAATGAATTGTAATATATATATATATATTTTTAGTTTATATTCAAACTATTGATTACATTGCATTACACATCTTTCAAACTCAAAGCATTAATTCACATTGCCTAACTAATAATTAGATGTTGATAGATGACAAAATTTCAATTACAATATAGTTTTTACAAATTCAACCTAAGTAGTTATGCAATTAATTCACATTGCATAACTAATAACTAGAATTAGCTACCAATTTTATTTGTTTATCATGGCATTCCATGAAACCACATTTCTTTGAGGTAATTTTTCAAACAGTTCACTACCTTATCTATGCTACCACATTTTTCATACATTCCTACTAAATAATTTTATCAAATATTTCACTGCCTTGTTGCTATGGCTAAAATCCTAAAATAAGTGATTTTGAACAAGATATAGATGCTTAGAAAAAATCTATCAAAGCATAATAGTAAGCAATATCATAGATAAGGTAGTGAACTAGTTGAAAAAATGCCTCAGTCTCATGGTGATGGAATGCCATGAAAATCCATAATAATTCTCTTGTCATGGAATTCCTCATGGCATTCCATCACCATGAGACCACATTTCTTTGAGTCATTTTTTCCAAAATTCATAAAATTCATCTTAAGAGTCCATATTCCTTTTATAATTATTCTGAGTCATTCATAAGCATCCCATATAATATCCATGTGAAATACATTTGTATTTTGATCACTGATGTGTTTTTTGTCTCTTACTGCATCCCCATAGTACATTAAAATAGCTTTGGTGGGTGTTCAAGAACCAAAGGAAGTTAAAATATAGTTACCACTTCCCCACAGCATACATGAACTTCACTTGCAATGTTATGGTATATAGAGATAGGTTACCATGACCCCATGATAGTTTAGAGAAGGTCTTGTAGGCTACTAGTAAGTGGTAATAGTTATATAAAGTATGTCCCACACTCCTACCATAGTTACATCCAATGCTTACTGTGATAGTCTAAATAGTGAAGGGATGCCAAAGGATCCCACGGTCTTGTGATGGTTAGATCAAAGGTTGGTGGTAACATAGTATGAGGTATAAGGGGTAACATGTATCCTACAATCCTACCATTCATAATATATGAGACATATATTTTGTTATTTTAGTATTCTCATCAATTTTATTATTCTATCACACAATGTCTCACTATTAAAGATTCATTTAATGGACATTAGACACCCAAAACCTAATATACATAGTTAGAGATATTTACTCTCTAGAGTTTGCACTCTATATTTTTTTAATATTTTCCTTGACACTCTAGGTCAAAAAATTAACTATAGAAGGTACATATGAATCAAAATGAATGAATTCTCTACTCAAGAACCCTATTAGGAGCATATTAACACATATCATAGCCCCATGATAGTTCAAAGAAGGTCCTATGGGTTAGAGATAAATAGTAATAGTTATATAAAGTATGTCCCATGCTCCCACCATAGTTAAATCCAATGCTTGCAGTGATACAATAAATAGTGAAGGCATGTTAAAGGATCCTATAGTTCCGTGATGGTCAGATCAAAGGTTGGCATTAACATGATAAGAGGTATAAGGGGTAACATGTATCTTTCCATCCCACAATGATGTGTATCAAGGCTTGTGGGGTGGTGGTAAGTGGTGAAAGATGTGGTATAACCATCTAGAAGCTCTTGTAGTCCTGTGATAGATGTAAATAGGTCTTATAGTGATGTAGTAAAGTATTAAATGCTAAAATGACTATATCACCACCCCATAGTGGTTATCATTGATGCTCATGATTAAAATACCAACCCAAACATTAGATTGGAATAAATCAATGGTCTATGTTTGAAAGACTTAAATTCTAAGATTTGTCAATTTTGTGGCATGAACCAAAGTAATGGTGAAATAACCAACTCTATAGTAGAATAAAATTTGGAATTTCTATATATTTCATCATTCAAGAAAATTCAATGGTGGTTATAGATG
This sequence comes from Torreya grandis, assembly GCA_037957365.1. Lineage (NCBI taxonomy): Eukaryota > Viridiplantae > Streptophyta > Pinopsida > Cupressales > Taxaceae > Torreya > Torreya grandis. The sequence continues at coordinate 855,074 of JARHVA010000250.1, read as the reverse complement.
ATGAATTTAAGTTCTATATGTGCACTTCAGCCATCTTCCAACTGGGTAAGTCTGCCTCATCACTCTCTTCATAAAAGTTGGTATTTATTTTCAACTAGTTTAGTAGAGCAAGTGACTATCAAAACCCTAGTTCAAACTATGTCACCTAAGAAATTTGAGTCTACAATTAAAAACACTAAACCCTTATTCCTAAGAAGTGGCCCCTTCAACAATCATTGTTGGACATTTTTCTAATTTTTTTTGATAAAAGGTATAAGAAAATATTCAAAGATTTAGTAGAGGGATGTCAGGATGATAGAATCCCTATCTTAATATGGAACCCTTTTTTCTATTTTTGTGAAAAGCAAGATTGATAGGGACTAGTTGCAAACCCATAGAATTTGAATTTGGTTAAGATTGTGGTGCCAAATGTATTCATTAATGTGGGTTTGATCAAGATATTGGCAAAATACTATCATATAGCCACTAAAACTATCAAGTTACCAAATGGGTGACCATTAGTGGCTGTGGATAGAAATGCAATCATTGATTACTTCATGCTCAACAAGAAATCCCTCACAAAATTTGACTTGAAGAAGAGTGAACAAGAATATGCCAGTTTGAGAAATACACATAGGAGTGATGATTTCCCCATGTACATGAGGAAAGGGGCTAATAATAGAAGGATTTAAATTCCACACACTATAGTTGATCCTTTTCTAGTTGATGACTTTGTTATGTATTTCAAAAGGACATATTTTGTTGTGTCAAGTGCTAGGAATTAATGCCCAAGATATAATGCCAATTGGCATGATAATGATGGCCATGAGAATATAGAACCCAGAGGTTAATGTTAAGTATTATTTTGTATCATTTTATTGAGTATAAATTACATGATAGATTTTTTTAAATAAGGGAAAACAAGACACTTATGGAGTTAAAATATTATTCTTTGTTGTGTCATTTAATTTTGTATTAGAATAGAAGGAATTGGCCCAAAAGGATAGACTTGAGCATGATTGATCAAAAGGGATAGAGATTGCCTACATAGTGTTGGTGTTACAAATGGGACACTCATTGTTAGAACAGTAACTATGGTGTGTTCCATGATGGTTTCTCAATCATAATAATGAATTCCCTTGGTAGCCTTTTTCCTATATTGACCAAAGAGGTTAGAGAAATTTTAAGGCCTCTTGATCATAGGATAGAATAGGGTCACAAAAAAAACTTTGATAATTGATATTTCTTGCCTAACCATAATATAATTAGAGTATATGGGTGTACTCATCCATCCCATGTGTTACCAAAATTTTTTCCAAATAGAATTAATTTTCTTGAATTCATGTGGCAAATGCTCTAGATGGAGAAAGATGTGATGAAAAAACAAAAAAAAGGCACATTTCTTCCATATTTCACTATGTTTGGTGAATGGTACATTGGTGCAGATACCTTGGAGGAGTTTCAAGCCTATTTTAATGTTAAATATTCTTTGAAATTAGGGACAAAAAGGGTTTGTGATATAGAGGGTCACATGAACTATGTTAGACAAGTCATCCTTACTAGGATGGGGATATCCCATCAAATCAATTTTGATGAGGATGTGATAAAAAATTGTGTCACTTTTCAAGAGGTATATAATAGGAAAACAAAATGGGAAATTTTTAATAAGATTGAGGATGATAAAATAAAATAAAACCCTAATTTTTAAGGATTTTTTGTTGAAGAGAAGGACCCTTTGAAAAGAATAAATTTGATAATTGATAATTTTGAAAAAATATATGGCAAGTCTAAGAAATAGCCTATAAAGGCTACCAACCTCCTTTTCAAAAATCCAATAGGATTTGTGATTCAAGAATTTGGTCTAGATGCAATGTCAGTGCAAGATCCAACTATTCCTAATTCACCACCAGCTAAAAGGCAAAAGACTGATGATGTTTCTCCACTGGTTCCATATGAAATGACTGAAGGAGTTGGTGAATTTTAGGAGGTGGATAGCATTTTAAGGAATATGGGAGAGTAAAAAGAAGTTGATCAACCCCTTTTTAGTCAAGAAATAGAAGCACACAAACTAGAAGTAAAAATGGATGAACAGGCACAAGGTGAGCCTAAACTACAAGAAGATGAAAGGGTTGTGGCTTATATGAGGTTCATTGAGGATGATGATTTCATAAATACCCTAGAATTAAAATATTTTTGGATCAAAATGAAGATGAAATAATTTAAAGAAAAGGTGGAAATAAATAAAATGGGTGCTGATGAATCTCATCATGGTTAAATTGTGATATAGACTTTCAAGGATTTGAAAATTGATGAAATAAATGTCAGCCATGATGAGGCTAAACAAATGGTTTTGAAGAGTAATATGTTGATCATCCCTGGCCTTGAATTGAATAAAATGTTTTTGTTGGACTAAGTGAGAAATCAAGATGACCCCATGATGGTTTTTGAGTTTTATTATGAGGATGGTGTCAGTGGTTGTGGGTTTAACCCAAAGACAGATACTCTAGCAATATGGGCCAGATAGAAGAACACCAATAAGCTAATATTTATTGATGTAGTCCAAGAGTTAAGGGGAATAGCTATGGTTAAAATTTTTTAGGATACATTAGTGCTTGAAGCTACCACCCTTACTATGTACTCTGTAATGTTCACACAAGCTATTGTCAAGAAAATGGAACAACGATTGCTTGACTATGAAAAAAATCAAATTGAGATGAATGATGAAGTCAATAGGCTATATTTGTAAAATGGAAAACTAAAGTAGAAGTTTAATGGTGGTGATTCTCAAAGCCAAGAAATTGTGCCATACCAAGACCTTATGCGAAAAAAAACTAGTGATAGTACAGTCCCAGTTGATCAATTGAATGCATTGAAGTTGAAGTTGGAAAAATAAATTGAAGATTTGAGAAAGAAAAATTAGAAGACAAAGGATGAGGAAAAATTGAAAATCCTTAAGGTGTTTGAGAGTATTTTGGAATACATAGTAAAATTGGTTGTTGACAAGTTGGGAGATGTGCATGAATTCTATTCTTCCTTGTCTCAAGCCATCAATTAGTTGAAGGTTAATATTTCTATTTTTGATCCAATATACAAGAAATGGAAACCTACACACTATAAATTGATAACCTTATGCAAATTTATACAAAGACATCCAGGTGCTCCTGCCTCATTCAAGCCAATAGAGAAGATAGTGAAAATGATCTTGCATGAATTATAGTATGTGAATGGTGAGAAGAAAAAAATACAAGCAAAGGTTGATTCTTTTTCTACCTTCAAACACTAGTTTATTCCTTCCATTTTGATAGAGGATAAAAAGATATAATTTTTTGATGCATGGAAAGCTGTATATGGTCAAATAGTTTCTCAAGTCATTGATTCCTTGAGAAAAGATCAAAACATAAATGTTCTCAAATTCAATGTTATTTTGGATAGAGTAATTGATATGGATGTTGGATATGAAAAGTTTTTCATTTATGTCAAAGTGTTGTTAGACCAAAGATGGAAAGATCACCAGGCTAACCTACTCCAGATCCAAGAATATAAGTGGCCTAGTGATTTCATAGTGTACCAATGGGAGAATTAATATTTGAAAAATAAAGAATAAATAAGCCAAGTATGCATAGGATAAATGAGCATCAAGTTGGCATCAACATGGCACCAAAAAATCTTAGACATCCTCTTGTTTTGTCTTTTTCTTGTTTTTATGCTTTCTAATATGTATTCAAAATATATTTGGTGGTATTCTTAAGACTTGTCAAAAAGTATATGTTGTAATAGGTCATATTAAGAGGTGGGTATATGAAAATTAATTTTTTGAAATGTGAAAGGTTTAAATCGGATACCTTCCTTCACCCATATAAGAAGGAAAATAAGACCTTGGGAAAGCTCTCTGGGAATTTGTAGCTTCCCTAGGGAGAATTTTTTTGAATGAATATAAAACTCGTAGGGTTTTTTTATAACAAAGTGAATTTTTAATCAATATTAATAATTTTTATAATATAATGGAATGAATATAAACTCCCCATCTATAATAATTTTTTAATCAATAATAATGAAAAAATGGTCCCTTAAACCCTAAGCTACATCTATGGTTCTAGTACTCAATTGCCTATGTAACTACAATAAGTTGCCAGTAACAAATATATAGATATTGTGTTTAATGTAGTGAGGGTTTTAAATTACCTTTGAATTCATTGTAGATGGCATCCCTAAATATAAATTCACTACAAATGGCCTTGTTAACTTCAAATTCTTTGTAGCAAACTCTAAATTCCTTGCTCACCTTTTCAAAAGTCTCTAGGTCCTCTCCAGATAAGCTTTATCACCCATGCAAGTCATTACTATAACCCAAAATGCCTCAGTGCTAGGTTAATTAACAACTAAGAAAATGAGGAAATATTCAATGAATACACTCCTACTAATTTTTTTAAAAAGTTTCATCTAATTTGTATTTGCGTGAGTAACTATTTAGTCATTTTTATTTATATGATTAAATAATTTTTTAGTTGATGACCAAATTAGTCATTTATTTACTCATTTATAGCTAAGTTACAAAAAAATAGTATTATTTAGATATTTTTAGTTGTTGTGACTAAAATTTTTAGTCATGTAGTCATTTATTTGCTAAATTCTACTAGTGGTGTACAAGGTTGACTAGGTTGACTTAGTATGTTGAACTATATGTTTGAAATGTACAAGGTCAATTGGGTCAACCTAGTATGTTGAACTAGATGTCTAAAAGTTTGAAAACCTATATTATGTCAACTAGGTAGCTTGTACCTAAAGAAGAACCTGCATAGATAGAGCAAAGTCATATTTATATGATTATGTGTTAAACCTACACATAGAAGTTAGTACTATGTCGATACAATCAACCCAAGATTGAAAATATATGAAAAATAAAATGATAAAATAATAAAATAAGCGAATCAAAAAATTTCAAGGGTTAGATTCACATCGAGTTCACTAGAATGTATGTAATAAAAAATGCATCATGTCTATAAATCAATCCTAACTCAGATAAGATAGATCATACCATACACTTCTGATTGGGGATACATTTGTTAAGCAAGAACATGACAAATATGGGGATCCACTAGAATTGATTAATGGATCTCTTACCATAATACACTATGTTAGGGAGGGTTCCAAAGACTTTAGTCAAACACAATCATGTAATAACCATAAGGGAGTCATGTGTTTTGATAGCTCACTAAACTAATAACAAGTAAAGTAAATCTAATCTAGTGCTCACCAAATCTTGTGGCAGAAAGTGGGGGTTAGAAACAATAAAATAAACATGCATAAGAGACATATACTCACATCAAAGTATATGGAATATTATTGCATGGAAGATAGGTACAAATATATATCTATCTACTCTTACAAAGGAGGAACAAAGTTAGGAATAGTTACCTTTAAAGATCAACCTGTCGAGCCTCAATCTCTCCCTTAGACAAGGTGATTTGTAAGAGGTTGTTGTGGTATGGAAGGATGACAAGGATAAATAATCTCTAGGCTACACAACCTATCAATGCATCCAAAAGACTTCCCCACAAGATAAGATCCATATTTCCAAAGAAATTATGAAACCCTAAGCTTGCTCCTCAAGTAGAATGGTCAATAAGGAGATGGAAAATAACTCTTACTTATTCTCTTCTCTAAATAATGGAAAAATGCACTTGTATATATAGGTGGATTTGAACCTAAACCCTTTCAAAAAATCTTGGCTAACAGGTTTGACCTAGCATAGTTTTAGATAATTATTTACTAGGTCATGAGCTAGGTCAGCCAAGAGTCAAACTAGTTCCTAAGTGAAAATCACCCAAAACTATACAAAGTCAACCCAGTCAACCTAGTACATCTGACTGATAAAATGGGATTAAGGTGAAGAATAGGAGGATAAAATGTAGCAAATAACTAACAATGGTAAAATAAAGAAGAACAAACTTAAGGATAAGTATTTTAGAAGACAAATGTGTAGATAACAAGTGTCAAAAGGGATAATAATCATGTGAAGCACTAATGGTCTACCCACCCCTTTCCTAGTGCACCCCTTAAGGCATGCACTCAGAGAGATTGAGACACGACAGGTTCCCTATCAGATACAAAGTGTCATAATTAATATAAGTTTAAAAATATTATGTGTATACACATATGTTGTCACAAAATATTATGGTTATGGGGCATACAAGTTGGCTACACCATATGGATAATATCTCAAGGAGCCTATGAACATTTTTCATCTCAAACACTTGTATGCTTAACTAATTTGAACCATTGTTTATGAGAACCCTTGCTTGGGGAGAACTTATTTCACATACACCCATTTCCCCCATTTTACCATTTATATAGACCATCCTTATCCTTTTACTTTTTATTACCATCATTATGTTGATTATGACCAATATGTCTTACATGAAGATTCAAATGAAATTTATGAAGGCACTTCAATGTGAGTGACATTGATAACCTCTTTGTAAACAAGTATATTAGGGTATATCAACATTATGTGTTACCTATTTGCTAGTTCTATGAGACATCCTTTAATTTACCCCTTATATTATTTACCCATTGTTTGCCTTCCTATTCCAATTTTTTTGTTGCATGGTATTCCCCTTTTCCTTGGGTTCTACACTTGGTTTAGGGTCATTACCATTGCAGTCAATTTAGCTTTCGTTTGAGCACCTACCTAATTTTATTTTCATTCTCTAGTAATTTACTTATATATTTGTGAATATTCCCTTGATTTACTTATTACAAAAACCCAAAAACATTGAAAAGACCTAGAAAATCCTAAAAATCAAAATTTTGTGAAAATTTGGATTAAAATATCAATGAAAGATATAAAGTCACAAAATATTTGGCCCTTCTATCACTTATTTTGTCAATGGATCTTATTCCTCTTCTAGGTGGGAAATTCTTATCGAATACCAATCATTTCCACTCATAATTACCATTCCTTCATTATATCTTCCCAATTATGGGAGAACTACATCAGCCTGAGGTCCACACAGACTATGTAGGCAACACTTAGATGCATGGGGCATCTTGGATCATCTCAACCACTCTTTATTTCTGATTTCATTCCCATTTTATTTACCATTGACTTATTATCTCACCATTTTTTGATTAACCATTATCTCATGCTCTTGACATTTTGTGAGAAACCATTATCTCACGCTCTTGCCATTTTATGAGCATATAATGCCTTACACTTACTATTTTATGAGAATACATTATATTATACTCTCACTATTTTATGAACCCTTCCTATTTTTAATCTATACTATAATTTTTTTTATCTACTTGTCAAAACTTTTCATCTATCCCAAATACTATGAGAACTACATTTGGCCTAAGGTCCACATGGAATATATGGGAAACATCCATTTGTGTGGGGCATTTGGGGATAAATCGACCACCCATTCCTTAATATTGTCAGGATCTACTGCCCACTAAGGACACACTTGATTACCTTTGTATTAGCAACTAAACACAGAATTTAACTAGAATAATAAGTAACTAGAAATATGAAACAACACAGAATATGAGAGACAATACCCAATTGTATTAATAAGCATTCAAAAGAAAATACAATAAAGAAGATGCCACACTTCTTCTTCCCACACCTCTAGAGCTCCCACACTTCTAGGGTTCACTTGTAATTCTCCTTCAACACTTCACTCTCTCATCACAGTCACAACAATCAACTCAAACACAGAGTTGTTGTTCACCTCCACCAGCTAGTAACAATGTTGCCAGTACACCAAGTACACAACCGTACTCCAAGTAGATCTCCCTTGAACCTGCAACACCCTACACATCAACAGACCTTACTTACCATGCAAATATCTCTACACCCTAAAGAACCCTTGTCCTTGCCTCACCAAGTCCTTATGAGTCTTCAACCAGTACGCCGGTGGATCTTCTACCAGAACTTGCACAACCTAAAACTCTCCCTGATCATACACCCTCAGCACCCCTTTGGAACTATGAGAATCTAATCTTGGCTCTCTTCTACAAGCCCTCTTGGCTATCTAGCACTCTTACTCTCTCTCTTCTAAAGAAGCTAATCTTTGCTCTCTCACTAGTACAATTTTACAATATAGCCCATGAGTCTATTATATAGATCTCATGCATACAATAATTAGACTTTCTTAATTACAATAATTAGACTCATAACTCAAAACCAGAAATAGTCTTTACATGCAAATTGCCTATCCAAAAATAGACCAGTTTGAAACCCGCATGCAAACTGCATGCACACATAGGTTGCTGACGTCAGCTCCTTCCTGACCGATGTCAGCTGACTAATAACCAATGTCGGTTGCTTCTACACTGTAATCTGACCGACGTCGATTGGCCTGACCGATGTCTATTCCTATGCAACTCACTCTACAACTCAGCAACCTAGCAACCTCCTCCATGTTTGCATTAGTGAAGCTTTTAGCTCCACAACCTAATAATCTCCCACTTGGAGATAAATAGCTACACCTGTACCTATACCTATACCTTCATCTAATTCATTTCCTAGCTTGTATCCCTCTTCAAGCTCAATCCTGAAGACCAACCACTACACAACTTGTGGTGCACCTCTTATCATCCAAGTAACCTGTCACACCCAAACCTACAACTCCATGTAGTGAAGACCTTGACCCTGCATAACATGAATCCCTACTGCTGGTCCCTCTTAGATACCTGAGAATCCACTTTCCCCAAATTGGCTCCAAACTCTCTGACAACTCCCACTGCTTGGGAAAACTCAGGTATACACTAGACCTTATGTGATTTCGAACACTATTCTAAGCCTAGCTTGAACTGTCCAGCCCTTGGTGTGTTTACTAGTTCTACATCCTGTGTATTGAACCCCACTAACACCTTCTTCACATAAGCTCCCACTAGAGACAAAAATCTCCATGTCTCTTATGCCAAAGAATTTTGTTGCTCCCAAATTCTTCATGACATACCTCTAAACTAACCTTACCCTTAGCTCAACAACTCCCTATATGTACGAACCTACACCAAACATGCTATCCACATACAGTAATAGGATAATGTTGTGACCATCATCCACCTGGTAAGACAAACGCAATGGTTACACTGACATTGACTGAAGCCCTACTTTGTCATCCACCTATCAAAACCTGTACCACTATCCTATAGCTTCCTCAAGACCATATATCCTAGCCTTCCATCTCATGTATCCATCCACTCTCTTCTTTAACCTGGGAATCCATTCATCTTTCAGTGCTTTCATCTTGGCTGGTAACTCTACCAAATCTCCTGCTTGGTTCTTTTCTAAAGAATTCATGCCATGCTCCCACTTTTTCTTGGATTCTACCTGCATTGCCTCTTCACGTCTTCCTAGTTCTTGACCATCAGTAAGCAACAAGTAAGAAGGTGAATAATGAATATGAGGTCCACTTACCCTTTCAATCCTCCATATGGGCATTTGAGACTCCTTGACAGCTTGTTATCCACCCAACATCCATTTTAGTGATCGATCTCGGCCATCTCCCAATCTACACACGACTGACGTCAATTCCCTATGACTGACCCTTACTACCGATGTTGGTTCTCCCTGACTGACATTGGTGTCCCTACTGCCAATGTCAGTTCTTGTCTAATCGATGTCAGTTCCTACTGCCTGACACCACTGACTCACTGATCTACACGTGACCAACGTTGATGCCTGTTTGTTTGATGTCAGTTCTTCCTAACTAATGCCAGTACCTATGTTCACCTATGAGTGATGAATTTTTAACCATGAGCTCCTTTTAGATCAAACCCTTATCCATATTAACACAACCCTACTTAGAATAATTTAGTCCCCTCAGCTGATCTCTGTCTATCATCTCCTCCATGAACACCAAGGCTTTCCAGTTCTTAAGTTTGTCAAAGATATCTATCTTCTACTTAAGAACATGCATTTCCTTCTTACATATGTAACCAAGCCTACAAAGCCACATCTCTACAATAGAAGGTGAATTAGTAATATAAGTAGATAGATAAAGGATACCTACTTTCTTACCACCGTCTAATTCAAGTGCATCCACTGTGAGAGTTACTGTGCATCTCTCATGACCTAAATTTCCTGAAGAAATTAGACTCATCTCCAAGACTGGTACCTGCATGACCTCATTCAACACCTGTGTGTTATCTATCTATAATTTTAGCTTCACTTCCCCTTTGCCAACCATTTGACAAGGCTCACCAGCTCCCAAATAAATCTCTCCAAAGTCTCCAAAGACATACCCATGAAAAGATGCTCTATTTTGGGTTACATGGAAAGAGGCAACATAATCTATAGACCAAGATTCTACTTTATCTAGAGCAACCTGTGTAACAACACCTACAACATCTGCTTCTACACACTGATCTTTTATCGACCAACAATCTTCCTTTACCTACTCTTTCTTTCCATCAATTTGACCATTTGTGCTATTTAGTTTCTCCAATCGTAGCTTACTTTCTTCTGTCATTTCTATACTCCCACTCAATCTGAAATCCCTGAGAGTGACCTATAATCAATAAACACTAACCAGATCTAATACAACCTGTTAGTAACTTAACCACATTCTGATACCAACTTGCCAAGATTGGTACCAACCTAGTCAACCTGGTCAACCTGCTCTGATACCAACTGTCAGGATCTACTGCCCACTAAGGACATACTTGATTACCTTTGTATTAGCAACTAAACACAAAATTTAACTAGAATGATAAGTAACTAGAAATGAAACAACACAAAATATGAGAGACAATACCCAATTGTATTAATAATCATTCAGAATAAAATACAATAAAGAAGATGCCACACTTCTTCCCACACCTCTAGAGCTCCCACAATTCTAGGGTTCACCTGTAATTCTTTTTCAAAACTTCACTCTCTCATCACAGTCAAAACAATCAACTCAAACACAGAGTTGTTGTTCACCTCCACCAGTCAGTAACAATGCTGCCAGTACACCAAGTACACAACCATACTCCAAGTAGATCTCCCTTGAACTTGCAACACCCTGCACATCAACAGACCTTACTTACCATGTAGATATCTCTACACCCTAAAGAACCCTTGTCCTTGCCTCACCAAGTCCTTATGAGTCTTCAACCAGTACCCTAGTGGATCTTCTACCAGAACTTGCACAACCTACAACTCTCCCTAATCATACACACTCAGCACCCCTTTGGAACTAGGAGAAGCTAATCCCTGCTCTCTTTTACAAGCCCTCTTGGCTATCTAGCACTCTTGCTCTCTCTCTTCTGAAGAAGCTAATCTTTGCTCTCTCACTAGTAAAATTTTACAATACAGCCCATGAGTCTATTATATAGATCTCATGCATACAATAATTAGAATTTCTTAATTACAATAATTAGACTCACAACTCAAGACCAAAAATAGTCTTTACATGCAAACTGCCTATCCAAAAATAGACCAGTTTGGAACTCGCATGCAAACTGCATGCACACACAAGTTATTGACGTCAGCTCCTTCCTGACCGATGTCAACTGACTAATATCTGACGTCGGTTGCTTCTACACTATAATCTGACTGATGTTAGTTGGGTTGACCGACATTGGTTCTTCTACAACTCGCTCTGCAACTCAGCAACCCAGAAACCTCCTCCATGTTTGCATCAGTGAAGCTTTTAGCTCCACAACCTAAAAAATATTATATTCCCACTTTATTAATCCTAATCATCTACTCAACCCATCATAACCTTAATGTATGAATAATATATCCAAGTATAATACCTTACTAGTCACACATGCACAATTGTTGATCACTTAGTTCTATTCTTTTATCTTCTTTCATTGTGTTTTTGTGTGTTTTTTATTATCTAACTACTTGCTTGTTTGTTTAAACATTTCTTGTTATTATTTGTTTTCATTTAAATTAAACTTATTTTACAATTAATTCTTGATCTTTCATATCTTGAAATTAAGTTATTTACACTTGTATTTGAGTTTTTTGTTAGTCTATTTTTTGGTTCAAAATGCATTATGTTTTATATTTAGATCTTGATGTTTTATATCATGATTTTAAGTTATAAATAATTTCATTTGAATTAGTCCTTATGTAATTGAATTATAATTTTATAATAAGTTAATCATACTTATGGTGCATATTATCATTTGAAAAATTAAAAACCAAGTGCTCAAGTCTTATATACCAATGTTGCACCAAAAACATTTCTCCAAGCATGATCTAGTTATCTGAACCATATGATCAAGCTATCCCTTTATTGTCCATAATCACATCACATGTCCAAATTTGAAACAAACATGGATATCTCTATGCTAATTAAGTATGTGCATCTTTTAAGTAAGCATATAACATCTAGTTATACCACATGATATATCCATGAGACAAACATAAAGTTTGAAATCAACCAGTAAGGAAGATAACATAATCATAGAAAAAATTAAACATCAACATCCATATTGTACTCAGATAATCTACCACTAATATCTTAGTAGTACAAAACAAAGAGCATCATGTATAACAAAATAATATCAAAGTTCATGTATATAAATAAATGAATGTCATATATATCTCAAAATCATAGTTTTGTATATTATGATAATATATATACGTGTCATACAAAGAAAAAATGTGGAAATCTAACCAATATATCAGCTTTGACTCTATCCATATCTAGGAGGACTCTGATCAAAACTCTGACATGTTCTTGAAATTAATGGACATGGTGGTGGAGGTATTATCACTCTATGCTATAGTGTTAGATGGGATACTAACCTCTCTAATGTTTTAGTGTGGTGTGAACTCAAGGTTCAAATAGTCCTATGGCTACATGTATACTCATTGAATTAAGGAACTCTACCCTCTAATGGAACTATTAAATCATATAGACTATGATAATATGAAGCATCATCCTTAACCCATAGAGCATCATCCTTGGCCTAGATCACATCAACTAGTGATTTGGAAATACCTTGGTCTAACCCAATCTACTATGCCTCATCTTGCTCCCCATAAAGCTTCTAAATATTATCCTAGTCCTTATCTCACTCTCACCATGCCTTGTCTAGATCACTGATAGTATTCATGAGCTTTGAATCTCACATCATAAGTTGTCCTTGAATTCTAGTCATTTGAGAAACCTATCCTCTCAATGCTATAATATCTATGTTATGGTCTATAATGATACTTTGAAATCTCATGGTATCCCCTTGAGTGGTGACCAACTCAACCTATAGCCTTGCCACATCCTAATCAAGACATACAATCTCTACTACCCTATAAATAATATCTCATTACATCATATCTATAAGGGCTTAGTCATATATTGATCTAGTCACTCCTGAGGTGCCTACCTCATCTATATCATGCCTAGAGCCACCACCTAATACATTTTCAATCTATGTGTCTAGAGTAAGGCCCTATCCTCTATCTCCATCACCATATTAGTTATCATCCATATCTAAGATTGAATATATAACTAAGTGTGAAAATTATGTGCTCAAATCCTACAAAACCTAGAGAACAAAATGATGCATAGGGATCCCCACTGTCTACAGTGTAATCTATTTCAAAATAACTTTTAACACCTAATAAAGAGTGACCTATGACACAACCTATCCCTATACTTATACCTCTACATATCCCTATGCATATACCTATCCCTATACATGTTCTTATCCATATGGCATAACCTATCTTTATACCAATGCCTATGACTGTGACTATGCCTATCCTTATCCTAGTATCTAACCATATGGTAGTCCCTATACCAAACATTTCCTCTATCTCACCCTCCTTTAATTATATCTTTGTTAATAAGGCTAGGGTCAAGTCAATCATGTGGGACTAGAACCTACCCACCATGCCACATAATTGTCTATAACATCAGAATTTATTACACCACCTATGTGTGCTAAAACTATGAGATACATCATGAATTAACCCTTTATCACATCTAATCTTAGAATAGCTATCCCTCATTATGTCATCTCCAAGTTCATGTGAGAAAATAAATGTGGATGCTCAGGACTATTTTTCTAGAATCCAAACTACTATTGAACTTAATTTGGTTTGTATCACTCCACTATAAAGTCATGGGGGCTTGTAATATAACATGATGTTAACATATATCAGGTTAAATTACCATCCTCCAACCAAAAAAAATATACAACCATATAGGGATGCCATATGAAGTCCCCATCCACCATCTCATCTAAGGCACACCAATAGTAATACAAATAACCCTTGTGGCCTCAAAGGATGACCCATTTTTGATAATGGCCAAATGTTATAAGATATTTAGCTCTTCATTACACCCTTTATCCAATAACCCACTCAATCACTATGTGCTTCTAGGGCCATACCAATGTGTTATGACCAATTCTTCACCTACTCTAATAGCTAATCATATGTAAATTATGATATAACTAATCCAATATTGTTGGGCCCTAGTAAAAACACATGGTCAAGTAACACATGTATCAAACTACTCATATTAGGCAAATATATAAATGTTATCCACTCTTGTTAGGTAGTAATATGTCATTGACAATAGCCATCAAGATCACCATCTCATGGGGCACTGAGGTATGTGTTGGTGGTGAAAGTGCTAAATCCTTTCATTATCCTATCACTCCATCACCACCCCAACAAAATATGACATCTAGTGGGAATGCTAGATCTTCTAAGGCATAAAATAAGTTGTCCCTACCTTCTATCACAATATTAGTCACCCTTATCAAATATTCTAGAATAACTAGCTTACCGTGCTACATCCACTAGATCCTCTATCCTTGAATCAATATCCAAATAATCCTCCATACATCCTCCAAAGTCAATATAACCTTATGTTTTGATAAATGAAATATAGAGGTCTCAGAGTGTTAGTGCTTAGCTAGCATTAAAAATTAATCCCTATTGACCTAGATCACTAGCATTTATGTCATGTGAAAAATCCCCACTACCTCCAAAAATTCCACCAATTCCTCTATCATGATCCGATGATGGCATAAGACTCATGATCACTGCTTGCACATCATGAAAACCTCTAATCACTCATGTAAAAAATAAATCATATCAAAATCTCTTCATTCATCTATCTATTTTCATCTAGCTGAGCCATATTACCACTTTCTTATACTTTTATGCTTAGTAGTTTATTATTATAAACCTACTTATATTTTTGTTTTAAAGTTTCCTTAAGTTTTCTTTTTGGCAATCCTTTAATTTTATTATTATTGTCACTATTCGATAAGGCATTCCCACTATTTGGTAGGTAATTCCTACTATTCTATCTAATTCATCCTACATCCTTACCATTTTCTCATCAAGTTCACTATTTCGTAGGTCATTCCCACTGATTGACAAGATGATCTCATTTTTCCTAGCAATTTCACTATTTAAATGATTTTTCCTAAAATGAGTGTTTTTGCCAATTTATTAATATTCTTGCCATTATGATCATTTTTAGTTCTAAAACACTATATCACCATTTTGGTGATTTTCACTATTTTTGTGATATTATCGAATTAGATGCAACCTCACTGTTTGATCAATAATATCACCGTTTATGTGAGAGATCTCACCATATTATGTTTTTTTAAAATGGTGAGTTCGCCACTTAAATTTTTTCCAAGACATATTAAATATTATTAATTACAAAATTAACTAGAAAAATATATATTTATTGATGCCCCACTCTTCACTGGTACTCTTGAGCACACTCACTAAGATGTTTATGGTGTGGGATGTGGGCCATTTTCTCTGCTCCTCTCATGCACAAAACCAAATCTCTATATTTATATAGGGTGAGGATGAAAATGAATAGTTTTCACCCCCATGGGGTAATTTTATAGCCAAAATTTTGATCTTTTTTCCTAGTTCTATTTGTGATGCATTCTTCTTTCTAAGAGGCTTATTTTTGGCTCCTTTATTCATTTTTTGTATCATTTTCTTCTAATTGCTTCATTTTTCAACATCTTCTATTGAAACATGTGTTATTTTGTTTTATTTGAGGGCCCATCTGTAAAAATTAATTTTTCCACCCTACCCTTAAGGGGGTATCATGGACCTCTCAAATTTTATTTGGGGCATTTTTGTGAGCTCATTTTTTATGAAAAATCAATAAAATTCAAAAAAATGGGAATGAAATCATTTCTTCTAATTGTGATCATTTCAAGTAACCTTTTTATTATTTGAAAAGCCATTGATTCATCTAAGTTTCTCACCACACACTTTCAAATAGGGGAAAATGTAGACATCTAATTTTTACCACTACCATTTGGAAATTGCAAGTCAGAACAACTTCCCATAATAACACACAAATTGGGCCAAATACCATTAAAATACTCTAATTCATTTGTACATATCACGTGAAATTTATGAAGTGTATTGATGCATTCCTAATTGGGGAAATACATCATACATAATTGACCAATTCCTATTATTCATCTCTAATAAAATTATGACCTAGAAAATTAATGTTTTTGACCATTTGTGCATGATAATCTATTAAATTCTAAGAATTGCAAAAAGGATAATTAGGATTAATTAACTAATAAAATTCAATTTAAAGGTTAAGTGAAAAAACCATGGAAATTGGATGAATATATAATTTTTAAAAGTCATAAATTTAAAAAATATATAAAAGTGACATCATCATGACATCATTAGTCACAAAAGTTAAGAATCCAAAATATCAACATAAAATATAATAAATATCAAAAAATGTTGATCCATGCCTATTAATTACCATATTAACTCCAAAATTGAATGCCTTTGGTCCTCCAAATTTAATTGATGTTAGGCCCTTGATTCTTATCTTGTGATGGACCATCCTCCTCACTTTTCCAATCTTGTAAATACAAGGGCCACCATAATACAATTACAATCTTGATTGTGCAAAGTTATTATGCAAAATATCCTCTAAGAGATTAATCTATTTTCCTGTAATTGATCCAAAAACCATATTAGATAGTGACTAGGGAAGTGTTGGATGGGTCTTGTACTATGACATTTCTAAATACATTTAGATTTACATATGGACACAAACATGCATGTGAGCCAACTTTGAATAGAGCATCAAAATAGAAGGTAAAATCATCTTGTTTAGCTTTCTAGTTCATTATTTGTTTCTTTGAGTCTTACTCAATTCGAGGACCACTATTAAGATTTTATGTTATTGATTTTGTTCACTAATGAATGAAATAACCTCTTTCATATTCATGTGTTTACAATGTAAACACAAGTGTCATAGTCTAATGCAAGTGTTCAGTTCCCTAAAGTCATCAAATTTTCAAATAAAACACATCTCAATGGTCAAACTAAGTGCCTTAATAAAAGATATGATCTAAAAGGATTGGTATCTATTCATGATCAATCCTCATTCATTCTTCACTTAAAAAAAACATAAATTAAAATTATCAAAAGCATTCAAATGAGCAAAGCTTACCTATTTTATCCCATTTCCATATTAGTCATAAGGATAACATATCTATAGGTTTGAGGTTTTGAAAGAGAAACCCATGAATCATATTTGCCAAGTTATAATCTAGGTCATTGATGTTCTTGATTTCCACATATTTCACCCCTATACACACACAAGCCAACACATTAGGGGATAAATACATCAATCTAAGGCCTTATTCAGAGTAGTGGATATATAGGTAGCACCCCCTAATAGAGGTGTCTTTTAGGTTAGCTCTAGACTATGAGCCTACTAACCCATTTTTACCAAGGTCACTATGAAGATGAAGATCTAGATTTTTTATGATTTGACAAGAGATACAACCTATGATCAATATTTGAGCAAACTAAAGTGAAGATGACACATAACCCAAAATATTATAAGTGGTCACATCCATATCCAATAGGTGTTTGGTATAGGATACCTACATCTAGTTTAGACAAAAGTGTTGATGTAACCATTCAAGGTCAATGTCGATGCAAGTGTATGATTTCACAAAGGTCAAATTTACAAGATATAAATATTGATCCAAAATCTATATTCAGACTATTTTAGCATGTTCTATATTAGATCTAAATACACATAATAATTTAGCTAAGTAATCTTATTATAATTTCATTACTATATTAATCACTATTTATACTTACTATTTTTAGAATATCTTAGTATTTAAATTCCTGATATTATTTTATCTATGTTTTAAAATTTACTGGATTGTTATAGCTATAAATTATCACCCTTGTGACCTAGGCTATCTCTATCCCCTTTAAGCCTAGATTCCTTAATCTATATTTTAGGGTTAAATATTAGGATGAAAATACTAGTTTAAAGGAAATAAATATGTACCTTGGTCTATACAAAACACCTTATTTTTACTTGATCCATATTTTAAATTATTGTTTGTGTATTTATTGCAACTAATAACATGTTACAATGTAATTAATACATATAATCTAAGAATGAATAATTGAAATACTTGAAAGAAAATATAGATAGGAAAGAGTACACATATGTGTCAATGTAACCATGTTGTCCCTTGGTGCTTTACTTTGGTAATGATGCTTCTTTACTAAAACATTAGAGAAATAGGTTCAAAACTGAATCTTGGAGATGTGAATAGGAGAATTGGATGGTGATCATTCCCCTAATGATGCAATGGTGAGTTGTGTCAAGTCCATCTAAATCATTGAATCTCAATTACACAACTTAAGTGCATACATAATCTATCAAATATAACTAGTATCACCTAGGTAAAATGGTGTAATCATCTTAACCAAAAAAAATGGAAGTAGTGCCAAAGTCATTGAGGGTATTGAGTGTCAACCACACTACCTAAGGGATCCAACTAATATAAATAGATAAAGGTTCAATTAGTGCATATTGGTAATGTTGTTGCATAATTATGTATATAATCTAAATATTTATCTTTGATTTGGTCTATTTTCATGGCATATACACTTATAATGTGTCTAAAGTTGGAGAATCTATTAAAATGTAGCCTTTCTATGTAAACAATGTATAATATTTATCACAAATCTATTTTTTTCTATAATTGATGTTGAATGCATAATATTATGACCCAAGTGTATATATAAATAATGTAAACTATATCAATTTCTTCCAATTTTGTATATGTGGAATCATGTCTCTATGAAATTACTCATTGATGTGCCCCACCTTTTTAGGCTATGGTAATAGAATTTAGTAGTCACCTTATCTCAAAGGGATAAAATAACCATTTATTTTAACCTTTTAGGACTTAAAAAATATAAATTATATGTTTGTTAAAGAGTTGAGTAGAATAAATCAAGGTAATAATATGCAATAAATATAGCCACTACTTTGTTAAAAAATTAACTATCTTTGACTTTTGTGAAAATAGTAATAAATAGTGCAAGTAAGAACTTAACTAGAAAATAACTAAGACATATGATCTGGGTGTTGGAAACTAAGGTGGAAGTTGGTCAAAGTATCACAAACTAGATCCTAGTGTTAGAACCCCTTTGATATAGTATCACCATGATTGGATAATAGTGTTATTATTTAAAATGTGGTGATAGTGAACTGATATTGGTGGTAGTGTCTTCTATGGAGGATTGTCCCAAACTTCTAGGTACACTTGTGTTTAGATATCTGAAGTCTATTCCTACATGCACGAGTCATAAAAACCTATATTTTCATGTAATGACTAATTTTTTGAGAAAACACTAATCCTCTATTTAGCTAGGGCATCATGATGATATGAGGTGAAAGTGTGTTTATTAGTAGGGTAGGCTAGACATCCTTATCACCCCACTATGATGAGAGTTGCCAACATACCAATACTCTAAGCAGGGATCAATACTAATGTAGTTATCCCCACCTAAGTTCTATTGAAAGTTCAAGTAGAAAGAGAAAAATAAAATATGTACAATAAGGGAGGAAAAACCCTAATTTATGGTCTCACTATCAGTGTGTCCTGCATTGAAAATATGAATGGTAATCTCTCATGCAATGTGATTGTTATGCTATAATTGAATGTTTTGTAATAGGAATCTAAATATTATTCATCATTGAAATCATATTAACCTATAATGATAGAGGTAATTGCCTCATATTATGGAGTTGACCTTTTTGAATTGTGATTTGTAATATTTATTGTGATTTTTTCCTTTAAAACTATGCTTATTATAGCCATATGGTGTTTTGGAGGCTCTTTTGCTAGAAAGCCTTTTTAGGAATGCTTGTTAGATTAGAATGACTTTAACTTTTCAATTAAATTTATTTCTCTTTATATAACAGTTATTATGTATTTATACTTTTTTCCATGATAAATTATATATGTGAATGATTTACTTTAGGATGTTCAATAAATCCTAAACCTTGTTGACCAACATTATCAATTACTAGAATAGTAGTGATGCCCTAGGCCTGATTTCCCAAACCTTGACTATGATAATCAAATTATTGTAGATATTTTTGACCATATCCATACTAATTTGAAAGTTGAGCCTCATTTTGGAGAGGTAGATTTGCCTCTTTTACTTTCTTTACCTATGCTTGTTATATTTTTTCTTGATCTGATTATGTTTTGTGAACCTTTATTTGTTTTGAGTTATGTTTTGGTAAACATTTTTGTACTATTTATAAATTTGAACCTTTTTTGATTTGTAAATGTACCATTGTATATATGATGTGTCACTATGTGAGTCATTTGTATCCATTTTATATTGTATTTTCCTTTTCAATGCTAAATTTGAATCGATGTGGTGCCTATGCATTCTATGATATGGACAATAATATTTGTATCTCCTCATTAGGTGTAGAGGGGGTAGGTTGATAAACTTAATTTTAATAATTTCCTTTAGTACCTCATTTGAATTCATGTTTTATATTTGAATTATTTTTGAATCACTAGTTGTAGATATACTTTGTTTTGATTTATGGTTTGTATATGAAAGAGTGATAGTCACAACTTTTATAGGTTTAGATGCATTACATGGTTTATGCAAGCATATTATGAAGACTATTTACATGCAATATGATTTGAAAATAATGTGACCTATTCACTTAATAAAAAATTTTGATTTTGTAAATCTGATATTAATTTGATCATACAAATAATTTGATCCCTTAGAGTCTCACAAATACAAACCCTAGTTGTTTCTAATTGAACATGTAAGCACACACCATGTAGGGAAGAGGTGTGAATAGGATGAGTATAGGGATTAGTGAAAATTTTATAGTCCACTTTATCTCTTGGAAGATTGATAGAATGGACATGGTTAAAGGGAAAGTAGCTATCACCCTCATGGAGATGAAGAGGAGGAGATTATTTCTTGTGCACAAGATATGACATTGAAATTTGAAACCTAGTTGTTAGCTTATGTAATATATCATCTATGTATGTAATTATTTATTTATTAATTGAATTATACATAAGATAAAAATGATATTCTAGAGTTATAATGAAACATGACATGTATTTAAAATGATATAAAGTATCATGTATACATGTGTTTATGTCTTTTATGAGTTCATTCTGAATTAAAGGGAACACACATTTAAATTAAAGTATTAAAATTTGCATCAAAAAGTGATTAATTTATTCTATTATTAGTATCATGATTATATTAAACACAAATAAAAAGATATATGGACATAAAATATGAGTTCTAAAAATATAAACCTTAGGGTTATCTAGGGTTAGGGTTTGTGAAATATTTGAATTAAGTTGGGTTAACCAAATGTTTTAACCTTTTAAGACTTAAAAAATATAGATCATATGTTTGTTAAAGATCTAATTGAATTAAATTAGGGTAATAATATGTAATAAATATATCCACTAATTTGCTACAAAATTGACTAGATTTGAGTTTTCAAAAAATAGTAATAAATAGTGCAAGTAAGAA
Organism: Torreya grandis; assembly: GCA_037957365.1. Taxonomy (NCBI): domain Eukaryota; kingdom Viridiplantae; phylum Streptophyta; class Pinopsida; order Cupressales; family Taxaceae; genus Torreya; species Torreya grandis. The sequence goes on along the minus strand of JARHVA010000250.1, from coordinate 833,251 downwards.
CTTAGCTAGAAAACAATTGAGATAGATGATATGGGTGCTAGAAATTGAAGTGGGAGCTAGTTTAAGTGTTGTAAACTAGATCCCAATGTTAGAACCCATCTTGGATAGTAGTTCCATAATTGGATAGTAGTACCATTATTGAAAATATGGTGGTAATGTCCTGATATTGATAGTAGTGTCCTCTATGTAGGATTGTATTGAGCTTTTAGGTGCACATGTGTCTATAAATATAAGGTTTGTTCCTACATGAACGAGTCTTAAAATGCAAAAATTTTCTTATAATGACTTATTTTTGAGAAAAACCTAATCTTTCATGTAGCTAGGGCATCTAACTGATATGATCTAAAAGTGTGGTTTATTAGTAGGTAGGTTGGACATCCTCAACATTCTATTATGATGAGAGTTTCCTACATACCAACACTATGAGGAAATATTAATCTTGATGTATTTCTCCCCACATAAGTGCTGGTACAAGTGAAAATTTAAGCTAGTATGATAGTGGCCTTGAGTGCCTTGAATGTGCTTGAGATTAGAAATATAAGCCATCTAAGCTTAGGGCTCCTATAGATGGTAGTATGTAGAAGTAGGGTAGAATACAGATTAATAACCTTAATTACACATAACTCATTCTAAATGTGAATGTGTATTTTGTGTCTAATTTTCATCTAGTGGTTAGAGGGCTAAAGGTTATGTATATATATTATTATAATTCTTGTGTAGGTTATAAAAGAGGTCTAGGCCATCCCTAGGAAGTTGTAGTTTTGAAAAGATATATGTTTTTTAAAAATAGAGGTAAAGACATAGGCACATTTTTGGGACACTGGAACCATGTGGCACTAGTGTCCTTATTATGGCACTAGTATCCAACTAGAATAACACTAGACATGAAGGGCTAAGAAAATGAATAAGGTTCTAGGACTATTTTAGGGTTTACTATGGATGCATGTGGTCTACATGAAGGCTAGATAAGTGTGATAATATGCTCTAAGTTAGGGATAGGTAGTCTCAATTATAACTCTTAACACTCAAATACCACTTTTAGGTGATTACACCATCCCATAATTGTATCAACCATGTAGTAAAGAAGAGTATAGTGGTATCATGCATATATAGATGTATCAATGAAGCTTATAATATATAATCACAAACATACCTAATATTTATGATAGGGATCATTGAAATATCTATAAGTAACAAACAAAATATAAAAAAATAATAAAGCGCACACACACACACACACACACACACACACACACACACACACACACACACACACACACACATGATCACTCAATGTCATAGAAAAGGTGTCTAAGGAGATCATAAACAAGGGACATATTTAAATACTACACACTTAAGGGGAGGACATGTTCAAATGTTTTCACACTAAATAAAAAACTCTCAAGGTATTTATGGCCATTAAACAAGGAACATGTTCAAATTTTCCACAATTAAGACAATGTGAAAATTGTGCACACTCAAGTAATCCATGTGAGGAGATTAATAGGTGAAATATAGGCAACTAACATAAGTATAGAATACTAGTCCATGCATACATGTGTTATAAAAATGTCCTATAATATATCATATCTATTAAAAAATTTAATATTTAATATAGAAATGTTTAATAATTAATATATAATCTCAACATGATAATGTAAAGTGATCATAAAACAATATAACATGTATCAATTATGATCAATAAAATTAGATGCCGCAATGTAATGTGTCATGTGGATAGATGAAAGGTCCAACATATGTATGATCATGTGTCATGTATCCAATGTATTCCTATATCACACTCAAGTATACTTGAAACATATGCATGTATATAAAGTAAATGATATTTTATCTATTAACATAAACTAAACATCATATATGCGAAAGGTAGTAAACATATATATGTTAAATATTTTTGTATTTTTCTTTATTTGAATGTTTTTTTATTTTATTGTTATATTTGAAAATTAGAATTTATATGAGTGAAATTTAAAAATATTTAAAACAAGATAATAATAAAGTATTTGAATAATATAACAAGTAATGGGATATTCAAACAACCCTCAACAAAGCATTAATGCAAAACATAATAAGCATTAAAATAAATAATAAATAATCTATGTACAAGGAAAAGTGCTACTAGAAGATAAGGATCTCATTAAGTAGATGCCTTTATGAAGTAAATTTATCATGTATGTTATACCCATAAATTATAATTCCATATTCATCTTTCATAGTAGCTATGTCATTCCAATCATCTTTTGCATAGCTATAGTTATCATAGGAAAGGACTAATTTATTAGGTTGTACTTGAAATTATGATATACATTTTGATTATATTTTGTATTTATGTATGATAAATTAATTAAACCATATATTGGAGTTGATTAATGAATATTTTCATCATTTTTAGGAGCTTTCATGTCATTATGGACTAGAGAAGAGTCATGTATAGTTTTTTGATCACTAGGAAAATATGTAATTTATGCTTTGGATTTTCGATATTTTTGTAACATTACTTTATCTATATTTATAATTTGAATATTTTATTTCTATAATTATGCCTTTTTAATCTTTTATTAATATAATTTTTACATTTTATACTATTTTTGATCTTTATTATCCTTTGGTATGCATACTTGTTCTTTTTGCACTTGTGCTTTAGGAGATGCACTCACAATGTGAGTGGGTTGCATGATTGATGTATAAATTATAGGATCACAACTATAAATATATTTTGTATCATTATATTCAAGGAAAAAAAATCTTTATGATGCACATACATTCTATGATAAGCATAATAGTATTTGTATCTTCTAAGAAGATGTATAAGAGTTAATTTAAGCACTTTGTTTCAAAGCATTTCTCTTATAATTTCACTTGAGATTTTAGTATCCATTTTTATAATTTTGAATCACTTTTTATAGATTAATTCTAGTTTACATTATTATTTTGATGTGAAACCTTATTTTTCATAACATTTGTAGATGAAGATATAAATGCATGATTAACTTTAACACATTTTATATTATGATTATATGTAATATGCTTTTCCAATGATGTAATGTTTAAACTATTTTTATTTTGAATTTTGAAAATAGTATATTATCCTTACCATATTGATGATTTTATATTTAAGGGATTCACAAGTATAAACCATGGGTATTTCATATTGAATATGCATACAAACACTATATAGGGAAGATGTGGGAGGTGGAGGGGGTTGAGGAATGACATATTGATTACCTTCATTTGAAACTATAAGGTTCATCAACTTATTTCTTTGAATAATGATAAAATATACCTATTTATAGGGATGGTAGCTATCAACCTATAGAGAGTTAAGAGGAGGTCTTATATAATCTTTAATATATAATTTATCTTATTCCCAAGTCCTATTTAGTTTGACAAAACTTTACATTAATGAAACTTATGTAGAGAGTTGGATAGTTATTATATCTTAATCATAAAAATATCTATATCATCAATGATGTGAAAAATAAATAAAATAAAGTATAGGGAAATAAGGATAACAATCATCACCTATATTACACCTATGCAAAAATAAGATATAGAAAATAAATGCAATAATCTAAAAATCAAGAAGGTTGAAAAGCCTAAATCAAACTATGGTTATGCAAGAAGACTAAAAGGTTGGGTTGACCAAATTTTTAACCATTTTTGGATGCTTTATGGTTAAGGGATGACAAACTAATAAAATATGGAATAAAATATTCTAAATCAATCCATTTAAATAATTTAGATTCACAATATTCTAATATAATGCTAAATTATGAAAGTATGCTATTTATAAATGGTACAATACCAAGTGGTAATTTGAATGTAAAAACATGAATAATAAATAATACTTATTTTATTTACTAATGCATAGGTATATTTGGTATATTTAGGTATTAAATAAGATAGGATGATGCTTTATATTGATTCATTAGATTATGCGATTTAGCTCTCTACTAATCTAGACACTACTATTAAGATCTATACACTATTGAAGATACTTCTATCTTAAATCTAACACTTTTATTTGATAAAAAATATAGGTCATTTTATGTAATGAATAAATATGAATATTAGGATTTATTATCTCCTTGTATATTTTCAACTTATATCATGCACATAAGTTTTAAATATCAATCTTTTTCTCAAAACCCTAGATCTTCTAACTTGGGCATGTCACCTTAAAAAATAGGGTTTAGTGGGCTTGATTGAAGTTTATGAGACCTAAAATAACCCTCTATAAATTATATCTACCTAAATATTCATATACTTTAAAGAGGGCCTTAGACCAATGTAGTTCTCCCACTTATGTGGGCTTGTGTGTGAAAATTTATGTAATATGATATATACGAGTTCAGGTAGTGATCTAGCTTGTAACATGACATATAATACTCATGAGTTTATTTTTTAAATATTTATACCTATAAAAATTCTAATATTATGACTAATTTGTGAATAATAGAGTGGTTTTAAAGTATTGAAAGGTGTTTTTTACTTGGTATAATATAGATGTGTGTTTGATTTATACTTGATGATAATGAATGGTTTTTTAATTTTATTTATACCATAAATTTTGAAATTATATCATGGTAATATTAAAATAATACCATAGTTCAACCCATACATTTTTAAATATTTGAAAATTTAACCATTTTTAAGGCTTGGACACTAGCGTCAGATCTGGGACACTAGTGTTCGAGTCTGGATGGTAGTGTATAAGAGGATAGAAAGTTAGTGAAAAAATGTAACTACTAAAGTAGGATATGGATTAGGTTTTATTCCTATTTTAGGCTACATTTTATCTAGATAATCATAATATTAGGTTTGGACTATAATATAATCATTTAGGCATAGTGAGATGGTGAACATGAGCCTTTTGTTAATGGAAGGTCATGAACTGAAGGGTTGAGCCATGAATGATATTTATCAAGTGTATAAGAATAGTTTATCATATATAATCATATGTTAATATATATAATTATTAATAATATATAGGATGAATATTGTAGTAAAATAATTTATGTTGTTCTCATTTATGATTACACCTAATATTGAAGTCTAGTCATAAACATTGTAATGAATTACAAAATAACTAAATCTTGTGAATGATATCCTAAGTAGAACTTATGGTTTTAAGAACCAATATTTTCCTTATATATAAATTTTTACAAAATCCTTGTGATTTCAATTGTGAACTTAAATAGTAATCTAAGGGGATCCTAGCTTAACTTATATTAAGAGAATTTAGTTAGGTTCATTCAAATTAACCTAATCCATCTCAATCAACATAGGTAAAACTTTTATTATAGTTATTATTTCATACATAACTCTATGAGATGATTTTTTAAACCCTAGGGTAATTTTGAGTAAATATGTTTTGTGACTAGAGCTAGTCATCTTCCAAAATAACTCTACATGTTTCCCTATAGTAAGGTGCATGTTGTCAAATTAACATGATGCAAATGTTGAGTTAAGGTTGTTTTACCATGAAGGTATGCTTGAATTTAGTAAACACACATATAGTGGTTTGATATTTATGGATAAATATTAATGTCCTTGATTACTAAAAAACTTTGTGGTTTGCATTTTTGATATGAAATTGGTATCAAAGCATAATTTACCACCCTAGGGATCTCTAGGGAAACTAATTTTCCTAAGAACATATTTCTTATCTTAATATGGTGAGAACACAAATCAAAGGAGGTGAGTATGCCAACAACCCTGTAAGAAGAAATAGAGTGAGAAGAAGGGAAAACAAGAATAGATGAAGGGATAAACCCCATATTATTGATGGTAATGCTAATGCCAATGAAATTAATAATAATGAGTGTGATAATGCTAATCCACTACTGGGGAATGATGAAATACTAGATAATATTCTTAGGATTCTCAACACCATTCAAGAATGGATGGAAACTTAAGAAAACTAGATGGAAAATATTTAAAGCCTTATTAAAAACAAATTAAAGGAAAACCATATGGAAGTGAAATATGAGGTTTTAAAACCTAGAGATACAATTGATATGTTTTATTAAGGAGATAAATAAAATTTCATTTTCCATCTATGATAGGGAAGGATCAAATTATGTTTTTAAAGCATGGTTGGTGAATCTATTGAAGTATTTTACCATGTATAACATGATCACTAATGTCAAAGATTAGATGAGATCCTATCAATTGGTAGGTGATTATACATTATAGTGGAATAATATATGTTCTCTCAAATTATATTAATACATAACTCTCACTTTGGAAACCATTATGAGGTAATTTAGGAAGAGGGATTTGAATGCCAATCATAAATAATAGAAAAATATCAAGTTTTAGCTTCTAGATCAAAATAATTTGGGTGTAATTGAATATGAGAATAGGTTTCTTAGTCTTTCATGTTATTTTAGTTACATTCATGATGAAGAGATTAAAATCACTAAGCTTAAATATGGTTTATTTGAATTATTGATGCATGATATGAACATGACCAATCCTCGCACTCTTGCTTTGAAAATTGAATCTTCTCATCAAGATGATGAAAAATAGAAGTATCACCTAAAAGGTAGATAGGAATTTAGATATAATAGACTGTAGTTTAAGTACTCTATTTAACATGTCAAAAATAATTTCAAGAGGCACAACCACAAAATTAATGTTTGGATTATTTTGGAAGATTTCAGAACTAGATTAGAGGTTAAAAATCTTAAAATTTCCCAAATTTTGGAAATGTAAACAAAAAATCAACCTCCAATTAATAACTATGGACTAACAACTAGTACTAAGTTAGTTGCTTTTCCTCCATAAGATAAGTCCAATTATGGGGATGTGGTGATAATCACTACAAGGAAATTTGTCCCAAATTGGAGAGTAATCACCACCAACCATAGAGTGTATGTGTTAGTTGACAATTAAAATGCAAATTTGTAATCCACCCCAATTTAAAATTGAAGTATATTTTTTAGTTTTCCCTTAGATATTTTAATTTATTCTATAAAAATAGATAGATTTTATCCTTATATTTCTATTAAATGTAAATTCAAACCCACTAGAATAAGACAAGGATGGGAATAGAGTTTGGCACAAATGAAAATATAATTCTAGTTTTGGAATGTATGGAACAAAGTGAAATTTATTTAGGTGTGTTTAAGACCATATATTTTTTCACCTTTGGGATCCTAAGACCTAATTATTGGCATGGATTAGCTGGAAAAACATCAAAACATACTTCATTATTTTAAAAATAAGGTTAAATGCTTTGATGATTCAAGAAACTTGGTAGAAATCCATAATATATTAAGAGTAGTTATTCATTAAATTTTATAAGCCTTACTACTAAATAAATTAATCTATAAATGTTTCAAGCTTAATACTATTAAAATTAAAGATTATTCTAAAGAGATATTTTTTTTGAGAGACTTTTTGATCTTGCAAAAATTTGAGGATGTATTGTTTAGAATAAATTTCAATCTTACCATATAGAAGGGAGTTTTAATTCTCAATTGATATTGTGTATAGATATAGATCCACATAAAAAGAGTCGGAGTCATATAGGATAAATGTGGTAGATATAAAGAGCTCAAAGTCCAACTACAACATATCATGAATAAAGGATTGACCAAACTAAGTGCTTCATTATGGTGTGCTTCTACTATATTTGAAAAGAATAATGATGGAACACTAAGACTTTGCATTGAATTTAGAATTATGAATAAAATCATGATAAAAAATAGGAACCCTTTATGAATAATAGATGATATTTATGATCAAACAAGAGATTTGAAATTTTATCTAAGATTGAGCTTGTTAGAATAGGTTATTTCCCTTAGTTCATGTTCACCTAAGTGCTTTATTATTTCCTTTCATTTAGTTATTCCCACATATTTATGTGTGAATTTTCATTTATATTATTTTATATATTATGATATATTACATATTTATCTCTTAGATATTATGGGGATATATTCTAGTTGTTTCTATTATTTAGGGATAATTATCTCTTAGTCCTAGTTATCTCTTAGCTTGATATCTTAGTTATGATGGATCACTTGGCTTGATCTCTTAGTTAGGATTGATCTTCCTTGACTATATATATAAGGAATATTCATTGTATTTTAAAATATTTGGATACATAATATATGTTATTATTTTTATTTTGTTTTGCATATCTATCTATAAGTTTATGTTATCAAACTACTTTCAAATTATTGTTTTAATGAATGTGATGTTTTACTAACACCATAGATTTTTATGGCTTCGAAAAGTCTAATTTTTGTTCCTTTATTAGTGTTAGAGCTTAAGGTATTGTAGAAATTCATTTGTAAATTTGTTACATGATTATTTTTTTCCATATATACAATTATTTTTTTATGTGACGGGTGACAAAAATATCTCTACATTTTTTCTTGCAAGTTATGGCTCACAATGTTTGCAATGATAGTTTGGAAGGAAGAAGAGCTTGTTTTTTATAGATATTTTTTTTTTGTCTATAGCATGGATGTGTTTTGGGCTAAATTATATTTTTTTTGCATCCTCAGCCATGGATCTATGCTTTTTTACATTGTGGGTGTGTTTATTTTACAAATACACATATAGAACAATGATGATGTTTAGATGGGTGTCAAATTTAGGGTAAAAAAAAAAATTAGAGTGTCATTTGAGAGAGTCTTAATTTTATCCCAACAAACAACAATATTATTCATCTCAAATTTCCCTACCTTTTGATGGTGATGTAATACACACATTAATAAAACCAATCAAAATGGGGAGCTCTCATCCTCATCCTTAGCTCCTTAGTCATATGGTATGGTCATGTGGAGGGGGATTACTTTTAGATTTATACTAGCGGGGGATTAACTCCATCCCTTTGAATTTGGTTTTGTAATCTCTCCATGAATTTTTTTTGAAACATTTAAAATCTTTTTGGTGTGATTGTTTTTTGACCCATTTATGATGAAAAAACTTATAAAAACCATAAATTTTGATTGGTAACTTAGAATCAAGTTTTTTTAAAGAGTGTTTGTTTTTTATACTGATTATATTGGTGCCATTAATTTTTTAAAATGCACTAAAATATAAATTTAAAAATTTGGAGGGGAGATCAATATAAAATCTTTTGGGGGGTTGTCTTGGTGATGATTTGTGCACTCTTGTGCATTATTTTGCTCCTTGGTGATTTATTAGAATGGCTTATTATTTTTCATTAGATTAGTGTGAGCCATTAACAACATATAATTACCACACATGGAGACCAATAATATAAATTATCATTAAATTCAAAGTATTGTGTGCCTTGATGACCATATCACAACTAATGTTCACTAGATAATATGATAAATTTCAGCACCAGTGCAAACTTGATGAGTGTATGGGTTTGATAGGAAATTATATAACTTATATTATTTTGTTTCATTTGGAAGGTTGTGACTCACCTTTCAGGATATGATAAAAAATAAAGGGTTTATTTGGTAAGTGTCACTCCAAGAATCTGAATGGAACCACTATTGTTTAATAGGGTACTAAATTAAACCACTAAGAGGCTAGAAGGCTCAAGGGTACTATGGGCTATAGGATATCTATAATGGCTATCTGATTTCCTAGATTGTACTAAGTTATATAAAAACTTGAAAACTAGGTTGGGGATAGCATGAATATCCAAAAAAAATATACAAGTTACTCTAATGGATCCAACCACATTAAAGCAAGTAACTGAGACTAGACTACTGATTTCATAAATGAAGCAAAAATAGCAATACCAAATGGAAAGAGATAAAAATTGAAATGTAAATTTAAAAGCTAAGACACTTTGAGGCCAAATGAAATATGTTTTAAGCAATAAATATGTTTTAAAGAAATTTTTTAAGAGCATGCCTATTCTATATTTGAGATATATTTCCAAATCAATACTATTATTTTCTAACAATGTAATATTATAGTTTAGAAAGAAAATGTTTAAGCCAGTTGTATAGTTCATTTTAAGCATGTAGAGTCCTACTATTTAATAGAAACGTTTCCAATACAATCATAACATGTAATGATAAATATTTCAAGAAATGAAGATATATTGTAACCACATATGAATGCATAAACTTTAAAAACTATTTTAAATAATTCATAAAATAATTAAATCACTAAAACAAATCAAACCCTAGCATGTATACTAAAACAAATAAACAAAGAGTTTCAATTTGAAAATTAAAGTTCCCTCATATTAAGCTCAAAGAGATGTGTAGACTTTCTACCAATTGATTTTCTAAGCTAATAGGCAAGAGAGGAAGAAGATCAGGTTGTGTGTAAGCTAAGTCCAAACCAAGAGCCAAAATCTATGGAGGAGGTGAAGGAGAAGCCACCAATCAATGGAAGAAACAATAAAAGAAGTAAAAAATAAGTGAATGGAGTATTAAGGGAGTAAGGATTAACCCAAAAGCTTTAGGAACATTTTAAATAGTAATGAAAATCACCAAGAATAGTTGTAGTAATGTAGGGCATCCCCTATCATAATGGAAGCTATTGTGTCAAGCAAGAATCAAGAGAGATTCAAGGAGGAAACCAAGCTTCCAATAGAATGATCAAGTGGGAGGATCAGAGCAAGAAAGTGATCAAGATAAATGCTCAAATAAATGATAATGAGGCATATATCCCAACCCCAATCCACCAAAAGACCTAAAACTAGTTATTTTTGACCATTTGGGTCCAAACTGGTCTACTCAGGATGTAGGTAGGTCATGGATTTTATTAAGGAACCATGCATCTTAAGCTATGGTTTTCCTTCACACAAGCTATGATCTAGGTCAAATAGGGGCTTAGGCAAGTCAATAGGTTCCCAAAAGGCCTTAAAGGGTCCTTAGAGGGCCTGTCTTACATGCAAAAGGGCCAAGATAGATTAAAGATGTATGGAGGGTAATAATATGAGGTGGGAGAGGTCCAAGTGAGTGTTTAATGTCTCAAATTAGGATGACCATGGTTATTAGTCTACATTTGAGCTAATGTGTAATCATAGGGAGGAGTAGGGTCATGTGAAGTATGATTACATATGCCCTTGAGGTATAAGCAGTCAATGCTTGAATGAATAAGAATTATTATAAAGTACCTAAAATCCACACCAAAGCAAAGGAAAGCAAGAATTGAAAAGATAAAAGGAAACATTGCATGCACTTACTAGTTAAGAATGGTGGCAAAAAAGTGAATGATGTAATCCAAGGGTGAAAGTACAAATGTTATGTGATATAAAATCCAACTCTAACTCTAGCTCCAACTCTAGCTACAACTCCTACAAAGAAGGGACACAAGTGATATCAAATAAAATCATACTATCTATAATGACATTCAATATGGTGTCAGCTTTAGTGTTCTCCCTACAAGGGATATGGGTGAATCAGACATCCTTGAAGAAAGAGAGTAAATCACATGTTACCTCAAAGATGGGGATAAATTCAGAGCTAAGAATGTCCCAAACACTAATGATTTCAGACATTACTAAGAGTGAGTCAGAGAATAAATACACATAACATGTGCCTAAATCATGAGTGTTGGTTAATGCACTAATGAATATATGATACTCAATGGAATTATTCATCTCATTGATAAGGAATAAACTATCTATAATAAGCTCATGGCCCCACTAATCACCAATAACCCAAGACATAGTTACTAGTCTTGGGTTGTCCTAACTACCACCATTAGTGTGAATCACCACTGAGAGGTGTACCATAATGGGGGTTAAGGATGTAAGACTAATAATTATAAAAAGATGATCTCAAAGTGAAGCAGTGTAAACAAGTTGCATAAGGAAAATAAATAATTAAACTAAGCCACAATCAAAATGGTTGACCAACACCGGCTATGGTGAGAGGTAACAAGGGAAAGTGGGTTGATGTTCAAAGAAGATGAAGACCAGTTGATAATACTAGAGCAAGTTTCAAACCACCACAACTAGCTAACAACCCTACCTAAAATCATGATAAATGAGAGAGAAGAGTTAAAATGAATTGAATACAAAAATTTATAGAAATGATTACCTAAAAGAAGCAAAAGTAAATTATATCCTTGGGTGCCCATGAGATGGGACACATGCCCAATAGGTCAATGGGGACCTAGAAGGGGTCCCAAGGACCAAAATAGGGCTAGAGCAGGCCAAATGAAGCCTTAGATTAAAAAAATAGAGGCCACCAATGTGATCAAAATGTGAAAAAATCCCTAAGATGAAGCTTTTTTAGTCTAAAATGCAAAAATGGGTGAAACACCCAAAAAGGGCCCACAAGGTGCATCTGACAAGGAGTGCACATGCTTGATAGGCTAGAGGAATTAAGGGTTTAAGAGACTAGAGTGGTCCCAAAAAACACCAAAAGAGGCCTCAAATAGATAAATAGACCCCACCATTGCATTTGGAATGGGCCAAAACCTTTGAAATGAAAGTTTGGTGGGTCTTGGAGCAAAAATGAAGCCACATGGAGGCCCAAAAAGGGCCAAAAATAAAGTTGTTAGCCCAAGCCATGACTTAGACTAGAAGAGGCCAAAAATAGGATTGGGTAGCTTAGAAAGGGAGCAAAACTAAAACAAAAGGGGGAAACAAAAAGAGAATTTTTGTAAGCTTGCTAAAACATATTTTTCTTATTCCATAACATGCACAACTGATCCAAGGTCACATTGATCTCTTATGTAGATGCAAGGAAGAGTTAGAGTATGAGAGGAAATAAATACATCTCATTTGATAGAGACACCACCATTGTATGAGGGTTAACTATGAGATAGTGTCTCAATGCCAACCACAATGAGAGGCAAGGAGGGGTGGTAGGAGGCTTGTGATAAATGAACACTAGCTAGGGAAGGCTAAAACAAGTTATAAGCAACCACAACCACTAACCCATATCTCCTACATGTACTATAGAAAAGGAGAGGAGTTGGTAGAGGGATAACTACTAGAAATCAGTAGCCCAACCAACTAAAAGAGTCAAAAGACTCTACTTTTATTCTAAGGTGCATCTAAGGAGGAATGCATAACCCAAAAAACAAAGGAGTCCTAAAAGGTTATGATAATGGATGCCACAAGAGGGGAAATATACTAAATGGGGGCCTAGGGAGTGTGTTATAGTAATTTGTGAGGCTCACCAAAACACTATAAGCCCTGACCCAAGCTTTCCTCTAAGGGCAGACTGCCACCTCACCCTAACTAGAGGCCTACCCCTAAGGTAGGTCACTACTTGGCCTATAAAGAGGCCAAACAAGAGGAAGAAGTTAGGGATATGGATATGAATCATATATATCCATAGGTTCACTAGTCATGACCTAAAACACATGAGTTACATGGGTAGAGTCATTATTAGTGAATGAGACCTCTAAAACTAAACAAGTGAGAGGATGGTGTGCATATGATATGTGGGAATGAGCTTCTTATAATATCTCCTCTCATTTATTGGGTTGGGTGCTATACCATGGATGGAATAGAACTTAATATCAAACTTATTAACTCTAGGATCCTTAGTAGGAGGCACATTAAGAGAGCCAATACTTTAATGGGAAAATAGGGATACAAAGAAGAGCTCAATGTTTGGGGAGACATATTAGAAGAGGTCTCTAAAAAGATATGAGCTAGACTAATGTTACAAAGTGGAAGAGGGAGTTAGATGACACATTTTGGACTCTAAAGGAGTGAATGTTACTTGATACTCAACTAGATCACAATGTTCATCCTTAAGAAAATGATATTTAAAAGTAGGGGGTATGTGGGAATCCATAAAAACCCATGAGGAGATAGCCAAAGCCTCACTTGAGGACTTTATCTTTGCATAAAGAAAATCTTGTGGATTTTGGCCAGCCTCCATAGTGTGAAGCTAACCTTCATGTATGAATTGAACCATGCAAAACATGGTCAATGTGACATTCTACATAATAGTGGTCCAGGGATAGCCAAGAATCATATTGTATGAAAGATCCAAATCTAACACACAAAAATCAATCATGATGGTCTTGGGGTCAAACTTGACCCAGAGCTTCATGTTCCCCATCGATGTAGCTATGTCATTGTCAAAACCAACATAGTTATGGTAATAATTAGAGAGCTTCTTTTAACTGATCTTGATCTTGTTAAACACATAGGGGCATGATATTCAATGTAGCTCCTTCATTGAAAATGCATCACTTGATGCATAAATCATCAATAGAATTCTTGATGTAAAGAGGGAACCTATCCCTCTTGGATAGAATTGAAGCATATAGCAAAGATTCAAGGTTGAAAGAGAGAATGGGAGGGGAAAGGTGCTTAGATGTGCTAAAATTGAATATAAATTCAACATCATACCATAATGGACCCTTGTGATAGAGACCAAGATCATTGAAGATGAATCCCCTTTACTTATGGAAAAGGTGAAGAAGGTCCCAAGTGGAGATTCTAGTCGAGAGGCCTCGTAACTCCTCTATGATGGAGTAAGGACATTGTCTAACCTAGGGAGGAATGTTATGCCTAAAGTCAAATTTGACCATAAGATTTCCTACCCCCATAGGATGGACAGAGGCCCAACACCATTAGTCTCTCCAATAAGGTAGATATCCTAACTAGAGCATATTTTGATAAAGCAATCATACCCAATAAAGGCTATGTTGATATCATTAACAACCTTGCTGATCTCATGCTTAGCTTTCCCTCTCAGGTCAACCTAGGAAGAGGAGTTAAAAAAGGTAGAAGAGTAAGAAGGGGAGCATGGGACCTTAGAATTTTATGTCTTCTTCTTCTTATTATTATTTTTATCATGGTCAGGCATAGGCTCCTTGAAAATGTTCAACTTGTAGTTGGGTTCTTCAAGTGGAGAACTTTGTGATGGAGGCAAGGCTTGCCCACTAAACTTTTGAGTGACATAATTATTGTCATCATGCCCCCTCATCCAATAAAAATTGAAAAACTGGGTGGGGTCATAAGGAAACACCATCTATTATTTTTTTAATGCTTGAATTAAAATCCTTCTTTTCAGCTAGCTTCTTCTTTAAAGCATACACCTTGTGGTTGTCCTTCTTGTCCTTCTTAGGAGGAAAATTAGTGACACCATCACCAATCACATTATGGTTATGATTACATGAAGAGGATGAATTTTAGAAAGAGACAGGTCACATGAATGCATGCACCTTAAACACTTTGATCTTTAGATACTCATTAATAGCTTCATCATAAAAGGTAGGTTCACACTTGAGGACCTCAAGGTGAACCTCTTGCCTTAATGATCACATAAAATATCATAAAGTTGGTCATCCAAAAACCTAATCTTGGATGTATGAATATTTAAGTGCCATCTATGCATAAAATCAAAGTTTGACTCACTATTAGCCTACACTATGGAGGTGAGTGATTAGTTTACAAGGTTAAAATGTCTATAAATATTGAAATATTGGAAGAAGTCATCCAAAAGGAGCTAGAAACTAAAGAGAGAATCTTGTGACAAATTCTAAAACTAGACAAGAGCTTCAGCTCATAGAGAATGAGAAAATATCTTCAACATCATGCCTTCATCCTATTCCTAATTAATACATACCATCATGAATGCCATAATATTCTCCATGGGATTGAAGTCCCAAGTTCCATTGAACTAAGGTAGTTTAAGGATAGGAGTAGGAAGGAGAATAATACACACCCAAGGGGATAGAGGAATTTAAAGGAGATCCTCATAAGCATGGTTGATAGTAGGTTGGAGATGAACTCTAAGAGGGGGATCATGATGGTAATGATTTTTCTTATGCCCATATACATCACCATAACCATGGCCATAAAGAGGATGATGCTGAGGTAGCTCCTGATAAAAAGGATACTCATGGTGGAAATGATCTCTACCATAGGATGGGGAATGATCACAAGATGGGTGAAATTTCTCATAGGGATGATGGGAAGATGTGACATACTCATGGAGGTGGTTATGATGACCAAAATCCCCATGATGTTGATCATGTTCCATTAGATGAGGGTTAATCTGTGGGCACTAATTCTCTTGATAGACATCCCATGGATCTCTAGTCTATTATCCTTGAATTTTAGCAGGATCAATTCATGGGATAACCCATACAAAACATGTCCATTTTGTTGACCAGTATCTTTAAGCATGCAAAATGAGGCTAATATTTGCCTCTTTGCATTTATTTTTCCCAAGAAAGTTGATCTTTTGAGGGAATTTTGCATCCTATGTAGTTCAAAGATTTTTCTTTGAACTACACTTTATTTCATTCTATGCAAAGTCAAAAAAATTTCCTGACTTTGCATGTGTTTCATGTTCTTTGTGTTGAGTCAAAGAATTTTCCCAAAATTACATATGCAAATTAAAATAAATTTCCAAAAATTGCACATACAAATTAAGAGAATTTTATTGACATTGCATATGCAAATTCAAAGAATTTTATCGACATTACAAATGCAAATTCAAATAATTTTCCTAACATTGCATATGCATATGTAGAGAAGTTTTCTGATATTGCATATGCAAATTCAGATAATTTCTTTGATCTCACACATGGGACCCACCATCATGACAATAATAATTTTTTGCATTAATTACCCTTTTTATATATATTTAACCTAGGTAATTTTATTTTAACCATTGATTTCTCTCTCTTCACCATTTTGAGCTCATGTTTACCTCCCAGTCATTATTTTCAATTCAAGCTTGTGCACATATTACTTCACCACCATTGTGATCAATTGGATTTTCTAGTTTGATTGTCTTTGTGTTTCAAAAAAACCTCATTTTTTTGATTTCATCTTGTTTTAGGCAATTCTCCCTTATATTTTCTTCATTTTTATGTTTTTTTTTAATTCTTGTTTTTTGTTTTAAGGTTTTATTTTATTTTACCCCAAAACCTTTTTCAAACCCCAACACTCTTTGTGCATTTTAGAGAATTTTATCTGAGATACACAGAGGAGTGATCCTCAAAGTTCACTAGGGGCATTTAGAATAAAATTCTCTATAGTGGACATTGCACTTCCCCCCCATGTAATTTAGAGAATTTTCTCTAAAGTGCATGTCCCTTGGTGTAATTTAGAGAAAATTATCTAAATTGCATAATTGTAAAGTTCATCTTGGGTATACTTCAGAGAGTTTTCTTTGAAGTACATGTAACAAGATACACTTCAAAGAAAATTCTCTAAAATGCATGTAAGTCCACCAAAACCTCACTCATGCAGTTCAAAGAATTTTCTCTGAACTCTACCCAACCTTTTCCCATGTAGTTTGGAAAAAATTATCCAAATTACACCAAAGTGATCAACCCATCATGCATTTTAGAGAATTTTCTATAAACTATATGTTTTCAAAAAAATGATGAAAAATGTTAACTCTAGATAATCAAATTTCTTACTTGTAGCTATCTGATCAATATCAGACATTTCTCCAAAAAACAAGACAATAAAGTACAAGTACCAGGGTGTGTTCCCATTTTTTTAGTTTATTAAAATGTGGATAAAATTAAGAATATAGAGATAGGTAATGTGGATATGGCTAAGTTTTTACAAAGATTAGGAACAAAACCTATTGCATGTCATATATAACTAGTACTTAATAGTGAAATTCATTTAGCAACTACATTTCCAATATCAGTGCATGATTCTAAATTCATATCAATGATGACAACAAATTGTGATAAGAAAATAAAATAGGTCAAGGATTTAGAGGGTAAGGTGCTCATTCACCTCAATGAAGATTATTTTGATAATTTTTTTCACCTCTCTAGGATTGAAGAATATTATGACTTAACTATGGAATGATCTCAAGAATACTATGATAGAGATCTTGAGAAGTGTAAAAAACATATTAATTCCAAATGGCTCAAGACTCCTTGTCCCACCATTGCTAGATGGCCCAATTATTTATATCATAGTGATTTTTTGGAGGAGATAAGAGATTTGATTACTCTCCTTAGAAGAGTCAAAGGGTTATCTACTTCAAACATTTTTCAAGAATGGATATATCAATACATTTTGGTTATCAAAAGAAACAAGAAAAAGATCTTTTGGGGTAAACAAATTAGTGATGCTATTTGCCATCAACTCTCTGAGGAAGCTTCTTCACTCAAGTTTTACATGGCTTCATATCTTGTGTATGTTTCAGCTAGTATGAAGTCTTTATTGGGTTTAACTTCTATCAGTGAAAGGAAAAATGTTTTAAATTATCACTATACGCAGCTAACTCTAAAAGAAAGCATCAAGCATTAAAAGAGAGTTAATGATGCTTTCTTCTATAAATTAATTTTAAATTTTGAGAAAGAACTTGAAAAGAAGAGAGTTTAGATCAGGCATGAGCACATGTCAATAAGGTTGGATGAATTTTCTTACAATTCGTAACTTTTACATACATCAGGGTAGGAGGATTTGATGAACAACCTTACATGCTACCCAGATACCCAAGTTATAAAATAATACTAATGGAGATGTGTAGACAAGTGATGAACATGCATAAAAAATAATCAGATGCTCACAAGAAAGGTTTCAAATTTCCAATCGGTATTGGTCGGTACATAATTTACACTACTTTAAAGGCTAAGACTGTGGAAACTGAGTTACAGTGGATTATACTTAAAAAATTAAAAAGTAGAGAAAACTTTGATTATAGAATGATGAAGGAGAATATCAAACATAATAAAACCCATGTGCATAGAATTGAATATATCTAGGTAGAATACAAAACTGATGAAGATATAAGGAGACTTGACTATAGTTACTTTACTACTAATCAGATTGTCAATTTGGAATTGGAAAATATCCCTAGGGATTTTATAGATGATGGGAATATATTGGATTCTTCATATGAGGAAAATCAAATGGATTCAACTTCTCTCCCTCCCATCCAATGGTTAGTTAAAGAATCCACTTCTATTAGAGATAAATTTCAACCTATTCTTGTAAGAACTAATGCTTGGTTGGAATCTAAAGGAATTCATTTGAAACAATTTAAAACTAGTTATGAGGAAGAGTATGATGAAGAGACTTCTAAGAAATGAGAGGAGCTAAGAACTAAGAACAAAGAGGGGCCCTCTACTTCCAAATAGAATCCAAAATTTGTATTTGTCATTAAAGGAAAGAGGAAAGACAAAGACTCAAGTGTCAAGGAATGTGCTCAAGTAGAGAAACAAGAAATCTTAGTCACAAGTGAGGCACCACCTCAATCAATAACACCATAATTGTCTTAGCCAGTGCTTCAATAGACTATACAAATAGAGACTACTCAATTAGAGGTTACTATGATTAAAGTTTCTAAAGCCATGGTTTCACAGGTAAAATTTTCCATATTTGTTCTTGTGAGTACCACTTACAAGTTAATCATGTTCCTTCTCAAGTTGTTCTTTTACCACTACCTTCACTTCCTAGTGCCACATTTTTTCAAGTTCCTTCACAAGGTACACTAGACCAAGTTTTTGATTCATTATCAAATCTACCTAGTCCTTCAAAGTCATTGGGATCCCCAACTAATTTATATTTCACCCAACAGATATGGACAAATTTATGTCTATACCTTCTTCAAAGATAATAACTCAGGTTCCTATCACTCTAGTGTCCAAAATGTCAATAGGAAATAAAGTGGTGGTTACTCCAACCTAAAATCCACCTATTATTACTAAAATTCCATTGGTTTCAACCTCATTACTAGATACCTCCATCACACTACCTTCCATTTCACTTACTTCACAATCCATTGTCCCTCCCCAAGTATCCCAAGCTTTAACATCCTCTACCCAAGGAGATTCATCTCTCTTCCTCATTAGCTAACATCACAAACACCTAAGAAGAAGAAGCGAGCAAGGGAACTAGAATACTTTGATTTTGGTCAACTTAAGTCAATAAATCCCAAAAAAACAAGGAAGACCAAAACTATTTTAAGGGTGATATTTGAATCTAGGTATAAGTATGCCAAAGTTGCGGTTCCTCTTGAAGATAATAACATTGAAGATATTCAAGTATATGAATATGTAGTAGGATGAATATATCTTGGGAAACAAACCCATGAAAGCATGAAGGAAGATTTATAGGTAGAAATGGCCTCCTTGATCAAGAAATATGATAATGACAAGAAGATCAAGGATCAACTCAAAGTACAAGTAGACTAACTAACCTATACTTTACTAAAAATCACCCAAACTTATGAGTCTATTAATCCTATTGTGAATGAAAATACTAAAAAATCCATTCAACATGCAGATAAAATTGGATCTCAGGGTCATGTGATCAATGCCTAGATTGAGATATGAACAACACAAGGTACTCAAAGGTTGTGATCTGCCATTGGAGTTTTGAAGAACCTGAGTGAAGTGAAAACAAAAATTAAGAAAACAATTAAAACACTCACTCAAGATTTTAAATTGATTGAAAATGATATTAATAGGTGGATTGAACTATGCAAATTCAAACTGGAGCTTTTGGTAGAGTAGAAGGTCATTCCAAATAGGAAAATGTTCATTGAATATAAGGAAGCTATGAAGAATAAAAGAGAGGTTATCAAAAATCTAGTTAAATATCTTGAATAAGTTGAAGATATGTGTGATAATAAGATATTGGATCTTGTAGATAAAATTGGAGAGCTTCCCTACCAAGTTAAAAATGATTCTCAAGAAATTCTTCCTATGGAGGCTGTTATTCAAGAATTTACATCTTTGCCTCAAACAAAGACTGAAACATGTACTTTCACACTAGACTCCATTGAAAAATTGATTGAATTTTAGGTTATTTTGAATAAATTATAAAGAATCATGGAAAAATGCAAAGATTTGCCTATTAACTTAGAAAATTCAATCATAAGGGTACTTGTCATCTCGAAAAGTACATCCAACCCAGATAATAGTGAGGTTCAAGACATATTAAAGAGACATGAGAAATTTTTAGAAAAGAATAAAAATGAAGAAATTCCTATGTCTAAGGACACTTAGTTTACTTTTGTAATTTTCCATATGTAATTTTATTTAGTGTAATTTACACATAGGAAAATTACATAGGTCTTAACTTAAATACAACTCTATCAATGAATAAGTCAATGTAGTTATGTTTTTCCTATTTTTTTTCATAGCTCCTCTCTATAAATAGGAGGATGTTCTTTATAAAAAGGATCACCAATTTCTATAGAGGGGAAATGTTGTTAAATTCAAAAATAATTTTGAAACTTTGTGTTCATATTATGAATAAAAAATTCATTCAATATAAGAAAATCAAGTGATCTTTCAAAATTTGTGTTGAAATATACTTGTGGTGTATTGGGAATGTTATCTTGTCTTTTCCATTGCATTTTATTTTAATTTGAGTGAATTGTGGTGTGAAATCTCTATAAAATGGAAGGTGTTAGGAAGCTGATTTTGGAGTCTTTAATCTACTTTTTAGTTACTAGGTTTATATTCACATTGAAAGTGAATTACTGAGGAGACTTTGGGCTGCACTTTATTCTATCTTTTAAGTTTACTCTACTGATATTATTCTTGTTAATCCTTTGGCTAACAAATCTGAATATTAGTTATAATTGGTTCATAAAGTGATCTTAAATTTTCAAAGTATATCACAAATAATAGAAGAAAGTTTGTGATTGAACATCAATTCTGAAAAAAGAGAATTGGATGATATGACAACACCCATTATGATAAAATTATTATAAATAAGTGTAAATAATTAAGTGTTTTATTAGTTAACAATAAAAGGGAGCCTCCCCTTGTCTTGAGGAGAGATTTTATCTCATCACACTGTGATTGAAATAACCATTTTACTCTCATTTATTGGTAACAAAATATTCACCCAATAGTTTTTAGTGACTATGCTAGGAAAATGAACAAGCAACTGAGCTCTACACTCATTTGGTTCATATAAGACTAACACCTTACTGTTTTCTATTATTTTATTGTAGTTAATCTATTTTATTTTTGAGTACTTCACATTCTAGTGGAACAAAGCTACACTTGTGGTAAAAGGGCAGTGGGACTCATTGATCCAACATTTGAGTTATTGCAAGAACACAACTTTTATCTTTTATCGGCATGTGTAAGCTCACCTCTTCAATGTACAAGAAATGTTCCACCTACAAATTCAAGATCTCCCATACTAGGAGAAACTTTAAATATTCATAGGGTCTTGCCTATTTTACCTTTGTAGTGATTTTTTATTCCTCCCTATAATCCACATAGAATGGCTACTCAAGGTCCATGGAGGACTGCTTTTGGTCCATTAAATTTGGCACCACCATCTCATGAGCTACCTTGTGGCTCACGAAAAAAATTTCCTAAATTTTATGGTGATGGAAAGCAACATCTAGATGAATGTATTTCTACATTATAAATTACATGTGGATTTATTAGAGTGGAATATGAAGATGTTATTGTAAGATTATTTATATAAACACTTCAAGGTATTACTGCTGATTGGTTTTATCATCTTGTAACCAGAAATATCACCAATTGGGATATGTTCAAGACTAAGTTTGAGGCAAGGTTCAAGCCTATAGAATATGTTCATGTCTTGTTGGCTTAGCTTACACAAATGAATAAAGAACCACATAGACACATGTTTGAGTTCATGGAAAGGTTTAACAAGTTGAGGAATATGATCCCAGTAGTTGGTTGACCTACACCTAAGAATATGAAGTGTTTCTTCATCAATTCTTAATTGTTGGAAGTGATTTTTATTTTATGAATATCAGCCCTAGCTAATCTCAATGTTTCTTAAAGTTTGGCCATTAAAATAGAAGATGATTTGGTTCTGGTAGACAAGGTGAGAAATAATTCCAATAAGTCTAGAGGGCAGCCTTCAACAACTTCATCTCCTACTAGTGCTATTGATCCTATGGTTCAAAAGATAGAAAATGAATTGTTAGCACTCAAGAAGTAAATGTCTCAAGATATGCCATTTTTTCCATACAAAGATGTCCCAATGAGGACATACCCAAATGATTCTAATTATTTCACCAATGTTGCAAGAAATCAAAATCAGAATAAGTTTCTTTCACCACAAGCAAGGCTTTCATTGGAGGCACCTTCAGATGTTTTAGTAGTCAATTGGTTAGAACCTAAAAATCATGATGTTCCAAAGTTATAATATGTTCTAGAAGAATATGCAATTCCTTTCACCAAATATGTGGAAGGAGAAGCTAGTAACTCTGGGATCAGGTTTCTAAACTTTGAAGAAGAAGAAGTTTAACAAGAAAAAGATATACGAGGTGAATTTTATGTCATCTTTACCCATTCACAAAGTCATTCAAATCAACCAAAAAATATTGATAAAATAAAATCCAAGGATAAACCACAAAAGGATGTTGTAATTACCAAAAGAGGAACTCCCTTGCTAGTTCAACCAAAGGATATGGTGGTAGACAAATAAGTAAGTAATCCTCATATTTATACCTCTTTTCCTTCAACGTCTAGACCTAGTGCCCCAAATCTAAAACTTGAAAATGTCTTGTCTTCTTTGGCTACCCCATATCCAACTTTTGATACCTTTGGTAATGCCAAGAAGACTAAAATCCAAATGTCTGAGGCTGAGTACCTCCAATCAAATCTTGACCAATTTGAAAGATTGGAAAAATTTATAAAAATCAAAAGGATCAATTTTGATTAGACTTCAACTAAGAGTGTAACAATTGACCCTAAGTCAATACCAAAGAAAAATAACTTGGTTGTAACTCTTACATATAACTCTATAAAAATAGAACCTTTCTATATTTCCCTATTTGTCAATGGTTATAAGCTTAGTAATTGTGTTATTGATTCAGGTGCTTTTGATAATGTGATGCCTACCAAGGTGGCTACTACCTTGGGTTTATCCTTGACAAAGACTTTTGGACATTATTTCTCAATAGAAACCAAACAAGTACCTCTTATAGGTTAAATCAAGGATGCATAATTTGTATTTTCTACTCTTCTAGAGAAAAAGATTAAAATGATAGTTCTAGTGGTTGATGTTCCAACCTCATATGGAGTTTTGTTAGGATGAAAATTTTATAAAGATGTTAGTGGTGAGATCAACATGGATTGGTATGAGGTTAGGATACTTATGAAGAGTGTTATGCATAAACTTCACCCAAAAAAGCAAGCAAATTATATTGTTACAAAGACTAAGGACCCCAAAGCCCAGATCCTTTCTAAAAATTCTAGAATGGTTACATATTTATTGACTATAGACAAAGATCCAATATATTCAAATGACATTTTGAAAAAGATCAAGAAATTTATGAATCATCCACATTAGATGAAGAGGTTTTAAATCTTGAAACTATCAAAGTTGAAAGTTCAAATGATGTTTGGATTTTTGAATTTGATGATAGTTATTCTTCAACTAGATCTGGAGCTACAATAGTTCTCATATCCCCAAAAATAAAAATATTCCCTTTTTCTTTCAAATTATAGTTTGATAACACTAAAAATACTAATGAGTATGAAGCCTTGTTGTTAGGAATAGAGGTTGCATAGAAGAAAGGGATAAAAACCCTTCATGTTCAAGGTGGTATTGAGATAATCATTTATCAAGTCAGGAATCTATATCAAACTAAGAAAGAAAGTCTAAGGAATTACCACAATCATGTTTGGGATTTCATAGAAAGTTTTGATGCTTTCAATATATCAATAGTTCTAAGAGAATATAATGATAGAGTTGATTCACTAGTTATTTCAACCACTTTCTTAATTCTTCAAAAATATTTCCAAGGAAAAAAGTATACTATTGAGTTGGTTTTTTGGCCTAGTGTTCCTAAAAATGTTAATCATTAATAGGTTTTCAATAATGATGAGTAGGTCATCTCATTCTTAGAGAAGGCAAAAAAATTTAGTGAGTTGTATTTTGAAGAAAGTGATTCCACTCCTCAAGAATCAATTTCCAAAGTCAATGAGGAAACTAGTGAGGAAATAATGCAATTGAAAGGGAATATGTTACCCAAAGGGTTGGTATCTTTGGAGAGAGCTTTTCATAAACATGATCGATCAATTAAACATCACCAATCAGAATTAGATTCATCTAAAAAAATTAAGCAAGTTAATATAAGAATAGAGAGTGACCCCAAGATGATAAATATTAGGAAATGTTTCTCATTGGAGGAAAGTGAAAAGTTGGTGAGACTTTTGTGCTGGTACATTAATGTATTAGCATATTCATATGCTGATCTTAAATATTTCTAATAAAATGTAGTGCAACATGATATTCCTCTCAAACAAGGATCTCAGCCTCACAAATAGAAATAGAAATAGTATAATCCTAAAATATTAGGTATTATTCTCATTGAAATACAAAAGATGTTAAATTCTTGAATTATCTTTCCCATACATCACTCCACATGGATAGAAAATATTGTTCCTATGAGGAAAAATAATAGAGAGATCAACATTTGTGTTGACTTTTAGAATTCAAATCAATTATCACTTAAGGATAATTACCCACTACCAATAATGGAGTAAGTATTAAAAACTATGACTAGTTCATAGATGTTGTTTATGCTAGATGGTTTCTCAAGATACAATCAAGTGGAGGTTCATGATTAAGATCAACAAAAGACAACCTTCACTACTCCATGGGGAACTTTTGCATATCATAGAATGCCCTTTGGATTGATTAATGCTAGTGCTAGCTTTCAAAGGGATATGTATTTGGCTTTCTGAGATATTATTGGTAAGTTAATTATAGTCTACCTATATGATCTAATTATTTTCCCAAAAAATCACCAAGATTATTGTGACCATTTACAAAAAGTACTTGAAAGATGTCGTGAACATGGGATATCTCTTTACCCTAAGAAATACATTTTTGGGGTTATAGAAGGTAAGCTCCTTGGACATATTGTATCCAAGGAAGGAATAAAAATTGATCTTGAATGGGTTAAGTTAATTTAAAATCTTACTCTACCATCAAGTAAGAAAGGAGTGCATTCCTTCTTTGGGAAGGTTAATTTTTTGCAAAGATTTGTTCTTGAATTTATTGAAAAGACACACCACATTGTTGATATGATGAAATTAAAATCAAACTTTCATTGGAACATAGATGGAGGAAATTATTTTCACAAAATTAAGGAAGCCATCACAACTGTTCCTATCCTAGTTTGCCCTGATTATACTAAGAACTTCATTATATATAGTTATGCTTCTGAGCATACCTTATCAACCATCTTGGTAAAACTAAATGAAGAGGGGAATAAATATCATATAGCATTCATGATCTACCCTTTGAAGGATCACAAGGTCAAGTAATCATCCATGGAAAGACATGTGTATTCTATGGTGAAAGAAGTTAAGCATTTTAGATACTACATCCTAAATCCTCACATCATTGCACTAGTACCAGATTCTACTATTAAGCATATTTTGACTCAAAAAGAGATTGAAGGCAAAAGAGGTAATTGGATCACCAAAATATAATAATATTATATATATATCAATCCTACAAAACTTGTACATGGAAAAGGTTTGTGTCAACTTATGGTTGAGACCAATTCAGAAGAAGTGCCTAGCAATGAAGCATATACAAAAAAACTTCCTATGGTCTTACTTGTAAGCACAATGGATGAATGGTATTATGAAATTTTTTTATTTCCTCACATATGGAGAGTTTCCAAAACATTTATCTCATAAAGAGAAGAGGACAATCAGGATCAAGGCTAAAAATTTCATCCTTTGGGATAATGGTTTGTATAAGCAGAACATTCATGGAATCTTTTTAATATTTGTAGATAAGGCACAACAGGTAAGTTGTTGGAATCTTTCCATGATTTGGCTTGTGGAGGACATTTTTTAGCCTTGGTCATAGCTCATAAGATCTTATGGGCTAGATATTATTGGACAACACATTTTCAAGATGCATATGCTTGGGTGTGTAAATGCAAGAAGTGTTAGCAGTTTATGGCAAAACCCAAGTTAGTAGCCTTGCCCCTCAAGCTAGTAGTCATTAAAGAACCTTTTCAACAATGGGGTATAAATTTAATTGGTGAAATTAACCCATTTTCAAGTTCAAGTCATAGTTATGTTCTCATAGCTACAGATTACTTTACTAAGTGGGTGGAATCAATTCTAACCAAACATGCCACTTCAGAGGTTATTTTTAAATTCCTCAAAGAGAATACCATTATGAGATTTAGTGTGCCCAAAAAAATTGTAATTTATAATGTTTCTTGTTTCACATCCCATGAGATGACTCAGTTTTGTTTTGAATATAGGATCATTTTGTCTCATACTTCTGACTACTTCCCTTAAGGGAATGATCAAGCTGAGTCAAGTAATAACAATCTGGTAACTATCATTAGGAAGTTGGTAGAAGATAATTAGATAATGTGGCATAAATATTTTTATGATACATTGTGGGATTATTGTGTCACCCCTAAATTAGTGATTTGTATGTCTCCTTTTCAAATTTTGTATGGATTAAATGTAGAAATACCCATGACATTAGAGTTATCCACTCTTAGATTGGCTAAGTAAATTGAAGATGAAATGTTTGAAACCTCTTTAGGCAGGCGTATTATGTACCTCACTGAGATAGAGGAGTAACATACAAAGGTAGTGGATCATATTGTTTAACATTAGAGTCATGTCAAGGAACTTTTTCATAAGAAAGCTAAATCATGAGAATTTTGAGTTGGGGATCTAGTCATCTTATGGGACAAAAGAAGAGAGCCAAAATGGATGCATGTAAAATTTGATTCTCTATGGAGGGGTCCTTTTCTCATTCATCAACTTAGTGGAGAACATAGTTTCTTCTTAGCATACCTAGATGGACAACCATAACTGCTACCCTACAATGGGTAACATCTGAAGCTTTTTACTCAGTAAAGTTATAGATAAGTTTATATTTTGTATATATTTATATATTATTTTTATTTTTATTTTTCATCTTTTCTATCTCTTGAATCCATGGCCCAATGGAGAAAGTCACTTAGAGTTATGGGATTCTTTTTCCTTCAAGTGTTTCATTTCAAATAATGCTTGAAGGAAATTCCCCAGTCAGAGCCAGCTGTTATCCTTAAATTTTAGCAGGTTCAATTCATGGGATAACCCCTAAAATTCTTATCTATTTCATATCCCATTATCTCTAAGCATGAAAAATGAGGCTAATCTCTACCTCTTTTCATTTGTTTTTCCCAAGAAAGTTGATCTTTTGAGGGTATTTTGCATCTTGTGCTATTTGGAGATTTTTCTTTGAACTCAACTTTGTTTCTTTCTATGCAAAGTCAAAAAAAATTCTTGACTTTGCATGTGTTTCATGTTATTTATGTTGAGTCAAAGAATTTTCCCAAAATTACATATACAAATTTGGAAAATTTTCCCAAAATTGCATATGCAAATTCCGAGAATTTTCTTGACATTGCATATGCAAATTCAGAAAATTTTCCTGACATTGCATATATAAATTTAGAAAAATTTCCCAAGATTGCATATGTAAATTCAAAAATATTTCCTGACATTGCATATGCAAATTTGGAGAATTTTCTCAACATTGCATATGCAAATTCAAAGAATTTTTCCAATCTCACACATGGGACCCACCATCACAATAGTAATTAATTTCACATCAATTAACCTTTTTATATATATTTAACTTGGGTAATTTTATTTTAATCCTTTATTTCTCTCTCGTCACTATTTTTGAGCTTAGGTGTACCTCTCAGTCACCATTTTTGAGCTTGTGTGCATATTACTTTGCCACCCTCATGATCAATTGGATTTTCTAGTTTGATTGTCTTCGTGTTTCAAAAACAACTCATTTTGTTGATTTCATCTTGTTTTAGGTAAGTCTCCCTTTTATTTTCTTCATTTTTATGTTTTTTTTATTGTTATTTTTTGTTTTAAGGTTTGATTTTATTTTTCCCCAAAAGCTTTTTTAAACCCCAACATTCTCTATGCATTTCAGAGAATTTTCTTTGAGATACACAGAGGAGTGATTCTCGAAGTTCACCCAATGAATTTCAAAGAAAATTATTTGAAGTGCACATTACACTTTCCCCCCATGTACTTCAAAGAATTTTCTTTGAAGTGCACGTCACCTGGAGCACTTCAGAGAATTTTTTTTGAAGTGCATAATTTCAAAGTTCATCCTTGGTGCACTTTGAAGACTTTTCTCTAAAGTAAACATAACTAGATACACTTTGGAGAAAATTCTTTAAAGTGCATGTAAGTAAACTAAAACCTCACTCTCTCATTTAGTATAGAGATTTTTCTCTGAACTACACCCAATATTTTCTCATGTAGTTCAAAAAAAATCCTCTAAATTACACCAAAGTGATCAACTCATCAAGCAGTTCAAAGAATTTTATTTGAACTACATGTTTCCCAAAAAATGATGAAAAATTCTAACTCTAGATAATCAAATTTTCTTACTTACAACTATCTGATCAATGTCAGACATTTATCCAAACAAGAAGATAATGAAGTATAAGTACCAGGGTGTTTTCCCATTGTCTGTAGTTGATGAAAATGTGGATTAAATTAGGGATATAGAGATTGGTCATATGGATATGGATGAGTTTCTAAAAATATTAGGAAGATAACCCATTTCACCTCATATGTAGCTAGTAATTAACAATGAAATTCATTTAGTTGTTGTATTTCTAGTATCGGCACATGATTCTAAATTCATCTTGACCATGGTAGCACATTTTGAAAAGGAAAGCAAATCGGTCAAGGATTTAGAGGGCAAGGTGATCATTCACCTCGATGAGGAATATTTTGATAAAAAGTTTCACCTCTATGAGGTTGAAGAATATTCTAATTTAACTATGGAATCAACTCAAGAATACTATGACAGAGATCTTGGGAAGTGTAAGAAACATATTAGCTCCAAATGGATCAAGACTCCTCGGCCTACCATTGATAGATGGCCCAAGTATCTATATCGTAGTTATTTTTTGGAGGAGTTAGGAGATTTTATTACTCTCCTCAATAGAGTGAAAGGGTTATCTACTTCAAACATTTTCAAGAATGGATGTATCAATACATTTTAGTTATCAAAAGAAACAAGCAAAGGATCTTTTGGGGTAAACAAATCAGTGATGTTATTTGTCATCAGCTCTCTGAGGTAGCTTATTCACTCAAGTTTTACATGAATTCATATATTGTGTATGTTGTAGCTAGTATGAAGTCTTTTTTGGGTTTAAATTATGTTTATGAAAGGAAAAATGTTCCTGTATATGAGAACTATCCACAACTAACTCTAAAAGAAAGCATCGAGCATTACAGGGGAGTTAATGATGCTTTCTTCTATAAATTCATTTTCACTTTTGAGAAATAACTTGAAAAAAAGGGAGTTTTAGATTAGGCATGGGAATAGGTAAATAAGGTTGGATGTATTTTCTTATAATTCCCAAGTTTTACATACATCAAGGTAGGAGGATTTGATGAACAAACTTACATGCTACCCAGATACCCAAGTTATAAACTAATACTAATGGAGATGTGTAGACAAGTGATGAAAGTGCATAAAAAATAATTAGGTGCTCACAAAAAAAGTTTCAATTTTTTAATTAGTATTGGTTGATACACAATTTCCATTACTCTAAAGGCTAAGAATATGAAAATTGAGTTGTAAAGGATTACACTTAAAAAATTCAAAAGTAGAGAAAACTTTGATTACAAAATGATTAAGGAGAAGCTCAAACATAATATCACCCATGTGCATAGAATTGAAGATATTTGGGTAAATTTCAAAACTAATAAGATATAAGGATATTTGATTATAATCACCTTACTGCTAATCAAATTGTCAAATTAGAATTGGCAAATATTCCTAGGGATTTTATAGATGATGGGAATATATTGGATTCTTAATATGAGTAAAATAAAGTGGCTTCAACTCCTCTCCCTCCCATCCAATGGTTAGTTCAAGAATCCACTTATATTAGAGATAGATTTCAACCTATTCTTGCAAGAACTAATTCTTGGTTGGAATATAAAGGAATTAAGTTGAAACAATTTAAAATTGGTTATGAAGAAGAGTATCATGATGAGACTATTAGAAAATGAGAGGAGATGAGATCTAAGAACAAAGAGGAGCCCTCTACTTCCAAACATAAGACAAAATTTGTATTTTTCAATAAAGGAAAGAGGAAAGACAAAGAATCAAGTGTTAAGAAAAGTGTTCAAGTGGGAAAAAATAAATCCTAGTCATAAGTGAGGTACCACCTCAATCAACAACATCATAAGTGTCTTAGCTAGTGCTTCAATAGACTATACAAATAGAGACTAATCAATCAGATGTTCCTATAATTGAAGCTTCTCAAGCCATAGTTTCACTGGTAACCTTTTTCATATTTCCTCTAATGAGTATCGCTATACAAGTTGATCTTGTTCCTTCTTAATTTGTTATTTTACCACCATCTTCACCTTTTAGTGCCACATTTTTTCAAGTTCTTTCACAAGGTACACTAGACCAAGTTTTTTATTCATTGTCAAATCTACCCAGTCCTTCAAAGTCATTGGGATCCCCAACTAATTTAAATTTCACCCAACAAGATATGGACAAATTTATGTCTATACCTTCTTCAAAGACAACTCAGGTTCTTATTACTCCAATGTCTAAAATGTCAATAGGAACTAAAGTGGTGGTTAATCCAACCCAAAATCCACTTGTTATAAATAAAAGTCCATTGGTGTCAACCTCATTATTAAATACCTATGTCACACTACCTTCCATTCCACTTCATAATATATTGTCCCTCCCCAAGTTTTCCAAGCTTTAACATCCTATACCGAAGGAGATTCATCTCCTCTTCCTCCTTGGCTGACATCACAAACACCTAAGAAGAAGAAGTGAGCAATGACACCAAAATAATTTGATTTTGGTCAACTTATGTCAATAAAGTCCAAAACAACAAAGAAGGCCAAAATTATGTCAAGGGTGATATTTGAATCTAGGCACAAGTATGTTGAAGTTGTAGTTCCTCCTGAAGATAGTAACATTAAACATATTCAAGTGTCCAAATATGTATTAGGATGAATAGATCTTGGGAAAAAAACCCATGAAAGTATGAACAAATATTTTTAGGTATCAATGGCCTCCTTGATCAATAGATATGATAAAGATAAGAAGATCAAAGATCAACTCAAAGTACAAGTAGTATAGTTTACCTCTACTTTAGTAAAAATCACCCAACCTTATGAGTCTATTGATCTTATAGTGCATGAAAATACTAAAAAATACATTCAACATGTAGAGAAAATGGGATCTCAAGGTCATGTGGTCAATGCCTGGATTGAGAGATTAACAACACAGGATACTCAAAGGTTGTGATCTACCATTGGATTTTTAAAGAACCTAAGTGAAATGAAAATAGAAATTCAGTAAATAATTAAAACACTCACTCAAGATTTAAAATTGAATGAAAAGGATATTAATACATGGACTCAACTACATAAATTCAAACTAGATCTTTTGGTTGAGTAGAAGGTCATTCCAAACAAGAAAATGGTCATTGAATATAGGGAATCTATAAAGAATAAAAGATAAGATATCAAGAATCTAGTTAAAGATATCAAATAAGATAAAGATATGTGTGATAATAAGATGTTATATCTTGTAAATAAAATTGGAGAGCTTCCCTGCCAAGTTAAAAATGATTCTTGGGAAATTATTCCTATGGAGATTGATATTCAAGAATTTACATCTTTGCTTCAAACAAGGATTGAAACATGTACTTTCACACTAGACTCCATTGATAAATTGATTTAATTTAAATTTATTCTGAATAAATTACAAATAATAATTGAAAAAAATAAATATTTGTTGGTTAACTTAGAAGATTCAATCATAAGGGTACTTGTCATCTCCAAAAGTACATCAGACCCATATAACAGTGAGGTTTAAGCTATATTGAAGAGATATGAGGAATTTTTAGAAAAGAATAAATTATTGTGTATAAGTAAACTTAGTTTGCTTTTGTAATTTTCCATATGTAATTTTGTTTAGTGTAATTTACACATAGGAAAGATACACAATCCTAAGTCAAATAGGACTCTATCAATGAATAAGTCAATGTATTTTTTTTTTTTTTCATAGATCCTCTCTATAAATAGGAGGATTCTCTTTGTAAAAATGATCACCAATTGCTATAGAGGGGAAATGTTGTTGAATTGAATTTTTTTTTTGAAACTTTATGTTCATATTGTAGATAAAAAATTCATTAAATATAAGAAAATCAAGTGATCTTTCAAACTTTGTGTTGAAATATACTTGTGGTGTATTGGGAATGTTCTTTTGTCTTTTCCATTGCATTTTCTTCTAATTTGAGTGAATTTTAGTGTGAAATATCTATAAAATAGAAGGTGCTAGGAAACTAAATTTGGAGTCTTGGAGCTACTTTTTAGTTACTAGGTTTATGTTCACATTCAAAGTGAATTACTGAGGAAACTTTGGGTTACCAGTTATTTTTCTTTGATAATTTTAGTCTTTATTGAAAATAATGTGAAGAATTTGGGTTGTTTTTCATTCTATCTTTTAAGTTTACTCTACTGGTATTATTCTTGTTAATCCTTTGGCTAACAAATCCGAATATTGGTTATATTTGGTTCATCAAGTGATCTTAGATTTTAAAAATATATCAAAAATAATGGAAGGAAGTTTGTGATTGAACATAAATTCTTAAAAAAGATAACTGGATGATATGACAACACCCACTATGATAAAAATATTGTAAATAAGTGTAAATAATTAAGTGTTGTGTTAGTTAACAATAAAAGGGAGCCTCCCCTTATCTTGAGGAGATATTTTATCTCATCACACTATGGTTGAAATAACCATTTTATTAGTAAAAAAATATTCACTCAACATAGTCCATAGATGATGATCAAAATCAACATGCTCATTGAAAACTCTAAAGGAAGGGTTAGGAGGATGGGAGAAATATTCATGATGAAGAAACCTCATCGAGTGGGAATACATATGACCCAAAAAAAGGACATGATGGGTTTATTATTTTAGAGTATCCTACCAAAAAATATGATGGGCACTCATACAAGAATTGGTCGAGGCACTCAAACTAGACTGGGTGTGATCTCTATCTCTAGAGGAAGCACACTGCCAACTCCTAGGGGATAAATATACACTTCATTCACCTGAAGGCATTTAAATTTTTTATCAATGATTACCTATAGATAATTATGTCTTAGATGGTCAAGGGGATCCTCATTCTTGGGTGAATGGGATATAATATGGGGTTGAGATGAAACATCCTTAGATGAATGAAGCTCAAAATGGTGAAAAGGAGACTGAGTCTATTGGTTATAGTCCTAAAAATATTATTCCATTTTAAACATGAGAGGGTGTGGACTACCATGTTGGGTCAAGTGATGCTCTTATATCTTATGATGTCTATGGAATTACATTAAAAATGTGGCTTGCTCATGAGTGAGCTCAAGGATGAGACCCTGAATCTGTCAGGATTGGCATCCCAAGGGTGGGAGATTAGCCATGGATGTAATGAAGTAAGACAACATAAAAGGTAAACTGATGGAGAACTAATAGGGAGAACAACTCAAAACCAAAGTAAGAGAAAACAACCAAGGCAAGAGATGAAACACAACTGAAAGCAAAACCAAATAGCTAATAGAGGGGATTTTGATTAGAGATCTATAAAAGGGATAGAAATAATGTAAGACCATATGTGAGGTCCCACCGAGCATGTCAAAATGTAGTTCTAAGAATCTGTTAGTAAGGTGCTAAATCAAACCACTAAGAGGTTATAATGCTTATGGCTTCTATGGGCTATAAGAGATCTATAGTGGCTATTCCATTTATCATCTTTCACCAAGCTATAGATATACTTGAAAACTAGGTTTGGGGATAACATGAGTTGGCACATAAATTATACAAGTTAATCTAATGGTTTTAACCATAGTAAAACAAGTAGATAAGACTAGACTATTGATTTCATAAACAAAGTGAGAACAATAAAACCAAATGGATAGAGACAATAATTAAAATGTAAATCTAGAAGCTAAGGCACTTTGAGGCCAAATGAAAGATGTTTTAAGAAATAAATATGTTTTTAAGAAAATGTTCAAGAGCATTCCTATTCTATATTTGAGCTATCTTTCCAAATAAATATTATTATTTTATATAAATGCAATATTCTAGTTTAAAGCGAGAGAGAGAGAGAGAGAGAGAGAGAGAGAGAGAGAGAGAGAGAGAGAGAGAGAGAGAGAAGAGAGAGAGAGAGAGAGAGAGAGAGAGAGAGAGAGAGAGAGAGAGAGAGAGAGAGAGAGAGAGAGAGAGATGAGAGAGAGAGAGAGAGAGAGAGAGAATATTTAAGTAAGTTGTATAGTTTGTTTTAAGTATCCAGAGTCCTAATATGTAATATAAATGTTTCAAATGAAAACATAACATGTAATGGTAAATATTTAAATTAGTGAATATATATTTTAACCATATATGAATTCATAAACTTTAGAAACTATTATAAACAATGCACAAAACAACTAAATCACTAAAACAAATCAAACCCTATCATGTATACTATTAAAAATAAACAAAGAGTTTCACTTTAAAAATAAAAGTTCCCTCATATAAATCTCAAAGAGATGTGCACACTTTCTACCCACTAATTTTCTAACCTAAGAGTCAAAAGAGGAAGAAGATTAGGTTATGTGTAAGTTGAGTCTAGACCAAGAGCCCAAAGATGTGGAGGAGGTGAAGGAGAAGCCACAAATGTATGGAAGAGTCAATGCAAGGATCACAAAATAGGTGCAATGGAGTCTTGAGGGGAGAAAGGAACAACCCAAAATCTTTAGGAACATTATCAATAGCAATGATAATCACCAAAAATAGTTGTGATAATATAGGGTTTCCCCTGTCATAATGGAACTTATTATGTCAAGCAAGAATTGAGAGAGATTCAAGGAGGTAACCAAGGTCCCAATGGACTGATCAAGTGGGCAGATCAAATCAATAAAGTGATCAATAGATAGGATCAAATGAATGTGAATGAGGCATATATCCCAACCCCAATCCACGAAAATGCCTAAAACTATTTGTTTTTAACCATTTGGGTCTAAACTGGCACTTTTACACATGTTTTTACCCAAGTTATAGCTTTTATGAAGGAAACATGTGGCTTAGCCCATGGGTTTCCTTCACACAATCCATAGTTTGGGTTAAACAAGGGCTTATGCTAGTCAATAGTCTCCTAAAATGCCCCAGGGGGTCACTAGAGGGCATGTCTTGCATGCAAAATGGCCAAGATGGACTAATGATGTATGGAGGTAAGAATATGATGTGGGAGAGGTCCAAGTGAGTGGATAATGTTCAAAGTAGGATGAATAGGGTTGGTAGTCTACACATGAACTAATGTGTAATCATAGGGAGGATTAGGGTCATGGGAAGTATGATTATAGTAAGGTATATCATATGAGATCCATATAACTTGAAGTAGATATCACTTCTCTCAATACTAAAGATTTTTTGTCTATTATAGACTATCTTACTAAGTTCAAGCACTTGATTACGCAATTGAATGGGAGTGGAAGAGATAATAAATATGAAGAGTGTGTTTACTTAATTCTATCTAAGTTGAAAGGTCCATTCCAAATCTTTGCTTCTACCTTTTTCTTTAGCATGGATGCCTTAGGTGGCACATTCAAAATTCCTGATTTAGAGTTATTTTGTGAAAGACTTACTAGGAAATAATCCAAATTGTCTATTTTTGAGTCTTCCACCTCTCAAAAGGCATTATTATAATCTTATCCTAAGGGCAAGGCAAAATCCAAAAGTAAACCCAAAACCACATCTTCTCCATCACAAAGTGCCACTAAACCCAAAAATAATAACTCTAAACCTAAAGAGTCTTCTAAATATAAGAATAATTCTAGGTTTTCATGCTCCTTTTATGGGGGGAATGGTCATGTATAAATGCTCCTTTTATGGGGGGGAATGGTCATGTATAAACTAAGTTTTAGAATAGAATGCAATCCTTATAAAATTCAATTATAAAACACAAGATATTTAAATCCACTCCACCTCCTTCCAATGATCATGGAAAAGCACTTAATGTTTTTGGGAGATCTCAATCACCTATCATAGATACTTGGGCTATAGATTATGGTGCTTCTCACCACATGAATTCTTCTAAGAAGTCTTTCACATCTCTTATTTTGATTTCTACTTCCAACATTGAGGTTGTAAATTCTTCCTTTATTTTTTTTAAGGGAAAAGCTAACATAAAACTTGATGGTGGCCGCATCAATGATGCACTATATGTTCTTGACATCACTTCACATTTTCTATCTATTTATCAAATTTTTCATTCTAATGAGGGTAAGATAATGACCTTAACATGATAATTAGATGAAATTATAACTTTGTTGGATCCTTAATCACTTTTTTCACAAGGTGTTGTTGATCATAACTCTAGACTATATCACTTTGAGGGTTTTGATGAGAATTATTCTATGGGGACATGTTTTATTTCTCATGTTGATCCTAAGAGTAAGATTTGGACATCTTAATTATATATATTTAAAGGATTTGAGAACTTATTTTATGGTTAATGGTCTTCTTATAGTTTCTTGTATCGATGGATTTTGTCCTAGCTATACATTAGAGAAACAACACCATGATCCATTTCCTAGGGGTATGCCCAAGAGAGATTTTTCACCACTTAAGATTGTGCATAGTTACTTGATGATTTTTTATAATCCTTTCAATGGAGCTAAGTATTAACTTACATTTATTGATAATTTATCATGATATACATAGGTTTATTTTCTCAATTAAAAGAGTGAAGTTTTTTCACACTTCAAATTCTTCAAGGATTTAGTCAAAAATTGATATTCTAGTTTTATAAAGAAGCTTCACACTAATAATGGGGGGGAGTAATTTATAAATTTTTTTAAATAATTTTTTGGTAGATCATGGCATTATTCAGTAGCATTATATTATTATACAACATAACAAAATGTCTTAACAGAAAGGAAGAACTGAACTTTGAAGGAAATGGCTAACAACATGATGCATTCTTGAGATATATTGGATAAAAGCACTCAATTGTGAAAACTAAATCCAAAATTCTAGACTAAATAGATCACTTGAGCATTTGAATCCAAAGGAGGTTTGGTCTGGAAGTAATCCTAATGTCTCATTATTTCAAATTTTTAGGATTCGTGCTTGGGATTTTGTACCAAAGAAGAAAAGGAAAGCCTTAGATAAGAATAGAAAACCCTTAATATTTATAGGTTATTATGAAGACATGAGAGCCTATAGACTTTTAGATCTTAATTCTCATGATGTTATTTTTCAAACACATGTTCAGTTTGTTGAGCATTTCTCTTCTTATGAGTCTTCATCTTCTTCCATGACTTCTTTGATTCTATCCATTGATGAATATTTACTTCATCTTGATTATCCATTTTTTAAGGAGCTAGATCAAGAAGACACTAAGGAGGTTAGGGATGTAGACTTAAATTAAAATCCTATTCCCTCTATGCCTAAGTGGGATCATACTATAGTTTCTAAGGCAACACCTTTCATACAGGATCTTATACCCACTATACATCATCAGACACATTCTACAAGTTATGGAATTTTATGTTAGGTATTTTCTAGGGATCCAAAATATTTTTCATAGGATCATGGGATACAAGACTAGGAGGATGCAATGAATGATGAGTATTCTTTTTTGATGAATAATCATACTTAGGATTTGGTCTATCTTCCTAAGGGAAGAATGTTGGTTAGATGTAAGTAGATATACCACACCAAATATGTAGTTGATGGGTCCATTGATAAGTATAAAGCACGTCTTATAGTAAAGGGTTTCTCATAAGTCAAAATTATTGATTACTCTGAGAATTTTTTCACTATTTCCAAGATGGATTCTATGTTCCTTATACTTTCCCTTTTTTGCATCACAGGGTTAGCTAGTGTACTAGATGGACATAAATATTGACTTCTTACATGGATATTTGAAGAAAAAAATACATGGAGTGACATAATGGGGTTTTTCATGATTCTTATCTTATTTTTCAACTACAAAGGTCTCTTTATGGTATCAAATAGGCTCTTTGGGCCTAGTATGAGAAAATAATTATTTTCTTCTATCTACTGTCTTTGTTTATTGCCACTCAGATCTTACCATCTATATCCATAATGTTGGAGTGGATATTATTATAATGGATTTGTATGTTTATTATTTTATTCTTATAGACAACTCTTCTTCTCAAATTTAGGATACTTATAATTCTCTTTTAGTACAATTTGATATGACAGATCTTAGTCTTTTGCACTTTTTACTTGGTTTGTAGATTTCTCAATTAGATTTAGGGATTCATTTGAGTTAGTGAAGGTACACCCTTGATCTTATTAAAAATTTTAGCATGGTTGATTTTAGTCCAATTAAATCTAATTTATAGTTTGGGGTCACTCTTATTTCCACCTACACTACTCCTCTTTGTGATCCTACATTATATAGGTAGTTGGTTGCAAGTCTCTTATACTTGACCCATACTTGCCCTAATATTTATTTTACTATTGGGATTGTATCTCAGTTTTCACATGCTCCTAATGATATTCATTGGTAGGCTACCAATAGGATTTTAAGATAGCTACATGGTACATCCCACTTTGGATTATACTACACCATAGGTTCTTCTTAGTTGGTTGGACATAATAATTTAACTTGGGTAGGTTTTATTGATGACATGCATTCCACTTCTAGATAGTTTTTTTGTCTTGGTTATCTTATTGCTTGGGATTAAAAGAAGTATTAGGCTATTAAACTTTCATCTATAGAGGTAGATTATAGGGAAATAGTCACAGGGAGTCATCAGGTTCTTTGGATTCATTAATTATTAATAGAGTTTGGATTCAAATAGGATTCACCTACAATACTTTGGTATGACAGCCAAAGAGAAATTCACATTTTTAGTAACCCTATTGAGAACCATTAGATTGAGCATATTGAGATTCACATGCACTTTATATATTAGCACATTTAAGATGGAGTTATTTAATTTGAGTACATTCCAACTTAGTAATAGATTGTAGACATATTTATGAAGCCTTTTGCATCACCTCATTACCTTGAGTTTCATGGCATGCTTGGGGTTTTAGAATTTATCCTTGGGGGGTATTCATGAGTACATATTATTTATTTATTTCTCTATGTATATATTGTACATGAGTACCTAATCAAGGATTGTTATTGAGACTCATATTATGGATATGCAACTTTAGTTTTGGCCCCTATCTTCACTTGAGAGGGGGTGTTAGATTAATTTATTTTCCTTAGATCATGTTCACCTAGGTTATTTATTATTTCTTTCTATTTAGTTATTCCCACCCATTTTTATGTGGATATCTCATTTATCTTATTTTATATATTATGAGATATTACATATTTATCTCTTAGATATTATGGGGATATTTGCTAGTTATTTTTATCCTCTAGGGATAGTTAGCTCTTAGTCCTAGGTTTGATCTCTTAGATTTATCTCTTAGTTATTATTGATCACTTAGTTTAATATCTCAATTAGGATTGGTCTTCCTTGCCTATATATGCAAGGCATATTAATTGTATTAGATAAACTTTAGAGATAATATTATGATAGTGGTGTTCTTTTGTTTTACATATCTATATATAAGTTTATGTTTTTGATTTAAAAAGTAGGAAAAGAGGGTCATGAGCCCTATACAAAGCCACCCCATGGGAAAAATGTCTTAGATGAGATAGAAAAAACATACTAACAATGAAAACACAACACTATAACAATAAACAAATAGAAAGTAAAGTGACAGACCATAAAAAAATTAGGGACTATCAGTTATCCCATAATTAGCTAGGAATTCAACAATTTTTTTAATCACCAAAACAATCCACTCCAACATTTTTGATCTTGCTATCAAAATCTTTCACTATAGTGAAAACTAAAGCTACATGACTAAGGGTCTTGGTAGCATATTCTACCATAATCCTCCATTTTTTATGCATCTTGTCCATCTTGGCCTTGATTACCTCAAGCTCTTCAGCCATCTTGGTGCATAGTGAATAGTTAAATTACTTCTTTTGACTTCAAACTTCCATAGCATCATCATCCATCTCCTCTAAGTAGGGTTCATTCATCTCAGGGAAGTAGCTCATTCTTTATATATTATGTTTTAAATCAAAGGGGGTTTTATCATGATATTTTCTAGAGGAATCTTCTAAAAATTCAAAACCATTAGACAAAAAATGCCTTGGGGGTTAGTGGAAGGGATCTCAGCAATTCGGCAAGATCTATGAATACCAGAACTACCCCCCTTACCATCCTCCACTAGTTTAGGATCTCAAGTCAAAATATTATCTAAATCCACCAGACCACTATTGTGATCAATCCCAATCCTTACCTTCTTAGGTCAAACATAAACCTCTTCTTCATTAGCCTCCCAATTTCTCTTAATGGACACCTTTCTAGGTCTTTAGCTGGGAGTGGTAGACTTACCACTAGGAGGTAAAGGGAAAAGGGAATGGGGGTTAGTAGGAGGGATCTCTATTAGAATGCCAAAATCAGTAGTATTGGGTATCCCCAACCAAATTTTGGGGGTTTTTGGGGTCCCTAGAATTTCTTGCCTTTCCTTTTTCTATGAGGAGACAGGTTAGTGGGGGGATCTTCCAACAATCTCAGTTTAATCGGTTTAGGGGGACACAAGGCCAAGTGGAAGTGATAGAGCCTTAAAATAAGGACTTGATGGATTGGGATGGGATGATCATTAGGGTTCTTAGTCCAAATATACTTAGCTAACTTGATCAAATTCTCTAAGGATTCTTGGCCAAATATCTATAAGTTTATGTTGTTAGATTTCTTTCAAATTATTATTTTTATGTGATATTCTACTAACACCATAGATATTTTTAGCTCAAAACAATATAATTTTTTTCCTTTAAGAGATTTTTATAGGGTACCATTTGTATACACATAATATTTTTAGGCTTTATCAATTATTGATGTTTTCTTTCTTGTAATAACGTGTCGAGTCTTAATCTCTCTAAATACATGCCTTAAAGGGTAAACTAGGAAAGGGTGGGCAGACCATTGGTACTTCATAGGATTATTATACCTTATACCATCACTTACTATCTACAAAAAATTCTCCTATACACTTCCATAAGCTTTGACACCTTTCTTATACACTCATCTAAGTGATTCACTATTTTAATTAGCTCATACCTAAGATTAAAACCCTTTTTGACATTTACCGAATAGTGTTAGCCTAGGCTGACCCTGTATTCTAATTGATATTTGCATGTTATGATTATAGGTTAGCCTAGGCCAACTTAGATTGGTACATGACTTTTTTTTATCAATTAATGATATAGAGTTCAATTAGGCTGACCTTATTGGCTAAAATTTCAAAAAAATTTAGGGTTAGATTCAACTATATATACACATCCATTTTGCCATTTATTTAAAGAGATAACATAGTTAATTATTCATTTGCGCTTCTTTACAATCTACTCTTTAACCATTCTACTTGAAGAATTATTACTTAGGATTTATACTTGGAGAATAATCTTGTCTTGTGGAAAAGCCTCAAATGCTTAGGCCTATCTTAGTGATATTTACAAACCACAACAACCTCTTTTAAAGCACCTTTGGCTAAGAGAGAGATTGAGTATCAATGGGTTCATCTTCAAGGTAAGTATATCTAAATTTACTCCTCTAT
Source organism: Torreya grandis (assembly GCA_037957365.1). NCBI lineage: Eukaryota > Viridiplantae > Streptophyta > Pinopsida > Cupressales > Taxaceae > Torreya > Torreya grandis. Next base: position 790,656 of record JARHVA010000250.1, on the reverse strand, counting down.
TTTAGTAGATAGAAGTAGTATAAATAATGGCTTTTTGAATATGTTTCTCTCTCCATGTATTAGGGTTATATATAGACATATCTTAATTATAATTATTATATGCATTGTTTATTTTTATATTTATTACCTCTACTTTATGTCACAAGATTTAGTGAGCACTAGATTAGGCTTTAATTTACTTTGTATGTACTTAGTGAATATGAAAACATAGGACCTAACTAGGGTTATTGCATGGTGTTACTTGACTAGAGGATTTGAACCCTCTCTAGTGATATTATTATGGTAAAAGACCCCTTAGTTAGGTCTAGTGGATCCACATTGGTCATGACCCTGAATATCTAATGCATCAACATATAGAAGTGTAAGTAGAATTTATCTTCTTAGAGCTAGGATTGATTAATAGGGTAGATGAATTTTCCTTTGTATACAACTTAGTGAACCTGACATGAATCAAACCCTTGTAGGTTTTATTTTATGCTTTCATTTTTATCTTCATATTATATATTTTTATTTTTTAGTATTGTATTAAACCTATCAATGTAGTTCTAACAGTCTATGTGGAGGATTAACACATGGTCAAACCAAAATGACATTGTTCTATTTGTGTAGGTATTATCCAAATATGGGTGAGTAGATCAATCAGCTTAACATAGTCTTTTTCTTCAGTTACATAATTGCATAAATAGTCAATCCAGTCACCTCTATTTGAAGTTCTTCTCTTTCAGCATATAGGTTTGCAAACATAGTCAAGCTATTCAATTTTGTTCATAGATTCATTTTTAACATAAAATTTTTGTAAACTTTTCTAACCTAGTCGACTCTATTCACATAATATTTAAATCATCACTTGATCAGCATAACATAAAAATTTCAAACTAAGCATCTTCAAAACCACCAAGGTTCATTCTTACCTTCTCTATAATTTTGGTTTTTCATTTACAGTATTTTTTTTCACAAGTTTGAATTTTATAAAACTACAACCCTATAAAAAATTGAGTCAACTAGCTCCACACAATTTTGTAACTTGTCTTCTCTCTAGAAGACATAGTCAACCTATTCAACTGTGTTCTTGTAGATCATGCTTTCATAGAATAGTAGAGACCCTTTTGAATTTGTTATATATTATTTATATATAGTGTTTCTAAACTAAATATGTACTCTTCACATTCAAAATAATTGACCTACTTTTGCTAGTAATTAGGTCAATTTTCATTTTAGTTAATTACATGCTTTGAGTAATAAACATAGATTAATTAGGTGGTTTTATAATTTACCAATTTAATCACACTATTTTTAACTTTTTCACATACTTCAAAATCACTTAACACAAAAAAACATTAAACATTTTTCTTCCCAAGGCCTACTTACTTGGATTCCATCACCAAGGGGGAAGCTGACTTGGTTTTTTAACCAAGTATAAACACATGGTTGAGGGTATATATTGGATAGTCACCCAACACCCTTATCACTATAAGATTATGAAGTTAGGGGTTAGGACCCAATACCAAGGTATTATGATTGCCAATACAATCCCTTTCAGCCTAAACTACCTGAAACTATCCATAGATTAATTTTTAGTTCCTTCTTATAATTAAATTCCCATCACATTAATTTTAGATTTTATTACAACTTAAAAAATTTTAGGAATGACCAATTAGTTAGAATTTACATTCAATTTTTCTTCTCTCTTTAATCATTGTATTTTGTATTATAAAACTTGCATTAGCCAGTGTTAGTGCAAAGTTTGTATTGTGTGTTCTAACTAGATCAATCACATTAATTTAATTACTTGTGTGCTTAATTTTATTTTATTAGATTCTATCTTTTAAAAAAATTCTTTTTTTTCAAAATATAGTCATCCTTATCAACACAGTCTCTTATAGACTGTCAATATTATTTACTTTTAGTACATAGTTTCCTTATATGACTATGTATTCTTTTTCAAGCTATTCAATTCCCCCTTTGAAGTACACAACCAACCTATCTAACTACGTATATTTTTTCATATATTCAGTGTCTTCATATGTAGTACATAATTGACCCATATGATTGTATATCTTTTTTATCCTATTTCAATTTTATCATTTATAGAACATAGTCAAGACATTGACTATGTCTTTTTCATCTTACTCTATCCCTATTTTTTCTCCCTGATTCCTAATTTAAGACTCCAACTTCAAGTATCATGAAATACCCTATCATAATATTTTTGGACAATTTGAATTCATTTAGATGCTATATGGGATGTTCTTTTCTTCATATCTTCACTACCCAAGATGATCCTCTCTCTTGGATAAACTTTTCTCATCCCTCATCTTTTGATTACAATATGGTTCAAATCACTCTAATAAATGATATTGTTGGATCAAATCCTTTTCATACTTATCAAAATAATTCCCACTTTTATACATCCTTCCCATAATATGAGGGAAATTGATACAAGCCTAACAAATAACCTCATAGTAAACCTTTTTAATACCAACAACCCACCTCCTATCAATATGCCACCTAGTAAGCCTCCCTTAATACCAATTTGGGGAATCCTCTTACCTACACCAACTCACCAATTGATATAACTCAAATTATTGCATAGATACTGAAAAAAATTAACATCATGAAAACATATAACACCCCTAAAATGATGAAATTATAACATCATTTGATAAATAGGGATAATTAGCCTCCCATTCATATCCCCAAAAATAATCAAAATTTTATCCCACCACCTCTTAAAGATGATACATGAAATGTTATTACCCAACCTATCATGCATACTAATATTCTTCAACACATTAAAAATGAGCCTTTTTCCCCTTTCATTATATTTATTTATATTTGTAATATATCTCCAACTATTAAATATGATGGGACTAAAGACCCTGCATCTTTTCTCAAGGCATTTAGTAATATTTATAAAGAGTGGATCTAAACTAATACCTTCACCACTACTAATTTTTTAGTCAAAACCTTCACTAGTGATGTATTATAATGGTATAACCAACTTCCCCAACATTCTATATGGAAACTCGAGGATTTAGCCAATCCTTTAGTTCAAGAATTCCAACATAATGATCTTCCCAAAAATTATCTGTCATTTCATCAATGCTAAGCAATCATCTCATGATTTTATCAAATGATGTAAATATTTGGTTCAAAAATCCAATCACAACATGATTAATGATGACTTGTTCAAGATTTTCATAACAAATTTAACACCTTCCATCCAATACAAGGTTTGAAAATTTTATCCCTAAACTTTAAATGATGCTCTTGACCAAGCTAAGAGTCAATATTTTATAATGAAATAGTTTAAACCTACCACTAAAACCATCAAGGTATCTTTCCATCATTCAACCAATAAAATAATAGATAATCCTCCTCAACTAGAACCAATATTAGCCAAACAGAAAAACCCCCAACCTTCCCATATGCCATTAACTATGAAACAAATGAAATGATTTTTAGAACCTTCTAAACCATTTATGTATCATAATAATCCCCATAAATGGTATGATCCTAATCAATTTTGTTGGTTTCATGCCGATATAGGTCATTCCCACAAAACATGTTGGGGGATTATAAAATTTTCTATTTCTTTTATGCTAGGTGATTCATTCAATAATGATGCCATGATTAGAATTTGTCTTCATTATTATGTTAATGTTTCTCAAAATAAACAAGCTTAAAAATCTTGTTCCTCTAACAATATAAAAACTTTCTCTACATCTAACACTCAATATCAAACAAGGATATTTGTGTGTTTGACATTGATTATGATCGATATTATACCAATTTCCAATATATAAATGTAGCTAAGGTTAATTATTGATGAAAATAGCCCACAAAGATCTTTTAAAAAAACCAAAGAAACCATATTTATAAGAATAACTTCTCAAAGATAACACTACCACTAACTTACATTTGGAAACCAATGAGGAATCACATTCTCAATCTGAATCTCAAACTATTTACCTTCTTACTAAACATATTTTACCTTATAATCCTTGTGTTGGTTATTCCTCTTCCAAAACTCATCAGAACTTCTTATAGGAACTTAATTATATGCCTTGTAAAATTCCTTTCATGGATTTAGTTCGTACTTATCCCTATCATCATAAATTCCTAATGCAACAACTCCAAGAAATCAAAGAACCATCTTCCTTAGAAGAGGAACAAACTTCTCATGAGTCTCAACCAAACTCCATTCATACCATTGAAACTATTTATCCTTCAAAAAATTACATAGAGTTCCTTAAATAGGATATGATCAATGATGAAATTCTCTTTTGATCTAATGATCCACCTCTCTTTATCAAAATAGTCATTAATACCACCCTTATTCATAAAGTATTACTAGATGAAGGTTCTATAATAAATATGACATCTCTTTGGTTGATTCAACAACTTAGTTATAATAGATATTATCTCAAGAAAACACATTTAACATGTCATGGATTTGACAAGACCAATCAAAATTTTTTTGGTTGTATTTATTTCCCTCTTACTATTGGACCCAAAACTATACGTACTAACCTCATGGTTCTTTACTTACCATTATCATATAATATACTCCTAGGATTCCCATAGAATCATCACATGAGGGATGTTGTGTCTTCTGGAGGCCAATGTATCAAATTTATTCATAATGGCAAATAGTATAAACATGAGGTTGGTTCTAACCCATTGAGTATTCAGCTTCCCAATCCTAAATCTTAGTATGAGATTCCCACTATTCTAAAAATTAATAGTGCACCTTTACCTAAAATTGTTAGTATGAATCTAGACTTATAGGTCAGTCTTATCGATTCTAACAACCATGAGCCAAAGTATTTACAAAACACATTCAATACTACTAAGCTACCTCCTTACATTTCAGAGTGGCTTCATCCTTCCTTGTTACCTTGTGATTGTACCAACCCTCTTATCAATGAGATTGCCAATTTCACTCCTCCATGTAATTCACATGATTCATATTATATAGAAGATGTTTTAAATTGTAATTATTATGAAGTGGCCAATATATTTCAATACCATTTAACCATGTGACCTCTTAAGTTTAGCAATCTAGGCATCTCACCTTTGAAAGTTCCTTTAGAGACACAAGCATGTACTATCTCTCCCACCTATGATGATAACTAAATTATGGCCCAAACTCAATCAAGAGACTTGGATGTTCAAATATATAAAAAAAACTTAGATAAAATGCATTATTTTGATTGTGATGTTCATATTATTTACATGTATATTGAGTTATAACCTAAAGGTCATGTTCCTCCAGTTGATTCTCCACTCCTAGATACTCCTTACTTGGTTGAATAAATATTACCTCTTACTAATTCAAAACTTATAAAACCCTATATACCTCGTATCCCATTGATTGATCTACAAAATCATCTCCTTGTCAATGACTCTAAATATATGCCTATTATCAATCCAATTGAATCTAATCAACCTTCCTCCATAATTCTACCTATTCCCAAGATAACTATTGATGATAAGGCCATATATGTATGCCAGATACATTCTAAATATGATTACCATGGTAAAAAAATATTTATCTTGAATTATTTATGGAATATTATGTATCTCTACCTACATTACCTAGTGATGAATCCATACTTGAGTTATTTCATGCCTGAGAACCTCAACTTCCAGAGAAACATCACAAACTTGGGAATTTCAAGTGAAAGGCTCCTCATTTTAACAACTTCATTGCTAGAATAAATATTAAAACAAAACCCATTTCCTCTCTTCCAAATGTGATATATCATTTTCAAGATTGAAATTATATGCTTATTAAGGAAACCATGAGAATATAATATATCACACCCTCATGTATTGGATCTATAACAGTTTATCAAGAACTAACACTGATCAAGAATGATAATTTTATTCTATTATTTGATAAATATCATGATAATTATATTATATTATTTGATAAATATCATGACAATTTTAATTTGTCATATGATGACATGCCTAGTATCGATCCTAGTATCATTTCAAACAACATAATCACATACCCTGATGCCAAAACTATTTAGCAAAAAAATGGAAAATTTCCCCTAAAGTTTCCACCCTATGCCATAAATAAATTATCAAACTATTAGATGCCAAGTTAATTAAAAATATGGAATATTTAGAATGGGTTTCAAATATTTTTCCAATTCATATAAAATTTACCATGGTTATTCTCATCTACATTGACTTCTATAATCTCAACCTCACTTGTCCCATGGACAATTTTCCATTACTTTTGATATATGCCATCATAGATTTCATTATTGGATACAATTTGTTGTCCCTCATGTATGGTTTTTTTAGTATAAAATAAAATTAATATATCCCCAAAAGACTTGTTATAATCAAAATTTTCACCCTTGAGGAGTTTTTCAAGCCTCCTTACTTAAGTGATAACATGGGAACAATCCTAGGTTATGGGTGACCTAAAAAATGGATTGAACCTCTAGATAGGGATAGATCCCTTGATGTATGACTTAAGAAATAAAAAATATGATAATAAATATAAATTAAAATTTTAGGATAAAAAAATATAAACTAAAATGGAGGTGATTTATTGAATGTTAATACCACTACCACTAATTCGCATGTGCATTAAGACCTATAGTACTACCATAAGCATACACTTATCCTAAAATAACCTATCACATAAATGCTTTACAAAGAGGTAAGGTAATGTGAGAGTATAATGGAATATGTTTTCCACTTATAATCCGCTTATAACCCTTAATGAAACTCTTCACAATCTGTAATAGAGAACCAAACTACAAGGCAAGAAGAATATGACAAGACAAGGTGAGCTAAGTCTACACTTGCCTAGATCAACCATTCAAAGATTTAAACTAAAAAAAACTATATAAGGAGGTAAAAAAATAATATTACTGATCAATATTAATAAAAATGAGTAGGGATATGCCACACTCCTAGTGTAAGGATCCATTTTGAAGCCCAAATCAAGCCATACATATAGAAGAAAATGAGGAGAGATGAGAGAGGTGTTAGAGAAGCATATGATAAATATAACATCATGAGGACAAGATAAAATAAATAATCCATGTTAATAAATATTCTTTAAATCCTTATTCAACATGTGTGCACTTGGTTTGATGATATTCCTCTCAAGGTGGGGTGGAGCTAAGTCATTACCTTGGTGACTCATCTATTTACTTTAAAACTACCCATTTAGAGTCATTATAGATTGAAAATTCACATCCTTAGAGTATATTTGATTAAATTTCATTACAAATATATTCAAGGCCTAAATAAAATCATCTTTACACATTTTTTATACAATTTCTCTCATCATTCTTATGTTTTCTCTCTAAGCAAGGTTATTCCTTGTAGCACTATTTTAGTGTAAATATCCTTGGTTTGTGATATCCAGGATGATTACAAGAAAAATAAATGTATATTTTTCCACCTATTATATCCTTACAACTTCAGTCCAAATTTAATGAGCTAACTCTTAAGGTAGACCTACGTTCTCATCCTCAAATTTTTCCTAATTAGGTTTAATTAGGCCTAATAAAACCCCTCAATAGTAGAGACTATGCAAGGACATATATTACCAATATAAAACATGAAAAATTATTTTTGGGACATGAAATTAGGTATGTTGGACAATTTTTAAGTCATTATAGAGGATGGAACTCAAGTTATGCAAGGTTTACACTTTCTAGCCCTATTTTGCCCATGCACATGCTTGAGGAGGCTAAGAGCTAACAAAAGTCCATATTTTAAGTTTTTAGGTATTTTAATTAAAAATAATTATTTTTTGGGGTCTTCCTATAAATTCATAATCCTATCCAAATTTCATTTTCCTTTTGTCAATCCTTTGTACCTTTCAAACAAGCCAACTTCTCATGTTTTGCATGCATTTTTAGGATTGTGTCATGGTTGTAGGTGTTTTATGTTAATTTAGATCATATTAAAACCTAGTAAATACATTCAAAAAAACATAATCGATTATAAAAACTCAATTAAATCAAATATAGTCACTAATTCAATGTAAAAAATGCATATTCTTATGAGTTCTTGAAAATAGGCTTAGAAAATAAGCTTCTTAGCAAGTTTGCTAGTTTTGTTTGAGTCTAAAGTTTGTTATGGATCAAAAAAGAGTTTATATTCAATTATTATTCATTTTAAAAGTATATATATACCTATACATAACATTAAAATATTTTTCACCTATCAACTCATCCCAAATTACATGTGTTCTTCAAGTTTTGTAGGCAAATGTAGGTGTTCATCTAAGCTTCTTAAGATTCTTGACTTATCTTCAATGTTTCATCTTGAAAAATTGTGAATATTATCCACTTAAATGATACTAAGAACATGAAATATTAAAATTATAAAATTCATCACAAAATTTTAATCTCATGTTTAATCCAACTTTTCATCTTTTACACCTTTATGCCAAAACTGCCTTTTGGTTGTAGGTGTTCATTTGGGATCTTGACTGAGTTTGCTTGAAGACTATTTGGGTATTTCTCAACTAGTTTTTTGTGTTTCGATGATTTTTTAAATGATTAATATATTAATTATACTCCTCTTTACTTCCAAAAACTTTCAAACATTCCATTTCACATCATAAATATAACTTCTCTACTTTCCTCTTTAACATGCATGTAGGTCTATGTCAGACTTAGAGCTTTCTCTTATTTGTGATCTATCATTCTTGAGTCTACTTATAAAATATAGAAACTATGAACCATATATTATCATACCTTAATATATATTAAATTTATAAACATTATTCATAGTCTTATTGGCTTGTTACCACATTCATTCTTCAATTTTGAATTCAAACAAGTAGGCATGTAATCTTGTAAAATTATGCCATTTCCTTGACTCTTAACACCTAGTTGACATTTGATACCCATAAATATAGGTGTATAATGATTTTTATCTAGTTATTTAATGTATTGACACCCATAAACTTCTATCCAATGATGATACTCATATTTAAAAGGCTCATACACTATCTTAAGGATCCCAACATGCTCAAATACACACAAATAGACATGTAGTAGGTCTTCTAAGCCAATTTATTTGCTAAGTTACCATAAAAAAATGTTATATAGTGACCCTAATCTGATAATTATTCAATTTAAAGTAAATTACCAATTATTTTAGTCCATTTAGGAGCATTTAAGCTATTTAAGAAGATATTTTCTCTATTGGGTTCCTTTTAAGTACATTACCAGTGATTTCCAGTCTTTTCCTGTGAGTGCCCTATATTATTAATTATCATTAATAAAGATGAGTTAATTTCCACATCTCTCTCTCTCCAAAATAAATTTTAAGGGTACAAGGGTCCCATATGATCCCTAGGTGAAATCTCCACCATGCATCTTCTCCATGAACTGTTGAGCAAAATAAAATGTTGATACAATCAAACAAGGTTTCTATGAGACCTGCTCTCATCACACTTATATTTTTATATATTATAGTATCTTAAATTAGTTATTTTAATTGATTATATTTTTTATATACTACTTTAGGGCTTGGAATGAAATTCAACTATGCATTTACCTTTCAAATATCTCAAAACCCCGATTGTTGTACTAATATACAATATATATGAATGTTGTTTACCAAAAGAGATTTGAATGAAGATTTTTATCTTCTATTTGGTGTTTTTGGGATCCTATAGATACTCAAAAACATCATACATCCTTTTTAAATCACCCATTAAGCCTGAAACTATCAGTTTGAGGAAGAAACCAAAGCCTTGGGGTTTGTTAAGTTTTAAGACCACCCTACCTTCTTAGTGTTTATTCATAAAGCCTAATAGATGAAACTCCTAACTATGACCATGATTTGGAATGGAAAAAATGTATTCATATTTGGCTATGATATTTTGACCTGACATTCTCTCTCTTATCCATATCGAGCATGTAAAAATAGTCATTATCAACTTACCAAGAGCTCGATGGAAGAATGGGAGTATTTTTAGATTTCTTTAGACCTGTGAGAGATTATTGAACATGTGTTAGACCTAAGGGAAATGAATATACACCTATGATAATTTTTAATACACATTCAATTTCTTTAAAATTTCATTTCACTCCTTGACTTACTACTAGACATGTTATAATTGCTTGTAAGTGCAATCATTGGAACTTCTGACCTAAAAATATCATTTTATGAAATGTGGCTGTCAAATTCACATTATAAACATTATAAAAAATTATTTTCAATTGTTTTACTATGTTATTTCCACCTTTTAGTGCTTTAAAATAGTCTTTGACAAGTTTACACATGTTAATGATGCATAAAGAAGGTTCAAAATGACTTATTGATCTTGGATATAGTATGAAACTTATAAAGCATAAAAAGAACCTCTAAAAATGTTAATAAATCACAAAATAATCACATTAATATTTAAATTAATGACTTGTGTAAGGAAAATACATTAAATGGCTTAAACAACTTAGAAACAACTTTACCTTAACTTTTCCAAAAGAACCTTAAACTTTGCTAAACACAAAAAGAGAGACCATAATAAATGACTATTTGGAGACCCTGGATCGATATAAAAAAATTATAAGCATAAGGGGAAATTTTTTGAATTATAATCACCTATGGTAGACAAATTTGGCTAATAATACCAATGCAAGACAACATTCACTAAAAAATAGGGTACCTATTGCTATGTTAAGATGTCCTTCAGCCCTGAAAACACTAGAGCTACCTATGAATGGGATATGACACACATTTATCATGATATTACACATAATATTGTGGAAACCTATGTGGATGATCTCATTTACAAATCCAAAAGTCACAAAATACATCTTTCTAATCTAGCCATCATCTTTGATTGACCCATCAAGTAAAAAGTTAGACTTAACCCCTACATGTGTGTTTTTTGGATTATGAGTCTCTCTTTATGGTATTTATGTTTATCTTGATAAAATTAATGTTTTATTCAACATTACTATTCCTCACTCCATTCCATAAATTCATACTTAACTTGGAAAGCTTGAGTATATATGATGATTCATCTTGGAAATGGATTATCACATTTACCCTATTAATTCTATTCTTAAGAAAGGTAAAGATTTAGAATGGATTGATACTTATAAAAATTCATTTGAAAACAAGAAATAATCATTTATTCATCCACCTATTCTTCATCAACCTTCCAATTATTTTCCTTTGATTTTGCATACTTATTTTACTCCCATATTAGTTTGGGTAATGCTTGCCTAACAAGATGATACTAGAAGAGAGTATTCTATTTATCATACTAGTCAAGGCCTCATCGATTATTGAAATAATTATACCAAATTCAAACATGATTGCCTCACTACATATTTTTCATCTAAAAATCTTCATCACTACATGCTCTATCAAAAAACTTATGCCATAGTTCATTCCGACCCATTTCATCACTTTTCTCCAAAGTAGTTTTAATTAGAGATAAAATTGTCAATTGGATGGTTATTTTAATGAAATATGACCTTGAAATCATAATGAAAAAAATTATCAATGGGAAATTCATTTCTGACCAACTAGGTATGACACCCATATCCACTACTAATCATCTTCAAGATAGTCTCCCTGAAGATAACATTCTCTATATTGAAGGTCTCAATCAAGTTATCTCTCTTAAAGATTAATTCCATAACTTCACTATTGATTTATAATCAATTAATCAAGAATATACCTATGAAATTCTTGATACTACTAAATTCAAAGTAGTTATTGAATAACTTCTTGAACTCATCACTGATTTACATGAAGATTTGTAGACCCTATCCTTTAATGGTGCCAAATGTCTCTACAGATCTGGGGTAGGTTATATCCTAACTATTCCTCATGGTAAAATAATCCCTTTATTATTTCATCTCACCTTTGATGTCACTAATAACATGATATAATATGAAGATTTAATCTTGGACATGAGAGTGGCACTTGACGTAGATATTCCATATCTACATGCTTTGGGTGACTCAAAACTCGTCTTCCATTAGGTTAACAATGATTACCAATGTAAAAGTGAAAATATTATTTCTTATCATCAAATGGATACTAACCTCACTAAAACTTTCACCTCTTTTATAATATATCCCATTCCAAGATATCAAAACTCTATTATTGACTCTATAGCTTCTTTATCATCCTTATTTCATCCACATCAAGTTATTAGTGATTCCCAATTTATTATTCAAATAATTAATTACCCATATTCCATATAACCTCAATATTAGCTTATATGTCATATATAAGCTATCACCATTTGATAGATCCCATGGTATAAAGACATTATCGAATTTCTTGAACATCAAACTTATTCTCCAGATGTAGATTCTCACAAAAAGACTAGAATTTGGAAACAAGATCTTAAATATGTCTTTTGATATAAAATATTTTATTATCATAATGTAGATGGTATCCTACTTTATTATGTAAAAAAATAAGAGGTCCCTCCTTTCCTTTAATAAGTACATGGGGGAATTTGTAGTGGTCATTGTAGCAGACATGATAGAGCTTGAAAATGCTTATGTATGGGATACTTTTGGCCTAATCTCAAAAAGGATGATATTTAATTTGATAAAAAGTGTAGTCCTTGCCAAATATATGATGATATAATCCATTAACCAAAAATCAAGTTCCAAACTATGGAATCTCTTTGGAAATTTTCCATCTAGGGATTAGATCACATTACCAAACTACATCTATCATAAGATGGGCATTTTTATCATCACAACTACTAAATATTTTACCAAATGGGTAGAATCCATATGTATCTTCAACATCATGGAAATTAATATTTACAAATTCATCCTTAACCAAATCATTTATCATTTTATATTTCCCCATACTATCATTTATGATAAGGGCAATAATTTCAAGAATAAGGATGTGAAGTAGTTATGTGCTAAATTTAAAATATCTCACAAATTTTCCACACTCTATCATCCACAATGCAATGTCCAAGATGATTCCATAAAAAAATTCTCAATAAAAAATCCTTCAAAATACCATCCATGAAACATGTAGGGATTAGCATATTCATTTACATCCAATTTCTTGAACATCAAACTTATTCTCCAGACGTAGATTCTCACAAAAAGACTAGAATTTGGAAACAAGATCTTAAATATGTCTTTTGATATAAAATATTTTATTATCATAATACAGAGGGTATCCTAATTTATTATGTACTAAAATAAGATATCCTTCTTTCCTTGAATAATTACATGGGGAATTTGTAGTGGTCATTGCAGCGGACATGATACAACTTGAAAATGCTTATGTATGGGATACTTTTGGCCTAATCTCAAAAAGGATGCTATTTAATTTGATAAAAAGTGTAGTCCTTGAAAAATATATGATGATCTAATCCATTAAACAAAAATAAAGTTCCAAACTATGGAATCTCTTTGGAAATTTTCCATCTAGGGATTAGATCTCATTAGCAAACTGTATCTATCATAAGATGGGCATTTTTATCATCACAACTACTAAATATTTTACCAAATGGGTAGAATCCATACCTATCTTCAACATCATGGGAATTAATATTTACAAATTAATCCTTAACCAAATCATTTATCATTTTAGAGTTCCCCATACTATCATTTATGATAATGGCAATAATTTCAAGAATAAGGATGTGAAGTAGTTATGTGCTAAATTTAAAATATCCCACAAATTTTCCACACCCTATCATCCACAATGCAATGTCCAAGATGATTCCATAAAAAAATTCTCAATAAAAAATCCATCAAAATACCATCCATGAAACATGTAGGGATTGGCATATTCATTTACATCCTACACTTTGGGCCTGTTATACTAGCATATGTACTACGACTAGGGTAACATTGTTGTCGCTAGTCTATGCTTTTGAGTCTATATTACCATTAGAAGTTGAGACTCCATCCTTACATATATCTCTTCATAGTATCATTCCTAATGAATAAATACATGAATCTCACCTTAATGCTTTCAATCTTCTCTATGGATACCGTCTAGATGCTTTGTAGCATAATCTCCAACACAAGGCTCATATCGCTAAACAACATAATAAAAAGTTTAAAGTCCACACTTTTAATGTTGGTGATCTAGTCTTTAAATTAGACTATACCCATGATAAAGAAGGTAAATATGATAAAAATGGTTAGGCCCTTATTTAAGAAAGATATTCTTGGTCCTATCACTTATCACCTCCAAACTAACAAAGGTCATGTTTTCAAAGAGCCCACTAATGCGTGATTCTTTAAGAAATACTTTTCCTAGATATTTTACTTATCATATTTATATATGCTATAATTCTAAATTTTTTTTATAGGATCTCTACATAGGTCTCACCCTCTTTAATAATTTCTATTTTTACAAACCTTAGTTCCTTATATTAGTCCTTTGGTTTCCTTTTCTCATGAGTTACATTGTAATACCATGGATAGGACCTAGTCTTCCTCATGAATTCCTTTTGTTCTTCTTTGATTTATTATTTTTCAATGTTTTTTACACCCTATTGGGTTTTATATTTTTTGATTTGTTGTGTAAGACAATGGATAGAACCAAGCCTTCCTCACAAATATCATTTCTAATATTTTGTTTTCACATGTTTTGTTTACTCTTTTAAATTTCTCTTTTGTGAGTTACAGTGTAAGACCATGGATAGGACCAAGCCATACTAAAAAATACCATATTTTGGATTTATTTCACCCTCTTAGGTTTATATTTTATGAGTTTTAGTGTAATACCATAGATAGGACTAGGGTTTCCTCATAAAATCACCATTGTATTTCAAAAATACCTTTGTTAAACTGAGTTTTCCTTTTCTATAATGTTAAGAAATGGTTAAAAGTTTGTGATCCTATATGTTTAACTTCAGTTTTTATTTCTTTTATAGATAAAACTTGCACAAAAAATATTTTATCATGTTTCCTTACAATTATAATATTATTATGATAAGGAATCATACTTACCTATCATTGCATCCCTTTTCACCTTTGTCACATTTATTTTATTTTTAGTAGTTCAAATTGTTTCATGTTCATTCCCCTTGATTTATTTTACTTTCATCCTAATTTGGATAAAACAAAGTCAAAGTCAAGATAATACTTTTATTTCACATGAATACAAAATAATCTTAGACACCATGCTCTTTAAGTTCTCTTTCTTAGAAACCAAGTCCAAAGTTTTCAAATAATAGTCATTTTTAGCACCCATGTTTGGTTCTTCGAATTTGTATGAAGGAAGAATAGAAAAAGCCATCAAAATTTAAAATAAAAATCATTTAAAACAAAAATTAATGATGAAAAGGCAACATACCATGTCAAAATTCAAAATCACACCAAAAGACATGATTCATAACACATCTCCTATCCCCAATCAAATCTCAAACTCCATAGTTGGCTTCATGATAGATTCAAGGTCCATTAGGGTGTTGTAGTCCAATATATTGGGATAAGAGAATTCAAAATAATATATGGTGCTACCTAATTTCTCATGCAAGTACCCAATCTTCATAGTATATCGATGACTCTATAATAGGTACTAAGGAATGGGGAACCAGTTGTGGTAAGGTATGCCCATTTTAATTTTCATGCATATAGCCTTCATGAGATGATATTCATACTCCATTTGATGAACCAAGATTTGTGTGGATAGGAAAGGTTATTAAAATTCTTTAATGTCAAAATTACCCTTTTTATGAAAAACCTAATTAAGTGTCTTGAATTTGATAAATAATTTCTCTATCTTGCCTTTTCCTTCATTTTCCCCACTGCCCATTTCCCCCTTGAAATGTAAGTTTGATTCTAAATATATTTTCCCACTTATATATTCCTTCTTATTCACATATTCAAAATATGTTATCACTACTTTTTTTTAGGTTTTATCTATCTTTAGAATAATACAGTATGCTTGAGTGACTATGGATTACTTTCTATACACCATTGCTTTACATTTATAGCATTACCTTAGTTTACTTGCAAATTTTACATTATTTTATCTCCTTTTTTAATAAAAATTCATCTATTTATATATTTTTAATACTTATTTCATTGATGAGTGAGGTTGGATTGCTACTTCTCACTCACCAATGTTGTTTTCGCTTTCATGCACTTTTTTCATTAATGATCAAGGATTATTACGGCTCACTCATCAATGTTGTTTTACAAATGCTTTTCCATATTTATTTAAAGATTTTTAATACTTTCACAATGATGTTTAATTACAATTTTCATTTGTATCCTTAGTTTACTTTGGTTTGTTTTCCTTTCTTACTTAAGGTTTACTTGTTTGATTTTTTTGGTCATTTAATATGCTTGGATTTTTAGTTACTTAATTGACTCTAAATTTTGACTTGGTTACATGGTCCTAACTTAGAATTTATCACCCCAGCTTACCAGAATTTTAAGTGCATCATGCCTACATGGTTTAGTTACCTTAAGTTTCCTACATTTGTTTGTTTTTTCTCTTTAGTTTTGTATTCTTAGGTTTATCCAAAGCAGTCTCTACACCCTTCATGATCAAAATTACAAACACAACAAACAACCATTCAATGATAAAGGTAAGTCAAGGTACGCATATATTAATTTTATTTTTAGTTATTTCATTTGATTCATTTAAGTTTAGTTATTTTATCTTTTAAAATACTATAATTTATTTAGCTTCAGCATTGTGGGTTCCTATGTTCTTTTCTTGAATCACCATCCAATGTTGCACATAAGTCACATGTGATGAGATTTGAGTGGGGCTTATGTATACACATAATATTTTGAAAATTTATCAATTACCAATTCTTTATCTCTTCTAGGAACCTATCGAGTCTCAATCTCTTTGAGTGCACACCGTAAATGGTGTACCTAGAAAGTGGTGGGAAGACCATTGATACTTTTTAAGATTATTATCCCTTATACCACAAATTTTAATTACATAAAATTTTCCTATACACTTTGCTAAGCTTTGACATCTCCCTTATACACTCTTCCAAGTAATTCATCACCTTAATTATCCCCTACCTAATTATAAAACCCTTTTTGACATTTATCAAATGATGTTAGCTTGGGTTGACCCTATATTGTACTTGATATTTACATTTTATGAGTCTAGGTCAGCTGAGGCTAACCTAGATCAAGACCTAATTTATTTTATCAATTAAAAATATAGAGTTAAATTAAGCTAACCCTATTATTGAAACTTTTAAAAAAAATTAGGATTAGATTCAACCATATATACACATTCATTTTGAATTTTATTATAAAGGAAACATACTTAATTATTCATTTGAGCTTATTTACAATGTTCTCTTTGACCATTCTACTTGAGGATTTATTGCTTAGGGTTTATAATTAGAGAAGACTATTATTTTATGGAAAATTCATGGATGTTTATGCCTATCTTAGTGATCCTTACAAACCACAACAACCTATTACACAATACCTTTAGCCAAAGGAGAGATTGAGTCTTGACATGTTCATCTTTAATGTAAGTATCTATAACATTACTTATCTATTTTAGTAGATAGATGTATTATAAGTAATGGATTTTGAATATTTTTTCTCCATGCATTAGAGTTATATCTATACATAGGTTAACTATAATTATTCTATGGATGTTTAATTTTTATGTTTATTACCCCCATTTTTGGCCACAAGCTTAGTGAGAACTAGATTAGAATTTACTTTACTTTGCATGTACTTAGTGAATATAAAAACATAAGAAATAGTTAGGGTTATTGCATGGTGTTTCTTGACTAGAGGCTTTGGAACCCTCTCTAGTGATATTATTGTGGTAAGAGACCCCTTAGTTAGGTCTAGCAGATCCATCTTAGTCATGATATCAAATATCTAATGTATCAACAGATGGAAGTGTAAGTAGGATTTATCTTCTCCGAGCTAGGATTGATTAATAAGTCAACTACATTTTACTTTGTATACACCATAAAATCTAAATAAGGAAAAAATGTGTGCATAAGACCACGTTCAAAACTTGGTATAACCACTAAGAGTTCCTTATCATGTCCTTTGGCTTAACTAAAACATTTGAAATATTCAAGATTTTAATGAAAAGGGTGTTTAGATATAATGTGGATAATTTTGTGCTGGTATTGTTGGATGACATTCTGGTCTACTCAAAAAATAAATTTCAACAAGAAAAGCACTTATGCTTAGTCTTAGAAATTGTAATATGATGCAATCTCTATGGTAAGCTTTATAAGTGATCCTTTTATCAAAATAAGGTTCATTATTTAAGGCATATAATTTCAAAGGATGGTATTTTAATTGATCTTGTTAATATTAAGGCTATCATGGAGTGTCTTACTCCTAGAAATGTTCATGAAGTGTGAAGTGTCATGAGATTGACAATTATCATGCGAATAATCCCATCAATTCCTTGTAGTAAAAATTAAATAATTTTATTTGGGCACATCAGTTTGAATAAGCATTCCAAATTCTCAAAGATTTACTAATTTTTGAATCTAGATTCTTTATTCTAGATCCTAATGGTAATATTAAAATCTACATTAAGGCATATATTAAAGGGTTTCATGGAATTCAAATGCAAGATGGTGAGTTTTCTTATGAGTCTCAAAAACTCAATGAACATGAAAATAATTAACTCACTTATGATATATATTTAGTATTAGTGGGACATGCACTCTAATAATAGAAACATTTCCTATTGGGGAAACATTTTAAAGTAAAATTATACCATTGCATCTTTTTGCATCTATATTCACAAGATGATCTAAATACAAGGTAGTGAAGATGGATTGAATTGATCAATAATTTTGACATGAAAATCCTATATATCAAAGGTAAGTAAAATTTTATTTCTGATGCACTCAATAGACATGCTTATCTTTCTACACTTTCCTTTTAAATATCTAACTTTAGAAATTTTTTGATAGGATAAATATTGACTAATGGTTTTTTCAAATAATATTGTGAAAATTATAAAAATAAATTATGGCTGAAATTTTGATGGTCTTATGAGGTATCAAGGAAAAATTTATGCTCATGTATTTTCTAATTTAAGAGATAAAGTGTTGGAATAAGTGAATATTTTACCTCATTTTTCTCATTTAGGTGTCATCAAAATGACACATGAACTCAGAAGGTTCTATTTTTGGCTTGGGTTAAATAAGGATGCTTTTTTTAGAATGCTAGTATGTTAAAGCTAAGAATTATCATCCAAGTGGTTTTATTTATCCTCACTCTATACCCAATGTTAAATGGTTTTTAATTTTTTTAATGATTTCATATCATGATCGACTAAATCTTGAGATTGGAATGATACTATTTTAGTATCTATCAATATGTTCACTAAGGTTGCACATTTTATTATATGAAATATAATTGATGATGCCCCTAATTTTGATGAAATATTTGTGAATAAAATACTCCACATTCATGGATTCCTTTAGGTTATCATATTTGATCAAGATAATTTGTTTTTGTTAATATGTTGGTAGACGTTGACTTATGTATTTATAACTCAATTGAATTTCAGTTCTATATACCACCATGAAGTAAATGATCAAGCTTAAAATCTGAAATAAGTGATTAGATAATTTATGTGAATACATGTAATGGATTAGAAAAACAAGTGGGGTGATCACCTCCACTTGAATTTTATTACAATAAATATTATCATTTTGTTATCAATATGGCTATTTTTGAATCCTTATATGGGAGTAAATGTTGTACTCTTGTTATTGAAGGATGATATGATGGGCTAAAGAGTTATGAAAAATTGAAAATAAATAATAGATAATTTTAATTTTGGGACAAATTATATCTTAGGGTGAGACCTCAAAATAGATCCATAAATATTGGTGTGGCTTCCAAACTGAACCATGATTTTTTATTCCATTCTGTGATCAAGGAATCTAATAAGGGTGGTTAGATCATATGTTATATTCACAATGACAATGAAATCAAAATGAAAACAAACACACTAACATGCATAGCACTATCTTGCCTAGATCAAAGGGAGGAGAATGGTGAAGAAACATAAAAGAACAAAGCACAACTAAAAATGGGAAAAACTCACTCAATTCCTTACCAATTATTTGAATGCTCCAAGAGGTTTCTTTATTTGGCTTGCTCAAATTGTGCTCAAGAAGTCTTCATCAATGGGGCTTGGCTATCTCCATATCCTATTGGCACCATGGTTGGCTTGTGATGGATTGGCTCAATTTTGGCATCATAACACTATGTATTTGATTCATGCCCTAAATATTGCATTATAACATTACTCTATCCAAGCTCTCTAAATGGAGAGGTAAATGTTTGTATTTATAGGTTATGAAATCAACTTAGAATGAGTTAAATCCTAACATAGGTTTGCTTAATTAACCCTAGTAGAGTTAAAAGGTGTCTAAACCTCATGATTAGCATGGAATAGGTGTCCTTTGAGATATTTTGGATCTTGGACAACTCATAAAAGATAATGATGAAAACCTAGGATATTATTTGATTTTGAATTTTCCATTTTGATAATTCATTTAATTTCTCAAGGATGAATTCAATTAGGATTTGATTAGGATTTTCATGTTAATTAATTCCTTTTAAGGCTTTTGAATATTTTCCAATATTTGATTTAATTGATTTTTGGGCCAAATTGATTTTAATTGCATGTTATGAAGCCAAATTTGAGACATTTAGAAATTCTTAGGCCAAATATTCAATGGTTGGCAAGATTTGATCTAAATTTGGGTATGAATCCATTAGTGGCCACTTTTAGGTGTTTATAGTTTTCCCCTATTTGGGAAGGTGTTGCAAGCTATAAACACAATAACATCTTCTCAAAGAATAAAAATGTTCTTTATGCTTATGGCTTTAATGAAAATGGATGAAGTATAGGGTGTGCCCCTCAAGGGAGTAGTTAGAAAAGGGGTTGGTAAACATTATATCTAAAGAAGGA
Source organism: Torreya grandis (assembly GCA_037957365.1). Lineage (NCBI taxonomy): Eukaryota > Viridiplantae > Streptophyta > Pinopsida > Cupressales > Taxaceae > Torreya > Torreya grandis. The sequence goes on along the minus strand of JARHVA010000250.1, from coordinate 769,737 downwards.
AATGAGTGGACCAAAATAGATGATAACATAATGATTTGCACAATGCTGGGTAGAATCATTGAGAATGCAAGTAGGATAATGTACAATGGTTTGCCTAAAGGTGGTTATAAGAATTGTATCTTGATAGTGGAAAATATTATATGATAACATAATTACTTACCCAAAGGTGATTAGAATAATTGAGAATGCAGGTGGGATGGTATACAATGGTTTGCCCAAAGGTAGTTATAAGCATTCTACCTTGATTATGGCAAACAAGATTGACAGTTGCTAATGGAAAATAATATGATGATAAATTGATACAAAAGATAAATATGAAGTAAGACAACTTGATAGTAAGGAGATGCTCATCCAAACTAACAAATGTTGATTTTTTTTTTAATTGATCTATTAGGGGTATGATTTGGAGTATATCAAGATTGTTACTGGTGCTAGTGCTAAGGAGATATCGATGCTACATTACTGTGTAGACTTCTCAAAGGTAATTTTTGATATAACATGTGATAGTAGAAATCATGAAAAAACACCATGATGAATTGGCCAAAATATGCATAAGGACTAACTCTTGATATCCAATACTTAAGGGAAAATAATGCACCAATGATAAAAACCATGATGACAATGTTGACATATGAGTATGGATGGATTCAAGAATAAGTGTATAAAGAATCACCCAATGAATGCACATAGACCTAAATCAAGGAAAAAATACTTAAAGCAAACAAATAGGCACACAAACAAAAAAACAAACATAATGAAAAAAAATGAACAAATGATAATTAGTCACAATGTTAGTACAAACAATGTGACATAAACAAGATGAGGAATATTTCCCCTAGAAAATAGGTGACAACTTAACAAATAAATAAGATGGGGGAATAGAAGAAAAGGAAGGGTGTCTAAGTTATCACCATATGCACTAGGAAAGTGGATGCTATCTACATAGTTCTATGGATGTGATAATCTAACAAAACTTTAGGTCAAATGTAGTTCTCCTAGGATATGAGATAGAAAAAAATGATGACATAAAATAAACATAATGGATGTGATAGAAGAATATAAATGAACTTGAAAAATGGTGATAATGTGAGATAAAAGGCCAAAAAATATGGGGAAAACTAAGTGACAAGTGATTTTTTGTGACTTAGTGAGGGTTCCTAGAATCCTTAAGATAAAGAAGTGGTCAATGTTTTTGGTTTTTATAAATGGATTTCAAATGTTTTTTTGGAATTTTGGAGTATCTCAACTCAATAAAGAATGATGAGATAATAAACATTCTAAGATCAAAAAAGGGAAAGAGAATAATGGAAAAGGGAGACTGAGCTGACCTCGACAAGTATTAAGCATAACCCACATAGTCCCAAAATATCCTCAAGTCATAGTAGTTCTACCTTACAATGGAGGAATTTGACTAGTGTAGCAGCCAATTCAAACAAAATAGGCAAAGTTGGCATAGTGGCACAATATGACATAGGAATGGCAAGTTCATAAGTTAAGTCAAAATAAATAAATGTTTCCCCTAGTTTTCCCATAAATAGTTATAACTAAGATACAAAGGATTAGATCTATGATACTAATTTACCCATAGGTGGTTATAATTAGTACCAATATTAGTGAGACACTGATTTACCCATATAGGTGGGTATAATCAAGCTCATATAAACAAAAGTGATTAGAATTAAATAAGAAACAAAGAATGAAACTAACAAAACTTCTATCATACTACTCCAAAATAGCCTTTATCTAGAATTCTAAAAACAACTACTAAAATGGATCTAATTCTTCGTGTTGAAAGTGTGAAACCAATAGATGAACCAAGGTCAAATGGGATAGGTGGGGAATGATCAAAACATGTTAAGTTGATATAATGGAATGGTAGGATGGATACATGATAGGAAAAGGGATAGGATGGTATATCAATAAGATGGTAGGATGGAAAAATGATATAGTACAAATAACAATATTGATAATATGTTACAACTTGAACCGGTCCTCATAGACAATACACCAAGTCACATCAAGTGTAGTATTGCTTGAGGTGTATAATGTTCATAGGCTCATCAAGTTTATCCCCATTTGGTGTGGTGAGCCTCTATGATCCAGTACCATAGTTTGCAATAATGATGAAAGGACCTACCTGGTTGGGTTTGAACTTGCCTCTATGCTTCTTCTTGAACATGGTATTCTTTTGGTTCTCTTTGAGGACAAGATCACCAAGCTCAAATTCTCTATGTTTCATGCATTGATTTTAATAGCCATAGAGTCAATTTTGATATGATTGAAGGTTGTTTACTGCATCCATGCATTTATCATCAAGTAACTCTAGCTCTTGCAGGTGAAATACTTGAGTCTTCATCATCTAGGACATGCTTCAATGAGACGCATAATGATGGTAACTCAAACTTAATGGGAAGAATGGCATTAATTCCATAAAAAAGTGAGTATGGAGTGACACTCGTGGGATATGGTCATTGGTATGGTATACCCATAGAGTATGTAATATTTGGAGGTTACAATCATAGCTGACATCATTGATAATATTTTAAAGGATGTTGACAATGGTTTTGTTTGATGCTTATGCCTAACCATTACCTTGAGAGTAATATGATGTGGAAAAATGTTTATTAATATTTTACTTGGAAGATAATTATTTGACATCCTTGTTTTTGAATGATCCACCATTATTAGATATAATGTCAGAGAGGATGCCATAGTGGCAGATGAGATGGTTGAATATGAATTTGGATATTTTTTTTCTAGTCACATAAGTGAGGGGTATAAATTCAACCCACTTTGTGAGATACTATATGGTGGTAAGGATATATTTATGGTCATTAGATGGGGTGGGTTTTATCTTTCTAATGATATCAAGGCCCCATGTATCAAATGGTCATGGTGTCAACATTGGTTTCAAAGTCTTGGCTAGGGCATGTATTAGATTGGCATGCCATTGACATTTATTACATCTTTTCACATATGAAATTACATTTAAATCCATTATTAGCTAATATTAAATAGTATTAAATACATTTTTGAATAGGATAAACCCACTGGTGTGGGATCTACATACCCCTTTGTGAACTTCCCATAATGCTAGTGTACATTCTACTGAAGGTAAACAATGAATCAGAGTTTTATCAAAACTACAATGATATAGGTTTGGTGTGAGTAAGGTATAACAATGAGTATTGTGGATGAAGGCATTGTATTTTTTTGGGGATAAGTTAGGTTGCATAATATGATCATGTAGGTAAGTGTATAGGTCTTAATACCAAGTAGAGCTATGACCAATAATATCACAAATCATTGCGATGATTGATGGTTCATGAGTTGGCACTAATAAATTTTCAATGAGAAATTGGTATTAATTCTATGTATCTATATGCTAAATGAGTGACCAAATATTAGCAATTTCATCTATTTTTATATCACTTTCCATTGGTATATGTTCAAACTAGACATTGGCAATCTACTATTTGAGAGTGTCAACCATGGCCTTATAGGGAATCAACTTACCATCACTGGTCTGAAAGTGGTCTGCAACTTGATTGATTATTAACTATGAATCACCATAAACCTTTAGATGATATATGTTCCATTATACTACCTATTGAATCCCTAAAACAAGTGATTCATATTCAACCATGTTATTGGTACAAAGAAAGTTGATTCTTAATGAATTAGGGATTAGATCCCCTAGTGGAGCGATAAACAAAATGCATGCCCCTAATCCATGTGTTATGAATGAACCATCAAAAAAAAACTTCTAGTGATACTATTTAAGAGGTGTGTCAATTATTCTCATAATGGATTTGTTAGTAAATTGGATTGTGAATGGATTTGTATCTATAAGGGGTGCTTCAGCAAGTTGATCTACAAGAACTTGTCCCTTGATGGCTTTATGGTTCACATATTCTATCTCAAACTCACTAAGAAGCATGATACATTTGGCCATGTAACCTTGTAAAGTTTTTTTATATAGTATATACTCGAGTAAATCTACTTTTTTAATGACCATGGTCTTATTATTCAACATATAATGTCATAGTTTTTGAGTTGTGAAGACCATGGCTAGACAAGATTTTTCAATGGGTGTATAATTATGTTCATATACAAATAGTATATGACTTAGATAGTATATAACATGATATTTTCCATTATCATAATGTTGAACTAGAAGTGCCCTTGGGGCTTGATCAATTGCTGATAATTATAAAAGGAATGGTTTCCTTGGCATAAGAGGTAATAAAACTGGTGGATTTGCTAGATAATCCTTTAGCTATTGAAAAGATTTTTGACAATTATCATCCCAAATAAATGTGACACCCTTATTAAAAATATGTGTAAAAGGATGATACTTATCATCCAATTGAGGTATGAAGTATCTAATAGACTAAACTATACCCTACAAACTATGGATCTACTTCAGACTGGTCAGTGGTGGCATTTCTGTTATGGCTTCTACTGTAGCTAGATTGACTTATATGCCCCTGTGAGAGATAATGAATCCAAAAAATTTACCTAAAGTAATGCAAAACACACATTTCTTAGGTTTGAGCCTAACTTTGTAGTCATTTAGTCACTCAAATATCCTCCTCAATGCTATTAGATGATTGGCCCTAGTCTTTGATTTGCCTAATATGTCATTGATATAGTCTTCAATAATGCCATGCATCATATCATGAAATATGAATGTCATGGATGTTTGATAGGTGGGCCCTATATTATTAATATCAAATGGCATAACTTGATAACTAAATTTTCCCCATGGAGTGATGAATGTTATTTTATATTGGTCTTCTAGTGCTATTTTGATCTAATTGTAACATAGGAATATGCCCATCAGTGAAAGCATCTCATCACCCATTTTGGAGTTGAATATCATGTCAATGTTTGGAAATAGAAAGTAATCCTTTGAGAAATCTTTATTTAATGTCCCTAAAATCAATATAGATTCTAATTTCTTCTGTAGACACCAAAATTGTGTTTACTCCTTGGTCGACTCCCCCTTGGTCCCCTTGGTCCACTTCTAACACATTCCTAACCCACACACTTATTAATTTAAAATAAAAAATTATTTTAAATTAATAACACCTCCCTTGACACCTCACCCCACCTTGGATACCTCTCCTTGGATGCCTCCCATCACCCTATGACCAATTTATGACCTATTCCAACTTACCCCCACTAATCCTCATGCCTATTAAACCTGCCTTCAACCGTTTTACCACGACCACTGAACTCGGTAGACAGAGGAATGGGTAAAAGGATAATTTTAGCCTTTTTTCCATTCTTATAGCTACCGACGTTGGTTACCAGTTGGCTAATGCCGACGGAATCACCGACGTTGGTTGTTTAAGACAAGCCCAAAGGCAAATTCTCTTCCTCTTAGGATGCTAAAATCAGAGCACTGGATCAATCAACCACAGACCCAAATGCTAATTCTCCATCTACAAGTATTAAACCTCTCTCTCTCTCTCTCTCTCCTAGATGCACATCAAGCATCACAGGCCACAGGGACTCTTCATCAGTTACTCTACCTCTTTGCAAGGAATCTTCTGCATCAGCAACAGGGCTTCTACACTTCTGGTTCTCTGCTAAGGAGCTAAGTATTCTTCTTTTATGTCATTTCAGTAGCTTAGAATGTATTTGTAATCAATTTTCTATTTATTACTTCTAAGCCATATTATCAACTAGACCCAGCTATTAACCAGACCAGACCTGACTCTCTTCCTAAGAAGGCTGAGAAGCCTTCTTCATACTCTCACTCTTTTTGACACCCTGTCCCCTACCTGACTCCTTCCTCAGACCTTACTCTCTACCCTACAAAACCCTACACAAACCATCAGACTCCCAGACTAGCACAGACCATTCCATCGACCAAAAACTCATCCAAAACCTGTCCAAGGCCATTGCCCTGACCAACATCAACCATTGCCTATACCAACATCAATAGACTAATCGGCGTCGGCAACCTTAACCAAACCGACGATGGCAGACTAACCAGCATCGATGACTGTGACAGGATGATAGTAGAATATAGGTACACATTATCTCTATTTATTTTGTTCAGTCTTTCATCATTTCTCTTGCTAGCAACATTCTCTTTTATCAAAAGTGGACTATCATCCCTCAAGGAATTCTTTGCACTTCTAGGATCAAGCTTTTGCTTGGCAGTCCACCTTATATCCATCTAACAATCTCCTTATTTAAGTCTTTCTCTCTACAGATGTCATCCTCCAGAGCCAAAGAGGAGTCCCTACAACGTCTGGATACAGTGTGCAAACTTCATCCGGGTACGTACAAACCCCTGACCATTTAATCTTAGTTTCTTACTTCCTTTGAATGTAGAAAAGTGAAACCCTAGGACTTCTCCTTGGGTTCATAATTTTTCTTCTAAAACAAACTTTTCATATAGGTGCATTAGGTCTCTTCTTGCATCCTTTTCCTCTATCTCTTCCAAAAGACACTATCATCAAAGTTAAAAAGAATCCTTCTTTTTCTTTCTTTCCTGCATCTAGAGTAGTGAAGCTCATGCTCTTAACCTTTTCTCAACTTGTTTGCATCCGAACACACATTTTAATTTGGGCTTAAAATCTATTTCATCTCATTTCTGCTTGCATGCATTTTTAGCTCACCTAGTAACTTAAAACTGCATTATGAATAAATCTTAGTGCACTTATGTTACACGATCAGACCACTTTCACAAAACTAAACATCAAAACATACCTGAGACAAGGTCTGACTAGGATTTCATCACCTAGCGGATACCTTACCCTTCCTGGCAATCCTACTTGGACTTCACTACTAAGGGGAGATCCCACTCTGTTCTCTGGTAGAGTATAAACTCTAGGGGAAGTATATACTGGCTAAGTGATCCAGCTTGTCTCTGGGCTTGTGAAGTGAGGGGAGCTTGCTCCTTATCACTAGGCCACGTACAAAACCTAATACAGACTTTTGAGCACTGAAACTAACCAAAAACCAACCTTAGACTGCCTCTTCTAGGACCCATTCTACAAGCCAACTTCCCAAACACACTCTTCTAAGGCATAAGCCAACAAGATCCTAAAACTTATCCTTAGGATTTTAATGTTTAGGGTCAGCTTGTCATCATCTATTTTTCTGTCTGTATCTGATTTTTTTGAGTTGGCAAGGATGCATTTTTTTGAGCTTCAAACAACTCAGAACCTTTTTTTCTTCCTTCCCAACAACACAGTAACTAACATCAGTTTTTCCACTGATGTCGGCAACTATTTTTCACCGACATCGATTATTCTACCGACGTCGGTCACTGTCAACAACTTTTCCTCCAAAACAACAACCTTAAAACCCAACCCTTTTTTTCTCAAAAACAAATTTTGGTTTCTAAAACTAAAAAAACATAGTTTCTAGAACCTAACCCTTTTTTTCCTTGAATGGTTCAGACACGTAGTCAAACCAAAACTTTTGTTGACCATGCAAGGCAACAACCACTTCCACCTTTACCTTTCATATCAAGTCCCCTAATGAAGTGTACTTTAGACACTGAATATTCTCCTATCCAATCAACCCTCGATCAATCCCCTATCATCCTCGAAGGGGATCAAAACTTTGAGAGACTCCTTGACCACAATGTCAAGGCTCTTCAACACTATCTCGCAAGAAACCAAACACGAGACCTTTCGGTTGAAGCGACGATGACATCAACACCATCCACTACCCAGCCTCTTATGACTTAGGCTATTGCCTCAACCATTAACCCAACCATGGCCAATACACAAATTTTGGCCTCCCCATCTATTTTTGGACCGACCTCCATTGGGGTTTCATTACCCCCTCAACCACACGTAATTCAACCAAGTTATACATCATACCAGAACATGATTTTCTTGACTCCACACACTCTTGCGTCTATAAATGTAGGAGTGACTACCTATCCTTTTACCAATGGCACCATTCAACCAGCTTTGGTGGTATTTAGTCAACTCATGCCCTCCAGCTTCATGACACAACCACCCTTGGTCTCCACATCTGTCTCAATGACTAGTTATCAATATGTTGCGCCTATACAAGTGCAACCAACTATGTCATACACCCCTTCTAATCCCTTCCAAGTGCCTTACAATCTAGGGGGTGCCCCATCTAAAAATTTGTCAACCGATCTAATCAAGATGTTGATGGATAAGATGTCTAACCTTGAGGCATCCATTTCCAATTCAAGCAATGCTCTCTCATATGAGCGAATTTGTAATGAACCCATTTATCCTTCAGTCCCAATCTGACCATATCCAAGTCAGTGGGAACTCTCCAATTTTACTCACTTCTAGAGTAAGGAAGACCCACAACAACATCTATGAGCGTTTAGACATGCTTGTTACCTTATAGCTCACGATGATGCATTATTACTACGCACATTCCCCATGTCACTTTCAGGGCTGCCCTTGACTGGTATAGCTCTATTCCCAGTCACTCTCTCTTTTCCTTCACTCAACTTGCCCAACTTTTCCTTGACCACTTTTCAATTAACGTAACTAAAAAGGTCTCTATCACATATCTATACTCTATCAGATAGTTTGACGACGAATCCATAACCGATTTTGTTTCCCATTAGAGAGGCTTAATCAACTAGCTCTCCTTTTCTTTACCTCAACCTGAGCTCATAGAGCTCTTCTCTAGAGCATGTGCCAAACACATCTCATCTAATTTATGGGTCCAAACATTCCACACATTTGACGAAGCTTTCACCATGGCTTGAAAGCTTGAACTCCGCGCAGTCGAAGAGGACAAGGTTAACTTGTGAAATAACAATGCAAAATCAAATGACCCTTCTTCGTCCAAATCTACTTCTTCCCACTCCAAACCCAAGGGAGTGGCCAATGCTATGGTCTTTAGATCACCATCCTCATCAACCATAACCAATCAATCTCAACCTTCCACATCACAAAGTATCACAAAAGAATTCCAACAAAGATACATAGAACGTGAATACACTCCAATAAGAGAGTCATACGCTTCTGTGTTGGATAAACTCGTCAAGCAGGGGGTCCTCAATCTCCCTCAAATTTGATCACCGTAATTCGACCCCTCAAAACCTATCCCTGCATGGTACAAGGAAAATAACTTCTATCACTATCACCGTGTCAAAGGTCACGACATAAACAACTGTAAAACCTTCAAGAACATTGTCCAAGACATGCTAGACAAGGGGGTTCTTGTTTTGGATAACCCAAACATGCCACCCAATCAAAGTATAGACATCTTTAAACTGCCTTTTCCTAACCATCCCCCTAATCAAAACAACATTCAGACCATGGCCGATGACCTCCAAGAGCATAATATACACACAGTCAACATGGTCTTTCCTATCATTTCTAACCAACCTCTCCCACAGTCCGAAGAGGTTATTCGATCTATTTTTCCACTACAGGTAGAAGAGTATTCTTCTCCTATTTTTCCACCATAGGTAGAAGAGATTTCTTCTCCTATTAGTCTTCCATCCACACCTCTTTCACATGTGGGAGAATCTACCTTGACCTCTCACATATTGGAGGATGCCTTGACAAAACCAATGCCGACTGCCTCACCCTCATCCTTCTTATCATCAATGGGGGATCATACTTCTTCCACTCCTCACCCACACAAAGAAGCCATGATTATCCCTATGCTCTATCCAACTAAAGAGCTACATTATCCAATTCCTTCTCCACCGAGAGAACTTATCACTTCACCAACTTTGACCAAATAAGATCCGGTGACGATTCTCTCACAATCACCTAAATCTTTTAAATGACTGAATATAAAACCTCACGCAACCTCATCCAAACCCTTTCAGTCACCTACCATACTGAAATAGGTTAAATCCCTCGGTGTGCACCCTATATCAAACCTCACTCATCCACAAGTGATGGTATACTTAAACCTCACCCCACACAATAGTAGTCCTCGCACTAAACAAAAGAAGGCTACTAAACCCCATAGGAGAACTCCTCCCCCACCTTCACCATTGCCATCTATCTTGGGTCCACATCCATCTACTTTAGCAGGATTGCTCCCACATCCAACACCTCTCAACAAGAACATGACATCTTCACATGTGGCCATATCACCAACTAAAAATGTGACACAGCAAACCCTCCAAACAACTCCTAAACAGAAATTGTCAACCTCTACTGCAACAAAGGGCACAGACCCATTAAAGGGTTCTTATGCTTCAATGTTATGTCAATTGTTGCAGTCATCTAGCATCATCCTCCCACCTATCAAGCCTTACCAACCTCTCAAACCAAAACCACCTTGGTTCAATGACACTGAGTGTTGTTGCACCCTTAAGGCTGTCATCTATCAACATCTAGCAAAGGACACCCCTCACATTGAGGCCTCTTTTGACCACATTTTTGACCAACATTCAACACCATCACATGCCTCCAAAACCTCGTCACCTAAATTGGGATCCCAACACAAGACTATGGTCCATCAACCACCTCCTCAACCTTTATTCGAAATCAACACAATTAATGTGGCCACCAGGCCCCAAACTGTGAAGGATAAAGGAACAGACCAAACTTCTACACCTTTGACATATCCATTATTCGTCAAGACCTCTCAACTAACACAACCCAAGATTTCTATCTTGGACATGTCTCGACCATCATCTCTGGGGGAAATTCCTCCTAACCTCACTAGTCCACATGATGCTTGGTATAAGTGACTCGTGGACTACTTGACATATTCTATCATCCCTCCTAAAATAGATGGCAAGATTTTATCAAGAACACTGCTCGCTACACCATGCTAGGGGGACTTCTTTACAAGCGAGATCTCAATGACCTCCTTATCCAATGCCTAACAACCACTAAAACATCCCACATCATCAAATAAGTCCATGACAAGATTTGTGGGGGACATTTTAGTGATAACTCGCTTGCCAAGTGCATCCTCTGCCTGGGCTATTATTGGCCCACTCTTCACCAAGATTGCAACAACTATTTTTGGCATTGTCCCAAATGCCAACAACATCCTGACCAACTTCACATCCAACATCAACCAACCTAGCATCGACCAAACATCAACCAAATTCTTACTCATCTCTAACATGTGACCAATTTGGAATGAAGCAAATGGGGCAAGTTTGCTCCTAATTGACTCAGACCTTACATCATGGCGCACAAGCATGGATCAGGGACTTATCATTCGTCTTCTTTCAAAGGCCATCCAGGACCTGAGCCCCTTTATGCCTTATATCCTTGACCATTCTATTGATAGTCATGTACTCAATCACTTAACATTAACTTGAGCTCATCCCTTGAGCAATCCCCATCATCATCATTCCTATCTCCCTCAACCCTACAAACATCAGTTAACCCTTTTGTCAAGCATGAATGCTTTGTCCTAATAAAAGGGAAACCCTCTAAACCTCTATAGTCAAGTCCATGACCAAAACTTTAGTCAACAAAAAAAAAAAAAATTGGGATGCCTATTCAAAGGTCATAAAACTATAAATGTAGACTACTCCCTTGAAGGACAACTACATAATTTCTATAATTGATAGACTGCTCCCTTGAAGGATAGCTATTCAAAGACTTTCATATATATAAAGCAAAATATAGACCACTCCCTTGAAGGATGGCTATGCCTAACTTTTGCTACATACACAACATTATCTCAGAAGCTTCTCGCATCGATCAGCTTCACAACATGACCACAAAACAAGACAACATCCCCACGTAGACTTCCCGCATCGATCAGTCTATAAAAAAAAACTGACTGACAAACTATAAAGTCATGGAATTGTCTATAGTCATTCTTAGGGTCACCTATAAAAGGGGCAAAGTTATCCTTGCTAAAAAGGGTTACGCTTTCCTTCCATCTCACATAATCAAACCTATCACCCCAACTTACTCAAGGGATTCTGAGCTCACTTGACGTCAAGTGATTCGAATACTTCTCTAACACAACCACTGGTTAATGACGTAATGCATGAATGGGGCTTTTGTTTCTAAAAAACCCCCTACCTATGTTATCATTATAGTCCTTGTCAATGAAAGAGTAACACGCCTTTCACTTCTTATACACCTTGGTCACATTCAACCAAATCATTATCTATCCAACCAAACCCAACCAACCAAACCTTTTTCAGACCACTAACATGGCATAGTCCATTTCACATAGTTTCTACGGAAAAAAATACACATGGAAACTATCGACCAGACACAATTTATGTTAAGCATAAACCATTACTTGCTGAAGCATAAATATACTCATTCATTTTTAGCATACATCCATCACCGATATGGAAACTTGCTAGGGATGAAAGACCACTCAACCAATGTTACAGAATACACCATCACACAATATGGAAAAGGTTGTAACATCATCATACTCTCATCAATTCACACATGACCAAAACCAATCATTAACTACTTTGACTCTTCACCTAAACTACATTGGTCTGAGGCCCTTCAAACAAGGGCTATGTAAGCAGCACTTAATTGACATGACATCTTTTGGGGTTAGCTCAGCCACATCCATTTGTTTGTCTACCTGATGGATAAACCATTTTACCTCTAACCATGACTTGACCTAGTCCAAAACCAACTATCGACCACTTTGACCCTTCCTCCCCTTTGGGGAGAACTACATTGGCCTGAGGCCCTTCCAACAGGGGCTATGTAGGCAGCACTCAGTTGACATGACATCTTCTGGGGTTACCTCGGCCACATCCATTTGTTTATCTCCCTGATGGACAAACCATATTACCTTAACCTGACCAAACCAACCTATCAACCAGCCCTGACAGTGTAGAAGTCACCTTTGACTTCTTATGGGGCACATTGGAAATTGCATACATCTCCTTGACCACATCAAACAACCATTTGAGATCACTTCTATCTCGACCTGACTCGACCAATGACTATGGAGATCATGACTATCTCCTCTGACCATGACCATTTTTGAGACAACTTTGCCTTAGCTATTTTGATTGCATGTATTCTACCTCATGAATGGTTATCAAAATTGTTCGCAACCCATATTACAACCCTCACAAGTATTGGATCGCAAGCAAGTTGATCCCCACTACTTGTGACATTTTCATGTTTCTAAGAGCACTTCCTGAGCCTGAGATACTTGGAACATGATGACCATTTGAGCCATAGCTTAGATCAAATAACCCAATCAGCTACGACTAAATGCTAGGGCCCAGTTATTTCAATTCTAGCACTCCTCAACCCTTGACTGTGATAATTTGACCTGACCATCTCATGAAGTGGTATACGAACAATCTCAACTATTGCAGCATTCACACTCAACCTTCACCATCTCATCCACTATCTGTCAAATTGGCCCCTAATTTCAGGTTCCCTTCCCTCGAATCCCACTTTGAGGGGGGAATACCTCATCCCATAATCGAGGTAACCAACATTCATTTTTGCCTTGTAGTTTGTCAGAACAACCAATAGGACAAAAAGACCTCATCCCATACCTGGGGCAATCAACTCCTATTTTTGTCTTGAAGTTTGTTAGAACAACCAACAAGACAAAAAGGGGCAAATGTAGACACCAAAATCATGCCTACTCCTTGGTCGACTCCCCCTTGGTCCCCTTGGTCCACTTTTAACACATTCCTAACCCACACACTTATTAATTTAAAATAAAAACTTATATTAAATTAATAATACCTCCCTTGACACCTCACCCATGACACCTCACCCCACCTTGGATACCTCTCCTTGGATGCCTCCCATCACCCTATGACCAATTTATGACTTATTTCAACTTCCCCCCACTAATCCTCATGCCTATTAAACCTGCCTTTGACCATTTTACCATGACCACTGAACTCAACAAATAAAAGAATGGGTAAAAGGCTAATTTTAGCCTTTTTTCCATTCTTCTAGCTGCTGACATCAGTTACCAATTGACTGATGCTGGCAGGATCACCGACATCAGTTTTTTAAGACAGGGCCGAAGGCAAATTCTCTTCCCCCTAGGATGCTAAAATCAGAGCACTGGATCAATCAACCACATACCCAAATGCTAATTCTCCATCTACAGGTATTCAACCTCTCTCTCTCTCTCTCCTAAACACACATCAAGCATCACAGGCCACAGTGACTCTGCATCAGTTACTCTACCTCTTTGCAAGGAATCTTCTACATCAGCAACAGGGCTTCTACACTTCTGGTTCTCTACTAAGGAGCTAAGTATTCTTCTTTTATGTCATTTTAGTAGCTTATAATGTATTTGTAATTAGTTTTCTATTTATTGCTTCTAAGCCATATTATCAACCAGACTCAGCTATCAACCAGACCAGACCTGAATCTCTTCCTAAGAAGGTTGAGAAGCCTTCTTTATACTCTCACTCTTTTTGACACCCTATCCCCTACCTGACTCCTTCTTCAGACCTTACTCTCTACCCTGCAAAACCCTACACAAACCATCAGACTCCCAGACTACCATAGACCATTCCATCAACCAAAAACTCATCCAGAACCCATCTAAGGCCATTGCCCTGACCGACATCAACCATTGCCTATACCAATGTCGGCAAAATAACCGGCGTCGGCAACCTTAACCAAACCGACGATGACAGACTAATTGGCATTGGTGATTATGACAGACTGATAATAGAATATAGGTACACATTATCTCTATTTCTTTTGTTTAGTCTTTCATCATTTCTCTTACTAGAAACATTCTCTTTTATCAAAAGTGGACTGTCATCCCTTAAGGAAGTCTTTGCATTTCTGGGATCAAGCTTTTGCTTGGCAGTCCACCTTATATCCATCTAACAATCTCCTTGTTTAAGTCTTTCTCTCTACAAGTGTCATCCTCCACAGCCAAAGAGGAGTCCCTACAATGTTTGGATACAGTGTGCAAACTTCATTCGGGTACGTACAAACCCCTGACCATTTAATCTTAGTTTCTTACTTCCTTTGAATGTAGAAAAGCAAAAACAATTTGAAATAGCTTCTAGCTTTTTACTAACTAGCACTACATTGGAAATCCATTAAAAATAGTCAATTGGCCTAATAAATCTCACTTCCAAGAGCTTTTCTATCTCTTTATTTACTAATATAACAAAATGATGATGCATCTTACGTAAATTTTATTTCACTAGTTTGGCATCAAGATGTATGAAAAGGTGGTGAACAACCAAGGTGGGGTCCAAACTAGGCATTTTAGGATATGCTTATATAAATATATCTACAAATTTCCTCAATAGGTATGTTAAGACTTCATGCTCCTCAGTGAGGGATGCACCTAATTTGATCCATTTTAGGTCATTTTGAGTCCTAATGTTAACCTTTAAAGTATCCTCCACTAGAAGGGTCAAACCATCTTCAAGAATAGTGGGTAAAGATTTAAACTATTTAGTTATGTCAGAGTCCTATGCTAGGATTGGTTCTTCAAGTTATTTTAGACATGATGAATTAGAATAACCTAATGGGAGGGATGGACATATAAAAAATGTTATTGGAGACTCATGAATGATGTGATCAAAAGCTTGTTATTATTCAAGACTGAATTTGGACCCATAGGCAAGCTCACCATCATTGGTATCTTGAATGATTTGATCAAAAGATTTTTGTTCTTCAATACTAAACTTGGGCCCATAGACAATTTCATCATTAGTGGTCTCTTGGTCTATATTTTAATAAGGTTGAACACCCCAGTCTAATGGTGCCTAAAATAGGTTTTCACCACTAGACTAGCCTTTATTTTTACTTTTTCCTTGGTTTAAAAGTACCTCAAATAAGTTTTCACTTGATGACCTCAATGTCTTATTTAATCTCTTTTGGCTAAGGGTGTTCACCCACTCTGCAAAATAGGATTCAGGATCAAACTTGATTGAGAACCCTTTTTTGTGATCTCCTAATGGAACATTGTCCCTAAGGCCTAGAAAACTATAGAAGGCCTTATCATTTTGGATTTCATCAACTAACATGTTGTATTCTTATTGGTCTCAGTTTATGAGTTGAGGATATTACAATGGTAGTTGATTATGATGAATCACTAGTCAAAGGGTAAAAATTATATTATTATTAAATAGATTGGTTTGGGCTAAGTCATCAAAATGGCTATGATTAGACTATACTTCATTTCCATCATCATCATCACTAGTCATTGGAAATGGAAATTGGATAAGATATATGGGGTCACCACCATGTGTTTTAAATCCAAGTTCATAGGTTATTTTTTACTTAGTCATAGAAATTTCCTCAAGTGTTCCTTATTGATTTACCCTGAGACCTCCTCCTTCATAGTCATAATTTTCCATGATCCGATTAGGAATGGGATTTGGAATTCTTGTAAACATAGACTAATTTGTCATTGTATAATCATGACTCATCACCTTTGAGAGGGTCTTATACCTGGCCAGAGTCTGTTATGAAAGTGATAAGTGTTGGACTATGTAGATGGCCCTTTCCTTTTCTTTGCCATTGCATGAGTGGTTTGGATTTTGGTCTTCCAATAGAATTTAGGTTCTATGGAATTTTTATAATGTGAAAGGTGTCATGGGTCAATTATTATCCCAATAAATTATCTAAGATAGTATAATGACTAGACATTTTAGGTGGTGGTATATGGGAAATAGAATCTAGGGTATCAAGATCAATATAGTTGGCCTCTGGTAAATCAATAAGTAATGCTTTTACTTTGACCTACTTGGAAACTAGATTCACGCCAAAATGATAATTATAGTTCTTAAAATCAGCCTATAGATGTTTTCAATGCTCACATGGATGAAAATATATTATAATACTAACCTCTATCCTTGAATGGGAGAATTTGATACACTAGTGTAATGTTGATGGGACTACATGAATCTCATGTAACTAAGGTCTACTCAAAAACATATTGTATGACAAATTGAGATCTAAAACATGGCAAAGTGTATCATGAGTTAAAGGACCAATGATAATTGACAAGTTGATGATGGTTTGTGATTCTTTTTCTTTATTATCATAGGTTTTAATGGTGATTGTTTATTCTTGGAGATTTATTGTCGTGTACCCAAGAAGCTTGATGAGCTTTACAGACACTATGTTTAGACTATATCTATTGTCTATGAGGACACATTTCACTTTCTACATCATTATGTAAAATTCTATGTACAATGGATTATTGTGCAGAGGGTCAAGGGATGACATATTGCTTTGGTTGAAGGTTACTTGTTGGGATGGAGCTAGGTGTCCAACCAAAGCTTGAAATTTGTCAAGAGATATGCTATTTAGAATTATGGACTGACCAAGGAACTCTGTCAAGATGTTTTTATGGATGGTTGATGTATGAAACAAATATAAAATGGAGATTTGTGTTGGCATCTTTTTCAATTATTAAAAAAAGTCAAACATCTTTTCTTAGACAATGGTAAATGGCTTTTTCCAAGGTAGAATGGCTAGTTGGATGATCAGTGAAGTGGCAGATGGTTGTGGGATTAGTATGGTGATGCTTGACCACTAATTTATGATTTCATAATCAAGATTAGGTATAGGACCATTATTACTAAAATATGATAGTGGAGTGAGACTATATAGGATAAGTATCAGTTATCCAAGCACTTATGCATGGTCAAAATCTAATGATGAGTTATTAGTATAAGGTCCTAACATGGGAATCCATGCTTGTTGGTTTACTTATGTGTAGTCTCAAGTCATGGAAGGATTACCAAAATGGTTTGGTTGATTTGGTATAATTAGAAATGGTCTTATCTGATTAACACTTGGTCTTAGATTAATGGAAATGGTGGTAATGCAACCTCTTGTAATATGGCCTATAACTAAGTTATAGTCATATGCAACTAAATGGTAGGTCTATTGGTTATTCACACCATTTGGCCTTGGTTTTATCCATTATTTTGATGTCGTTGGTTCTATTATTGGTTTTATTGAGTCTATTAGTTAAGCCTTGGTTGTTGATACTATTGTTTATGTTGCACTAGCTATTATTTTTATTATTGTTGTTGTTAATTATTATGTTGGGGAAAAGGATTTTGATAAATGCTAAGGCTCTGATTGGAGGTGGAAGCTCCACAATCCAATGTGATCTCTTCATTTTCCAACATATTCTAATTTACATGTATAATTTTCATATAATGCTACAAATTATGTCCATTAACCCTATGAAAATCATAGAATTATTATGGCCTATACCAATATGGCATGTCAACACCCTTACAAATTTACTTTTTTTGAATAGGCCATCTAATCACTATAGTTGTTGTGAGTTTGTAAAATATTGATTCAATGTACTTTCCAAGGTCAATAAAATTATGATGATTAGGCACATTTCTCCTTGGAAGAGGAGGTTCTTTCAAAGGCATAGGTTTCTATGCATATTGCATTGATTGCATTAGTATAGGTTATTGCGCTTATTATGCATGTTACATCTATTGAAAACATGTTGGTTAGGAGTTATGTAGAAAGGTAGAATAAATTGAATAGATGGTGTTTTCAACATTTAGACATGTCAAGACTCTGTTACTCCATTACCTATAATATTCTTATTGTGATTTAATTTCTTAGGTCTCTCATTGTTATTAGCCTCTGTCGATTGTGGCACTTACACTTGGAATGGATGTTAATTTTGGCAATTATTATAGTCTTAGTTCTAGATATTGTTCTAATTTTATGAGGTTAGTTTAAGGATCCTTTTGTTAATGAGGGATCTTTCAATCACCAAACATTTGCTAATGATCTCTTTACATGTATATGCACATTGCAACTCCAAATTATATGATATCTCATTATGTAAATTTTTGGTAAACATAATAGATAATTACTTGTTTAGTAGATTATGGGTGAATCAACTTGCAAGGGCTCTCCATCACTATAGATAACTTGTGAAGCTTTCACCAACTTTCTATTTTTATTGGATTAAATCTACCAATGAAGTCTCATACTTGAGATTATAAGAGAAGTGTTGTAAAAACTTGTCCAAGAGATCATCAAAATAAGGTACTAAATTCTTGGGAAACTTCAATAAATATTACAATTCTTTCCCTATTAGGCTTCATGGAAATAAAAACAAAAAGTAGATGTTACTATAGGCCACTATTTGACACACAACAAATAATTATGTCAGATGGGCCTTGGGGTCACCTTTCCCCTTGTATTTGTTAAACTTTGGTGGATCATACCCTAGAGGAAATGGTATCTACAAGCACTCCATGTTGAAAGGGTAAGAACATACATCTTCTAAAATAAACATTTTGGTATTTTTCCCCATTTATATGAAGGTAATTAAATCTTTCATTTCTTGTAATTATTGTGTGAGGAAACTAGTGGGATCATTGGCCTATTGAGGTGGAGGATATGTGGTTAAAATTGGATTAATTTGACCATGGTAGATTGGAGGTATTTGCTGGGGAATGTTGGATTGGGTAAGATATGGACCAAAAATATGCATATGTGGATTAGGGTGCAATTTTTGAAATTACACTTAAAATTATGCAATATTCTTGTTAGGATTGGGTATTTAAGCTTGAAACTATGGTTTGGATGGAGGAATATATCTGTACTATGTTTTTTGAGGTTAAATAGGGACATGCTACCAACTAGTCATACATGGTTGATTAGGAGGGACTTATGAACCAAGACCCTATCACTAAACTTATGGAACATTTTAGATGAAAGGCAATTATTATCTATAAGGTACTTGAGGAACCTTGAAACCTCTTTATTGCATGAATCCTTATTAGTAAGTGGATGTATGTTGGAGATTCAGTATCTATCACTGACCAATATTTACACATTGTTTGTTAAACATCATTTGGTTTTAGATCAACATATTAGTCTATGACTGAATAGGTATGTTCACTACTACTTGGTGAGGTAGAAAATTACTTTCCCCCTATTGAGGTGACATTATGTTTGGATTTTTCTATATGGGTATGTTTAACAGTGCCTAATGTTGTGGAATATTACTCATCACCTATTGGGGTGAAGTAATATTCATCACATTATACTATGGCATGGCACTGGTCATTGTTGACTACTTAATCCATATTATTGGGTTCTATAAGAAGTAATTAGTTGAGTATTAGAGGTATTTGGTTGATATTGGGAAGTAAAAACTCTTATTCCTTGAGTTTTCTAACCACTCGCAGTGTTACTTAAAGGCACATTTTGTTGTTGACTATGTGTTTATGTGTTAACACCACTTTGGTTTAAATTATACATTAGTACCATATTTTCCACTATGTTTTGCTTACTTTTCTACATAGAAGTAGAAAACACTTCCTCAATGGTTGATATATTAAAGCATGGGAATATAGTGATTTTAAGGGTTTTGATCCAAACCTAACTCAACACACCATAGAGATTGATGAAAATTCCAATCCTATTTATTAAATAAAAAGTTCAATAAATATTAAGATTAAACCCCTCATGAATAAATAACTCACTAAGTTGATTAAATCTATAATCATCTTTCCTATCAAGCATT
This sequence comes from Torreya grandis, assembly GCA_037957365.1. Classification (NCBI taxonomy): domain Eukaryota; kingdom Viridiplantae; phylum Streptophyta; class Pinopsida; order Cupressales; family Taxaceae; genus Torreya; species Torreya grandis. The sequence continues at coordinate 749,310 of JARHVA010000250.1, read as the reverse complement.
CATCTTGGTTGGCCAACTTAGTCCCTATTAAAAAGAAGAATGGGGAGATCAGGTTGTGTGTTGAATTTAGGGACCTAAATAGACTCTTGGATGTGGATCACTAAAAATTTCTTGTTTACAATTGGCTATTATAATTTTCTCTTCTTCCATCAAATTGAAAGGTACAAAAAAATAATACCAACATTTGATATTTAAAAATAAACTCCAATCTTAAATATATCTAGCAACTGAAGCTAATCTTTACATTCCCCTGGTCTTCCAAAATGGTCTTTATACATCACGATTAGGGTTCTAGAGGATGAATATACACCTACAACCACTGTAGGTAAATATTTCAAGAAGAGAGTAAAAGGTTTGAATTCTTGAGGAGAATACAACACAAAGGGATTTAAAATGAGTCTAAAAATCATAATAACTGAAAATAATCATAAGGGGTTTTCTAAATGATATTTGGCATGGGTTTTGATGAATGAGTATGATGTTTAAGTTATTGTTAAAACTTTATTCTTATTTTGGTAGCTCTTTCTTGACCACCACTAACTTTGAATTTGTAGACACCTAAAACTGGCCACAATTGGCTTCAAACTGGACTTCAAATCGATTACTACCAACCATTACAAATTAAGCCTAGAAATCACTAAAAATCTTAAATTTACTTGTGCATCATTCATCAAATCTCAAAATCATATTGATACATCCCTAATTGGGGTATCCTATTGTATGTAAGAATAACCTTTCATAGATTCATCTCTAATAATAGGGACCAAAGAATCATCTATCACTGGTTCACCCAAAGATTGAAGCGATGCCCACAAAGTTGCAACCCTTCTAAGGAATGCTTCTATATTTTCATCTAATTTGAGATTGAGATTGTGTAATTAGCTCTGAAGATGTAAGATTTCATTTTTATTATTTATTTCATATACTATTTTAATCTTATCCCAAGCATATTTTTTAATTGTATCACTTTGGATATGAGGTTTTAACTCATCTAAAACTCAAAACATGATTATTACATAAGTGGGTCTAAACCCTAAATTTTTTTGACCTATTAATTCAAATAAAACTCCTATTAAAGGGAGTGAATAAATAAGAGGTGTATTTAACATGGTCATATTACTAAAGTTGCATGCTAGATTTTTTTAGGTTTGGTATGATGTATATATTTGAATGAATTGGTCCTCCATGAGGCCTATTTACATGAAAATCATATGTAGATCTGGATATGGCATTGGTAATATGGCATCTAGGTTGCTAGAATAGGCTTGATCATTGTTCAGATTGTAAGACATGTTATAAGGCCCTCTTACTAGAATTAGAAAATTGTCTTGCCCTACCTCTATAACTATGTTAAGATGATAGGATGATGGAATTATAACATAATAATTTTTATATTGAAATTTTAATAAAACTAAAGGTATTATAGCTAAATATTGGGCTATCTATTCTTGATCTTGTTTCATGTAAGGAGGAGTACTAACCAAATAATAGGCTAAAGGATCTTGAATCTATTTCCCTTTTTGTGTGTTGTATGGTGGATAAGAATCCATCTCCCAAACAACATCATCTCCATAAGGGTCCTAAATAAATTCATCTTATGTGATAACATTTCCTTATCCTTAATTGTACATAGTTACACTGTGTATAGTAATCCATGGTCAAATCGAATGGAAATTATTTCACAAGAGTGGGTAAAGTTATACAAACTCTAAAAAACTATGTATGGAAAAGATAAATAGGTTTAAACACTATCTATCTTGGTCAAGGGTTGAGTTTTATCTCCAAAAATTCTATGCAAAGATTTAGTAAAAATAATATAACTTCAAGTGTGTAACGTTAAATTTTTCACACAAATAAGGTCAAGTAAAATGACCTAAAAACAAGATGCCAAACTCTAATATCCAAAGACATTCTAAATAAGTCTAAACTAGGAAATGGAAATGTTTTTAGGTCTTTTATCTAAACACAAATTCAAAATATAGGCTCAAATATGATATGTTAGGACTTTTAACCAAACACAATGTCAAAACATAGACTTGAAATAAAGAGATGATGGTTAATTTAACAAACTTGGAATAGTTTGGCAAAGACTACGAAGTTGATTCTAGACATAAACATGATCTAATTTTTATACAATACAAAACAAAAAGCACTTTGGAGATGGAGCGATTATATCAAACAAAGACAAAAATAATAAAGTTCTTCGACTTGAATAATTAATTAACCTAAGTTATGCAACCTAAAAGAGAAAGACCTGTGCATCAGCCCTTGTGTGTCAAGGCCTAAACAAAAATAAATAAATGTTTGGATTCTAACTTGTAAAATTTAAACAAAGACTCAACTTAGGTAAACTAGGGTTTTGATGACCAACAATCGAGGAAAATTTTAATAGCATGACCATGTCAGACAAAGATCCAACAAGGCACAAATGATTGGTTCAGACAATGACAATTTAGACACAAGACAAGACAAGTCTTTTGAAACAATTTGGGTAGTGTCATGGCATTATCACTCCCAAAATATGTGACAATATTATGTTTCAAAGACTTACAAGGCACAAGACTTGAAATTATTTGGGTAACATAATGTTACCCATCTCAATCAAGTACCATACTCAATGTTTTTTTACATGAAAGTCTTCTAAGTTAAATCAAGGTGTCAAATGAATGACATAATGACTCCTCAAATAATGGATTAATGTAAGAAAACAAAATAATTCAAGACATGGTATAAAAAACAAATTTTCATATCCAACATACCAAGAAATAAAATAATAAATGAGAAATATGACTAAGTATATCATCCTAAACCTTATCAAGGTGTGACAAGTGGGGTTGACTATAACTTACATGTTATGGCCATGTAGTTTGATCCCAATTGTGGATAACATAAGATAAGAATCAAATAAATTGAGTTAATAATGATCAACTTATCATTTAAGGGTCTATTCCTTTGCATGATGATACATCATTTGACTTCTAAGTGATATCCCCTATTTAACTAGCTTTGACTCATGCCTTTATTACTAAAGGAGAGGTTAACCACTTAACTCCCTATCTATAGCAATATGTATTCCCATATTTGTATACCCCACCATGGAGTGTGGTTTAAATAATATTTTGAGATGAAGCCCCAAGTCACTACTTCCCTAGAGAACTTGTGAGAGGTATAAGAAGAAAGACTTTAGGGTTACTTTTAGATCACTCAATACCATGCATGTTTAGGGAGAGCCTAGGAAAATTTATTTATACACCTTGGAATAAGAACTAATTGTAATTAAAAGGCACTTTTTATCCCATGAGTTCCCTATAGGGGATAGGGAAGAGCATACATGTGCTATTATTTTTGAAAAACAAATAATCAACAAACAGTTTAGAAACAATTGCGAGTGAATTTTAATTTTAGGCACCAAATTGAAATGTGATGATGTTATTTAATTGAAACCTTGGATTAAGTGTGCAAGATTAAAATAATTACATAAAAACCAAATAAATAAAAATCATCTATGTTTGTTTTAAGCCCAAAAGTCTAAATGTGCAAGTCTTAGCCTAAGTTCATTTTTAAACACTAAAAGGCAAGTGTTCAAGACTTAAGCATTCTTTTTAAGAACTAAAAATGAAGTTTTTATAATAATTAATGTTTTATATCTCCTTTTAAAAACAAACATCCAAATGTACAAGATCTAACATGTTTGTTTTAGTACCCAAATTGAAACGTGCAAGATTTGACTAATTCTTTTTAAAAGCCAAAAATAAATTTTTTAATTAGTCTAAATAAGTAAATTGGTGTTCCAAATTACATCCATGACCTATAATTATTAGATAATAACATCTTAATTTTAAGTACTTTCTTGTATGGTCAAATGATGTTTGAAATTTAGCTCTTGGGTTTTTATTTTTTTGAAAACATAGTGATCAAGGCCAGTAAAAAATGACTGATATTAGTTTCAAGGCAACCGTCACCAATCAGTTCTCAAAGAACTGATGTTGGTCATGAAAAACTAATGCTGATAAATTAAGACCATAATTGATCACCTATGGACCTAAATTCAAAACCACAAAAGATAAACATGTTAGGTTAGGCAATGGTTAGTATAAATATCAATAAAACTTGCAAGGAAAAGTTTAGTCAATGGATTTAAATGCCTTTGAAACCTAGAAATCATGAAAGGGAATACTAAAAATAATCAAAATGTAATATTTATGAAATTTCTTCCCTACAATCCAACTTTCAATGGTTTATACATAATTAGGGGTGGCTGAGTAGAACCATGGCTGGTTTAGGATAATCCATCATTGGTTGTACCTAACTGTCGCTAGTCTCTGTGTAGATCTAAAAAAATTGAATATAGATAAAACCATGTTATAAATGAAGTTTTAAATAGATTCAAGTACCCATTTATTAATATTTGAATTGCATCTTCATCTCCTCAGTATGTAGGGTACTCATGGTCCCACTGGGCATGCCATTTATGATCAAGGAATCCAACAAGGGTGGTTAGATCATATGTTCGCTTCATAATGACAATGAAATAAAAATGAAAACAAACAAACTAACATGCATAACCATATATTTAATAGATCAAAGTGAGGAACATGGTGAATAAATACAAATGAATAATGCACAACTAAAAATATAAATAACTCACACAATTTCTTACCAATTAATTGAATTCTCTAAGAGGTTTCTTCATTTGGCTTGCTTAGATTGTGCTCAAGAAGTCTTCATCAATGGGGCTTGGCTATCTCTAGCTCCTCTTGGCACCATGGTTGTCTTATATTTGGATTCTTATATGGCTTTAAATGGCTTCATTTAATTTTAGAATTATAAAACTATGTATTTACTTCATGCCCTAAATCCTACATTATAACATTACTCTATCCAAGATCTCTAAATATAGAGGCAAATGCTTGTATTTATAGGTTTTGAAATTAACTTGGAATGAGCTAAATCCTTACTTATATTTGCTTAAATAACCCTAGTAGAGCTAAAATGTGTCCAAAACTCGTGATTAGCTTAAAATAGGTGTGCTTTGAGATATTTTGGATTTTGGACAACTCACAAAAGTTAATGATGAAAACCTAGGATATTATTTGATTTTAAATTTTCCTTTTTGATAATTAATTTAAATGATCAAGGATTAATTCAATTAGGATTTGATTAGGATTTTCATTTTAATTAATTCCTTTTATTGTTTTTGAATATTTTCTAAGTTTTGATTTAATTGATTTGGGCATTTGCTCTATTTAATTGATTTTTGGGCCAAATTGATTTTAATTGCATGTTATGAAGCCAAATTAGATCCACTTATAAATTCTTAGGATATATGTTCAATGGTTGGTAAGAATTGATCTAAATTTAGGTATGAAGCCATTGGTGGCCACTTTTAGGTTTCTATAAATTTAACATTTTGAAAAATATCAACCTTGTTTCTTATCATTTATCTCTTATTTATTCTAAATCTAGGATTCACAATATGTTTTATGTTGTTTTATTGAGAAAATATGTATATAATACCTCTCATATTTTGGATTGGAATGATACTTAGGTATAAAAAGAGGAGATGAATAAAATAAATATTTTCAAGATCCTAACCTATCATATTGTTTAAATATGAAGCTCAGTCATTAAAAAATTATTTGTATAATAGGATAAACTTAGTGAAATAAGTTCCATTATAAAAATGAAAATATTTTATATAAACACTATCCTCACTTATTTTAGTAGGTATCGGGATGGAGCCTCCTTTAAGGGGTGTGGATTTCATATCCTATTTGTAATACTTTTAATAATTTTGCATTCATCACCATTATTATAAGATATAATTACTATTTTTCTAAGTTAGACTTGTTAGTTTTCAAAATTGAGTTATACTTGTTTTACAAACTTGTATTTAATTAGTTTCATGGATCTAGATTTGGTAGTTTAATTATAGTAGTTATTTACTTTTAATTATTTATAGTTTACATTATTATATATTTCATATTATCTATTTAGATACTAATGTTGGTTATTTTCATGTTTCAAGTAGTACCATCTAATGGGGATAGGGTAATATTTTTGATGAAGGAGTTTTCCAATCATATGATGATTTGAGATATATATATGTAAGTCCATAGATATGAAGGAGATAATTTTCACCTTTATATTGCATGTTTTTTCTTAATGTTATATACATGTACTATGCACACATGTGTTGTTTACATATACTAAGGTGGTTTAAGTTTAAAACTAATCAATTTGATCAACACGATTAACATGATTCTACTAGTGATTTTAAGAATGGGATTGATTTCATACACACCTCCTATGTGCTTGGGTTCTCAAGAATAGTTTCATGTAATTGAATTACTTGGAGTCCTTGGAAAGTATAGAGGAAGAAAGAGATGGTTTTTAATTACTTAATTTTTATTTCATTTAAAATACTTAATTTACTATAAATAAAATTTTAAGTGATAACATGATTTAGTGAGGGTATTATATGGTAAACATTGTATTATATTTATAATGCAAACATATGTGCCAAAATGCATGAAAAGATAATTTTTCAACCCTTTTTGGATGGGTTAGGGGGAATAGACTAATCAACTATGGAGTAAGCTATTCTAAAAATAATTTAATTAAATGAATTCAAATTTATAATATTCTGATAAATATGTTGAATCTAAGAAATATCCTAAATATAGATAAGTAAAATGCCAAATAACATTATGAAAGTTGAAAAATGAAAGACAAATAATATTTATTTTATTCAATGATGTGTAGGTATATTTGACATGTAGAGATGCAAAATAAGATAGACTGATGTTCCACCTTGATTTATCAGATTCTTAAAATTATCTTTCTGTCAAATTGAAAACTACCATTAGAATATGGACACTATTATTGATGCTTGTATCTGACTCAAGATACATAATATTTTTTATAATAAACACATGAGCCTCTTAGGTTTCACTGTCACGTTTTATGTTATTATCTTAGATTACATACATAGGTTCTCAGAAGTAGTCTTCTACTCAAGACCCTAGGTCCTCCAACTTGGTATGTCACCTTGAAAAAAGGGGGTGGTGGGCTCAAGTGAAGTAAAAATGAAATGAAATAACCCTCTATCAATTATCAATGCCTAAATAGACATTTAATATAAAGAGTAACTTATAACAATGTAGTTCTCCCCCTTATTTGGGCTTGCGTGTGAATAATTGTGAAGCTATATGTGAGTGAATTTAGTCATCAGGATTGTAAATTGACAAATAATTCTCATTAGATGCTCTTTGAATGATTCATACCTATAATAAGACTAGTCCTATGACTTATTTTGAAATAAGGAAGAATCAAGAAATATAACCTAGTTGTGCAAGTGATATTTAGTAGTTTAGTGTGAGTTTACTTGATGATTGATATATATGTTTCTTGGTTGATAATGAACAGATTTTTATTTATATTTATAACACACATTTTGAAATTATCTCATGTGAGGGTAAAATAAAACACATAGGCCATCGCATATATGTCCAAATATTTTTAAATTTGATTATTTATAAGGTAGGGATACTCACATTAGAATTGGGACACTGACATCGACACTAGTGTCCTAATATAGATGGTAGTGTCCTAAAGGATATAAATTTGTTAAGGATATATAGTTATTCAATAGGATATAAATTAAGTTTTATATAGACTATAGGCTACATGTGATCCAGGTCATTTTAATATTAGGGTTGGACTATATAATAATTGATTGGGCATATCAATATGGTGAATTTGATCCTTGTTATATCAAAAAGGTCATAAACTAAATGGTTAATCCATGATCAATATTTTTCAGGTGTACAAGACTAATTTATCATGTAAAATCATATTTTATTATCTATAATTACAAATGACCATTTAGCTATCATGTCTCTTTAATTTATAATATTAATTATTATTTATAAATATTTTAAAATAATAAAAAATATGTGAATGGTGTTGACCTTAAATAGAATGAATATAAATAAAATAAAATAAATGAATGGAAAAAAGAGTTTAGAGAAATAAAATAGAAAGGATAAATATAAATTAGGGTGGAACCTACCCCATAGTATAAGGAGAAAATAAGAGTGGGATAGTGATGGAATAATGGAGAGTTTGCCAAATCTTATATACATGACCCTAATTTTTATCAATGAGTTAATGGGGAAGTTGTAGATTGATATATATGGCATATTTAGAAATTTTGAGGACACAGAGAAAAGAAATAATAAAATACAAGTAAAATCTAATAACTTCAATCTTATTTGATATTTTGAGACAAGATGTAAATTTTTAACTCTTTGTAGACACCCAAATTTGATAAAAGATAATATTTAATGTCATTTACTTCAATTTTACACATGTAGACTATTGATGATGAATAATATATCTATTGGTGAATTTTATTTAGGTATTCTTTATTTTATTCATACATCTATGTATATTTTTATTGATCTTTCCAATTGTAATGGGGATCCCCAATTATTGTATTTTGTATTTTTAGACAAGTCTACTATTTATATATAGTGATGGGCCCGTGAACCTATCTATAAGAATAAAACTTATTCAAGCATAATTTTTGGAGTTTATTTTGGGCCATGCTTTGTTTCAATCCTATTTTTATTTATTTTATCTTATTTTGGGTCACCTATTTCATGCCAGTAGGTCCCCTACTTTTAAATCAAAGTCTACATAAAAATAAGGCTACTCTAAGGCATTTTTGATGACATTCCTCACTCTTAAAAGCTATTCAAATATTTTCATGTTCAATCTATAGATTTGCTAAAGCTAGGTTTAAAGTTTTAAAATGACAAATTACCATGTACATGATTGTGCAAGGATATGAGAAAGAATATCTAGGCCTACATTCACAATTTCACACATACACATAAGTGGGAGAACTACATTTGAGTTAGAACCCTCTTCATAGTATTGTAAATGTAGTGCAATTCTTGGCCACTCAATATGGATTTAGAAAGGTCAATCTAGATTAATCCCTTTTGCCTAACACCCAGCCTATTTGATATCAATTTATTTTATGTGTAGGAAAATAGGGTCTTACATTACATGTATTCTTGTAGTGTATTTCATATCTAAAAATGCATTAACAGATTTATGAAACATAGATGTAAAAGGTGCAACAATTATATTTTCATCAAAATCAATGTAAAAAATTCTACAGTTAATGAATTTGATTGGCCCGCACTACAGTCCAAAAAGAGTGTAATATGTCATTATCAAATTACTAGTTTTATATCTTTATTTATTGGTCACTAACCATAGCCAACTTGTACATGTATAAAACCAACATACATGAATGGCCTATGTTATTATATAGATAACACAAACCTATCCATGAATATTTTTATATTCTATACATGAGTAGGAACAATCATATATTTTACTAATTTCCACTTTCCAATATCTAAAATAATGAATAAAAATTCAAATTTTAGCTAAGTACTTTTCTTCTTAGTGTTTTCTAAAAATTTATTTTTTTCCATATTTATCAATTTATAAAATAATAATTATTAATTATTATACATCTTTAGCAATCTAATATCTATCAAGTTTTACACCTATTAGTGAAACATATTTATTATTAAATTAAAAATGGGGTAAAACATATTGGTGTACTCCTAAATTTTTGAGTATTTTTGTTTTGATTTTTGGCCCAAGGTTTAAGATTAATTCTAATTTATATACACAAAAATATTATTTTATAATTTGATTTTCAAATTTAAATTTATTTTTCTTTCCTTGTTTTCCTAGAAACCATGTTTTGATAGTTTTAAAATTCATAAAAGCTATCATTTTGGGCAAAGTAGTCTTCAATTTAGTTTGAGATATAGTGTGAGGGGTAATCCACCAATAATTAATCCATTATACAACACCATATATGGATTTTAATTTCTATGTACTCACAATATTTTATAAATTCTTAGCATTTTAATTTTTAACCATAGGAAGCCTTTGACTATTTAGTCTTATAGTGCAACAATAAGTATTTAACCTTGGGATGTTACTCTCAACATACCCTAGAGGTGGGACAATGAAGCTATGGGATGGTGGAATCCTCTTTAGTTAGTGTATTTTGGGGTATGTTCACTATTTATGACTATAATTAGTATATTTTATAGCCTAAAAATCAAACGCAACTTATATAGTTACAACTAATAATATCCTTTATTTCTTGGTGTTTTCCATATTGCATATATTGTGGGTAAAAAAATATAAAATGGATTATAAAATTTAAATTCTTGATGGTGTTCATCCTTTTTATTTACTCCTATCTAACAAGGCTACACCATATGTTTATGATAATCAATGGAATAATGAACACATTTGTACAATTTATGATGCTTCTTATGTGAATAAAGAACATGATTGTGATATGTATCATTATGATTATGAGTATGGTTACACTATCCAAAATCAATATGATTGGTACAATAGTGAAGCGTAAAGTGAGAAAAATAATTTAGAAATTGAAAAACCAATTATACATCATAAATCATAAAAAAGAGAATATTTATCATGAATATATTCTTTCCCTAAATCCCTCAAACAAATCCAAATGTAAATAATCAATAACTAGTGAACCTTTTTTACCTTTTATGTTTTCTATTGCATTACATTACATTAATCAATATACACATTAAAAGCATAGTCATTGTATATAAATAAAAAATGATATGAATGAGTATCTTATTCCCTCTTCCTTTGGTAGAGAAGTTAGATGATGTAAATGCATATGATATACCATATCCTCCTCTAGACATGGTTAATGATATACAAAATGGTGGTAAACTTTCTCCTGCCTTAGAAGTAACAAATGACATTGTAAAATCTCAGGATAGTTATTTTCCCTCTCTTGAAATATCAAATAATATAAATGAATGTGATATATAAACACAAAGTGATATTATTACTTTAAATTTACAAAGTGATGATAATGTCATATTTCTGAAATATTCTCAAGATGATCACCCTATATCCATATAATGTGAATCTCATGATAACACTCATTTTGATGACTCTCCATCCTCTCTTAATTAAATGGAATCCAATGAGAATAAATGTGATGTTTATACTTCTATAAAAATTAGATATGATCAACTATGAAATGATTTTAAAGTTTATGCCAATTTTGTTTGAAAATGAAATCCTAAGACATGCAATGATATTTTTCATGATCATTTACCAATTTTTAAAATAGATGATGAATTAAAACCCATTGGTGAGCCTTTCTAAACCAATACTATTCCTACTATTCATATTATACCCATGATTTATGTTATTAGTGACCTCTAAAAATAAGTACTTGATATCACTTTATAGACTAGACCATGTTTTACTAATATCAAAGATAATGCTATGTTAGGACAACATATTACATGATCTAAATATGAACATCATATCCATATTTTTTTTTATTCCTATACTAACCTTGTTCAATAGTCATGGAGATCATTGAACTTATTTAACTCAATATACAATTTAATTGGAGAATGGGGTAGTGACAATCACATTCTACTAAAATATTTTCATCTAAGTATTATAAGAGATGCCTTGGATTTGTTTTACAAGTTACTTAATGGTTCCTAATATAAATTTAAAAACTTAAAATATGTATTATTATTAGATTATCACAAACACATGGTAACTAAGTTTAAATTGGAACATCTACAAGGTTTGAAATAGGGTCATGATGACCTTATCAAAGATCACATTCTATGATAAAAAATGATTTATATTATACAACTTATCAACCCTTGGATTTAAAAAACCAATTCATATTCAATAAAGGTATTTTATCTTGACTCAAAGAAATATCCATGCATAAACTTTATATCTCTTTTGAGAATTTATACATGGGTGAGTTTAAATATGCATGTAATATCAATTAAGTAACAAAAAAGGCTACTAATATAAATGAGTCATAACCATATTCACATAATAAGTAATTTATTAATAAATTGGTGAACTTGTTTTTATCATCTAAAATAAGTAATTTAGCTAAATTCATTCAGAAGATAGTTGAATCAATGGAAATAACTACAATCAAGGAAGAAAAAGCTAAGGTACTCAATAAAGGGAAGGAAATAGTTTAAAAAATTATTTGATATGAGTTTTATGTATACCCTATAAATATTTATGAATAAGCCTCTAACATTTTAGGATCGATGAAAATTATTCACTCTAAGGCATGCTTTTAAGTTTTGTAAACAACCTATTGGTGGAATAATGATGAGCAAGGTAGTTTATTTACCATGAATGGGTCAGATATAGATGAATATAAATATACTTGAGATGGGTGGACTGATTATGGATCTATCCTAATGTGGGTATTACTTCAAAACAAACTCAAAAAGGATGGAAAGGTAGGGTATAAAATGAGGCTTATGGACCACACTACATGAAACATTTCAAGACCATCACTTGAACTAGGGGTTGGACAAGGAATCATAGAATAATATTTTATATAGGATATTGTATCATATCAATAAAAAAATATATTTAGCATTCAAAGGTAACAATAATAAAACATACTTAAACACAAAAAAATTAAAAATTGTCATGTTTGTAAGATTGCAATAACACATCTATAATGGGGGATTATGGTTCATATACAAAAGGCATTCAAATAAATGATAGCTCAATATGAATAATTTATATTAAAATATAACTCATACATAACCAAAATATTAATAAACTAAAATTATATAATTTCTTACATAATCCACAAGTTAGAGAAGAATCAAAATTTGTACATTAAGACTAAATTGTAGAACTTCTCAGAATTTCCTATGAATATTAACAACAAAAACTCTCCTCCATTTGGAATTGGAGGATACAAATATATATAAGATTTTTATGGATAAGGCCTCATCTCTCAAGTGAAGTCTAAAAATACATATATCTAAAAATAAAACTATATGCTAATCTTATACAAAGTATGCATGTACAATAATTATTGCTCAAAATAGAATCATTCATCTAAAACATGATATATACAAGATAAATGAATTAAGAGCTAATAGTTCCATCTTAATTAGTACATGAATATATATATATATATATATATATATATATATATATAAATTATTGTAGTAGTAATAAAATAATAAAACTATAACATATCTTAAGTAGATGCTAAAGTCAATGGAATTGGAGCTATAACTTACATTTTAACTAGAATAAATATTAGAATGCAACTAAACCCAAAGTAGTTACCAGTGTAGCTATGGCTATAGTCATTGGAACTGGCACATGTGCATGCCCAATTTTAGTTTACACTAGTGTATATTTGGGAATATGATTACTCTTAAGTGGAATAGGCATAACCCCTACTAATTAAGTGGCTTTCTTGGTTACTTCCATCTATATGTAACATGCATGACTTTGCTAGAAGTTGACATCTATGATCTTAAAATCAAGTAGAGACTTTTTGAATAATTAAGGAAGCTTCTCCATTATTTTATTTTGTATAACCAATATAATTATAACCTTTATCTATAGTGATTAAATCCCTATAATTATGTCCCTTGTAAAATTTACCAATTTCATTATTTCATCACTAGCTCTATAGATAGTGCCTTCAATATTTTCTTTGAAATTGTTTAATGCTACTCATATAAGAATCTAAAAAATGGGTCTGGGCACTAATTTACCATGTGGAGTGTTTATTTGAATAAATCTTAATTCAAGTAGGATAGATATATATTCCTTCTCTTGGTTTGAAAATTTTTGGACCAGATCTCACATCTCTTGATGCCACTCGAGTACATTATCCCTTTTTACAAAAATATAATTTTATGCCCAAGAAAATTGATATGAAATTATTAAATTAAGGTGGGAATAGGCCTTATTCCTTATTTCATGGCTTATAAATCATAGTTTTCCATCAATATACATTTTTTTTGAAAATTTGAAGAATGTCTCCCCACTTAGGTTAAAATGTATCCTTTTCAGGTCTTCTTAAACCAATAGTGTCAAATAAATTCTTAGTTATCCCCTAAAAATTATTCTCTATATCTTTACAATCCTAGATAGTACTCACCTCTAGTTGCATCTATATAGGCTAATAAAAAAATGAACATTTTTTTCATGACTCCCCCAACAAAAGCATAGGGGTCCTCCATATATCTATCCAGGTCTAAAAAATTTATTTTCCTTCATTTTGTCAAAGAGAATATGTCTTCTCTTTCTTCCATCTCAACCTTTTGACCCTCAACAATAATATTTTTCATATTCACCTTTCTCATGGTATGTATATTTCTATCAAAGTGGAACTTTACTATAGTCTACTTAGTTATCACTAAATCTTGTCTCCCTACTTATTCCTCTTCTAACTATTTAATCCACGAAGGAATATCCAATGCAACTTGTTACTTTGTTTGCTTTGTATATCATATTTTCCATGTTTGTGTTACAAGAGTGGCTAAGGGGGATTATCCTAGAGGTAGCATGGCCTTCAAGGAGGATGTATTTATTTTAGTAAAAAGAGGAATAACCTTCTTCCATCTAATAACCTACCTTTTTACTAGTGTGTTAATGAAATATCTGTCCTTCCCTACTGCTTTATGGATTGATATGGTAGGTGAGTCTACCTCAGGTACTAGGCTAATGGGCATCTCTAATTATGTAGTTAGCCTCATAGGGATGGTTAGGGTAGCAAAAATTTATGTGGACACCAAGACTTCAAATGTACCCCTTTACTTGGCTTAGGGGACTATGGATTAGTTCCACTAAAGAATGAGTATGTTATTGGGGTACTCAATACATTTTGAAAATGATAGATAATAGTAGTGTATGCATCCGTAGTAGTTATAATAATGGTGTCAAGGACTTTAGTATCAATATGGATTGGTATTTAAAATAGGCATTTCAATTGCCTATGGTTGGTTTACTTAGCTTAAAGAATGCAAAGATTTTAAATAATCCACTACATCACTAGTAGCTATAATAATTGAGGGAGTTGATAAAGAATCTAGAATTGCAGGAATTATGAATAAGGGAGAGGTACTTGGGGCACTAGTTGCTATGGTTTCCATTATAATGATCTAAGGTGGAGAGCTTGGAAGTATAACTAGGGATGGCCCCTATGATATGATGTACAACTTTGACTCTACCTCTCCTTATACATCTCTTTATCTACCTAATAGTAATTCAATACCCTTAGAGTTACCACTCCCTATTTAACTTCCTCATATTCATGTAGTAGTTATGGTGCTTCCCCTAATCAACCATTCATCATCTTCCTCTATTTGAGTGGTCTCCTCAGATTATTTTGTCTCTTTTATTTCAATATTTGAGACCCACTCTTATTTATCACCCCATATTTTATCTTCCTCATCACTATCATAAATATGCATAAGGTCTAACCTTGTATCACTGTCATTTTCATTTTCATGGTAAAAATTGCTTCCTTTTATTGTACTTCCACATTTTGAGGTGAAATGGGAAGAATATTGTGATTCCTCATATATGTCATTATTTGTTTTTTAATAATATAGGCTAGCCCAGTTGAATTTGAAATGGAAGATGGAGGGACTATAGTGGTAGTAAATGGTGAAGGATATGGAGGATTGGTGACCATTGAAGGAATGATAGGTGGTGGAAATGGCAATCTAGTGTACTGAGGTACTACTAATGGTGGTAGAGACAAAGAAAGAGAAGTAACAAAAACTTGATATAGAAAGGAAAGAATACTTAATTTTATTCAATGGTTAATGGGGGAAAAGGAAGCATAGGTTAAATCCCAACTAATGTGCTAGGACTTACAGGTCCTTTTCCCTTGGTTGTGCATTGAGGATTTTCCCTGATGTGTTGTGGAGAAGTAATAGCAGCTATGTGTATGGAGATTTTAGAGGTGTTTAATCTCCTTATATAATCTAAGACTCATTATATTATCCATATTATTCCTAAGTGTCTTCTTATACCTAAGGAGTGTGTACATGGATAGGTTTAAAAACTTTTTCTTACTTCTCAATCTTCTTGAAATCCTCTCTGGTGATTTTAGGATCATAATGGATCCTCTATGACACAATCATAGACATGTTGACCTTACACATCCTTATTACCAATTTAAAATCATCTTCAACATTCATAAATATAATTTCATGGGTATAATATTGGTACCCATAGTTTATCCTTACTTTTACTTCATATTTTTTGAGGTGTTCTTTTATATTCTTTCTTGGGTCCTAGTGTCTGAAAGGTGCCAATTTAAACCCATAATGTACCCTTGTATTTCTAACCAACTAGATATGTTCCCACCTTATTTATTATATCATAAAAATTCTAAGAGGAGTTATATGGACATATTTTTGATTGTATTTCCTTAAGTCAACATCAACATTATTGGCCAGTTGGGTCGTAATCTTTTGTTCAACTAATTTGTCAGGCACAATCCCTAGTAAGTATAAAGGATGTTCCTTTGTGCCTTAAATTATTATTAATATGTACTCAGGGTATAACTAATAATCACCCATATTTTGAATAGTTTTATTTATGGGTTAATAAATCTTGGGTATGTTCTTCCCATTAGTCACTTGATACACTAGGGGATATAATGTCTTTGTTAGCCTTTTCATGTTTTTCCTGAATCTATGTACATGAAAAACATTATACTCATCACATATTATATTTTTTGGGTAGTTAAAAGATGGTTTATAGGGATAATCATAAGATTAATACATATTTTTAGTCACCACACGTACCACATAATACACCATATACAAATTCTTATTTATGGAACTTTCAAGATTTGTGGGTTTCGAAAACAGATTGGAGATGATGATCTCCCCTAATGCATTGATTTTAATGGAAGTTAAATCATATTTAAAAAATTTACACATACCTCATTGACATAAGTGATGGTTGAAAACTATATATCCTATTTATTAGATCCATGGTGATTCTCACCCTTGGTTTGAAGAATGAAATGGGGATAGCCAAGGTAGGGCCTTGAATTTTAAAGTTACTTAGGTTGTTGGCCCACTCTTACAAATTTTTGCTGACATTATTTTTCCAAATCCATGAAATCACCATGTATTTATTATATGACATGTATAGAAAGGGGATCTTATAATACCTCTCAAAGACATTCCCATTGATGTATGCAATTGGCATCTTTCCAAGCCTAATGTTTAATATCATTCTAGTAACTTTTCTATTCATGAATAAATAAAACATTAGGTCAATGCATTGCATTACCTCTAGCTTAACTATTACATTTTAAAGGCCAAATACTTTGATGGAAATTAGGTCATCATTTTACCTTAATGTGAAAATAGAGATTTGGTCCTCATTTTTGTATGGTTCATATGTGTTGACCATATCCTAAATGGTAAAGTAGTGTTTAAACTCATGGTTCAATTCTACCAAATCAAATGTTATATATGTTTATTTGATTATTCATAAAATTGAGTATAGAATGGATTAGGATGTGAGATGATGAATTTGTTGATGTTGTCTAAAAATTATTTGATCTATGAAAATCTTGTATATTGTTGGTTGCAATGGAGTTCTAGATTCACAATCTGCACTTGAGCTCAAAATTAACAATACTCTTGATACCTTGGAGGCAATGTAATTAGATTGGAAATGATAATTCAAAATATTTTGATTTAGTTGCTTTGAGTTTTATAATTAAATGCATTACTTCTTTATTTCATGTGAATTAAGTGTAGCAACATCATTCTCTCTTTTCCCTATTTTTTTTTTTAATTTGAATTTCATTATACTGACTTCCATGGATTTTACTACCTTGTGGCTTCTTATGCATTCTTCCAGATGCTTAGTCATATTAGTATGACATATGTCTCTTTTAAACTCTCTCTTTCTTGGTTTTGATGTATTCATTATTTGTTTATTTGGATTCATAGGACATGTGTTTGCATGTCACTATTCCACTCCTACTTGAACTATAAGTTTTCATGCTTTATTTTTTTATCCATGGGCTAAAGGGATGATGACACATGGATAGATCTTGTTGCTCTAATTTCCAAAGATTTTATATACCAAGGTCCATGTTGACATCACCTATGGTATATTGGGATGATGAAATGTGGGTGGCTCTCATTACTTCTCTTGACCAAGATTATCTATACAAAGGTCCATCATAACATCACCTATGAGATACTAATATGATGACACATGGATGACTCTCATTGCTCTATTTGCCTAGGACTTTTGGTATAAATAAATATGTTGATGTCACTATCGAGTAACTTGCATTATTTACTGAGGATCTGAGTTAATGAATTGATGTTATGTGGTAGGAGAAAATGAGATTTAAGAGGGATTGGGAGACACCTAAGCATGGAATAACTTGCTTAAGACATAACATAAACAAAGACCTAACTAAAAGAAATAAACACATCAACTCAGTTATCCATTAAATCATACATTAAGAGAACATAAGCATAAATTAAAATTGAAGGTGAAAAGTAAATTTTTTAGCATAGCTTATACACACCTTTGATTATGTAATCAAATAAAATGAAAAATTGGATGACTTAGGCATGGCTAATAGCACCCAACCTATAGGTCCTCTTTCTTGCTCACACAACCCTTCTCAACTAGACTTTCACCTATTCCCAGTCATCCATAGCTTCTCAAACTTAGCCCTTTCAGACCTAGGTATCCCTTTTAGGCCCAAATCCTTCCCATAGGTCTCATCCCCTTAGGATAATAATGTATAACTTAGATAACATCACTAAAACTCATGGTGTCTTGATTTTGAGATTGTTGTCAAAGTTCATTTTTGGTCTTAATGGTCAGATTATTTTGGTTCCTTATCTTTTCCCTTGTCAGCCTAACACAAATTCATTTAAACCATGATCATCTATTTCCATATAAAATTCCATTTTAATTCCATTTAAAAGGGTTGGCACTGATTTTCAGGAGAGACATAAGAATATAAGAAAGTACACTCAAGCACTCTTTTTTATTTTTTGCACACAACCTTCTAACATTATTTTAAGCCTACTAAAGTAATTGAACTAGTCCCTATCCAACTGAAGCACATCCAATTTCACATTATAGTTGCATTTATCTTACACAAATTATACCAAGCACTTCAATGGGAGAACTACATTAGCTTGATCCCTCTTTAGAGTATTAATATGTAGGCAGTGTGCCCACACATGGGGTGTAAAGTGCATCTAGCATATCCTTTACACACTAACCCCTTCTCTTTCTTTCCCAAGTTTGTATTCAATTTCAAGCACCAAGAGATCCTAAGAGTTTTTAATATTATAATAAGCATACAACAAGCTCCATGAGGTCCTAGACCTTGAAATTTTAGTGATAAGGTAACACAAGAATTCTGAATAAAACCCAAAAACCTTTCAGACTCAAGACAACAACATCAAAATAAGACTAAAATGACAGACATTAGGGTGTCCTATTTTTAACACTCCTATATAATCAAGAAATAAAGTCTAGAGACCTATTTTCAACTATTTCTCAGTCTTAATCCTTCAGTATTACACCTTGTCTCAGTCTAGCTCAGCTAGAATAAGCTAAGTTCTAATTTCTCTCACTTCCTACTATATTTAGAAAAGGCAAAAATATAATCTATTTACACAAATTAGTAGGTTAATTCTTATATATTTATTTAGTGATTTACTTAGCCCTTTTATTAGTTATTAATATAACTCCAATATTCTAAAAACAATAAAACATTTAGTGAACCTAACTTACTTTGAATTTTTGCATAAAAACCCTAGAAACTCTAGGGCTAATTATTTATAATTTTTTGCAATATTTTCTTGATTTTTCCTAAATTTAAAAATTAGAAAACTATAAATTAATTGAATATTTTCAATAAATTCACCCAAACCATTAGGAAAAAAATATTGCTAATTTTAGAAATATTTTCTAAATTTTTCAAGATAAATTCTAAAGATTCATAGTAAAATTTTAAAATTATCATACTAATTTTGAAAAAAAAATCTTCTCAAACCCTAGTTACATCAACTAGTTCCCAATTATTTTTCAAACATATTCCAATCATTTTTATATAATTTAATTGAACATTTAATCAAAAAATCAATTTCAAATTCAAAATTTCATAGTATTTTGCAAATAATATTTATGAAAAATACCTATTTGCATGTCCTAGCTCCTTTTTGCTTCTTGATGTATCACCTTACATGTTTGGCATTTCAGTATCATTTTTGTGCAAATTCCAATTCACTATTTTTTGGACTTTGCATTTCTTATATTAAGTACTTTCCATTTCTAGCACATTGCCTATTAAAACATATTGCAAAACATTTAAAATTATTTTCCTACTTTACCAATTGCTCAATATACCAGTTTTGATGAAACTGATAAAAGAGAACTTTAATAACTCCTAACCAAAAATTTGTATATGCAAGATGACATGCCTAAAATTTTACAACAAGAAAAAAAAGTAACCAATGGGCAATCTTCTCAACCTATAGAGCATCCAATTGTAAATGACACTACGAGGGAAAATCTATCTCAACCACCCCCTATAGTAGCCCATCCTTATTTTACACCACTAGCTATAGTTAGTAGATCCCTATCTCTTGATGTGGCATCCCTTGTGCAAGAGATCTGATCTCTTCAATCCAAGGTGCAACATCTTGAGCAATGTATTTCTAGATCTACATAGGCATTAGATTATTTTGCTCTACTACATACACCATTAGTACATCACAATGCTTCTACACCCTTACCACTAGGTTTTGTTCAACCCAAGCTTAGTCTATATGATGGTAAGGGTGATCCAGAGACACATCTAAGATATTTTAATGTAGCATGTTTGGATTATGTACCCAATGACTAAATAATTAACAAAAAAATTTCTTTGTAGCCTAAAGGAATATGCTTTACAATTGTTTTATAGTCTACCAAATCAGTCGATCATAGCCTTTAACCCATTAGTAGATATGTTCTTAGCACATTTCAGTATCAACATTAGTGACAAGGTTTCATATGCATAGATTGTGTTGTCCCCCAAAAATATCACTCATTTTTGGGACAACATTTGAACTATTTTAGTCCTACAGACCAAAATTGTCTCTTCCCTTACCAAAATTTGTCCTCGGCATTCAAATTCCTCATTTTTCAAACTTCTCAGGAATCTATGAACTGTGCAAGTAGGTTCATTTCTAATGTTCAAAGGATTCAAAGGTGGGTTCAATCAAAAGAATCAGTTTCCAACACTTAGTCATTTTCGAGATTGGTTCAACAGCAGGTTCAATGCATTTGGTTCAATAGGTTCAAAAGCTCTCAACACAACTACGAATTTCAATCAACAAAGTTCATCACTTTGGTTCAATCGAATGGTTCAATGCTTTGGTTCAAGGCTTCATTTGAACCGTTGAACCAAAGCTTGGTTCAACGGTTGGTTCAATGTCTTTTGGTTCAAAGGTGGGTTCAATCAAATGGTTCAAAGGTGGGTTAAACCAAGTGGTTCAATGCTTTGGTTCACTCAGTTGGTTCATCCACTTGGTTCATTCAATTGGCTCATCAGCTTGAACCATAGGCTTGAACCATTTTGGTTTATCAGCTTGGTTCAACGTTTGGTTCAAACAAGTGGTTTAATGTTTGGTTTAATTAAACAGTTCACTCAGTTGGTTCAATCAAAGGGATCATCGACTTAGTTCAAAGAAGCCTCTCGAAGGACAAGTGCCCTTACGGAGGGCACTTGGTCAACAAAAGTGCCCTTCGGAAGGGTCATTTTCAAAGAAGGCTGTAAAGGTAATTCTTTCAAATTTTTTTAAGGAATTCAAAAAAGACTAAGGCAAGAAACAATTCCTTCAAACTTTTTGTCTGAAGGAATTCCTTTGAATAAAAAGTCTAAAGGAATTCAGGAAAGTGACTGTGGGAAGAAAACTTGAAGGAAATTCTCAAAGCCAAAAGAACAAAGGAACATTTCTATGGACTTTTTGTCTGTGGGAAAATACCCATGGAGAAAGCCCAGGGAATTTGTCTGTAGACTTTTTGTCCATGGGAATTTGTCCATGGAGAAAGCCTAGGGAAAATGCCTGCAAAGATAGTCTACAGGAAAGCTGCAAGAGACTGCCAAAGATAAAAGGCCACCGAAGGACCCCAAATGGCAGGTGCCCTTGTGAGGGACTCTCAAATACCAACTTAAAGGACATTTCCTCAAAGCTGAAGGGTCACCTTCCCTTTGGGAGAATGTGAACAAATAGACTAAGACAAAATCCTGATAGAATCCTATGGATGCTGCCAAGTGTCATCTTTTGAGCCTCATTTCATTTTGTTTCTAAGAGCCACAAAAGCTGCCACATGTCCTTTATAAGTTAACTGAAACATGCCAAGTGGCATCGTCCACATGAATCCAAATGAGTTCCACATAGTTATATAGTGTTTCTAAAATTTAACGGATGGTGCCACGTGTCCTTCATCAAAGTCATAGCAGATGTTGCCACGTGCCATCCATTGAGACACATTATCAAAATAGGAAAGCCAAAGGACCAAGGGGTGATGTGCCTGAAGATGTCAAATTCAAGACAGTGACCTAGCCATTGATCCTTGTAATCTATAGACTTGAATGCATTCACAGGCTTTAAGGCCAAGACTAGCAGGAAGCAAGGAAGGAACAAAATAACAAATTGAATCCAAGACCCTATTTAATTAACTATAAAAGGAGGAATGATGAAGAAGGATTAGATCACCAGGTGGACATTGAAAGTTGCAAACTTTCAATAGCGTGACTTGTTTCTCTACATTGAGAAAAACAAATGGGTAGATGCCCCTAATTTCTAGCCTATCTTCCTAACAATTTTCAACGCAAAATGATGTGTTATTATTCTCGAGTCCTTCTTGAAGAGTCTATATAAGGGACTCTCTTTTATTGTAAATGGATCTCTTTTTGACAATCAAAAATGAAACTCTGCCCAAATTAAAAGGCATTACAAAGACTTTGAGCTTAGATTGTTGATCATATTTTTTTATTGGAATAAGAAAGCAAGTGACTTTTTAGACTTTGTGCTCTAATATCTTTGTTATTGGGGAAAATGTTCTTATGTCTTTTTCCTTGATATATTTTATGTTCCTTTAATTCAACAAGTAGAATTAGTGAAATTAGTCAAGAAGGTGTCCTGAAGAGTCAACTATGGAGAGACTTTGTGCCCCCATAATTGCCTTTAGTGTGTTTTCTTTTCATTTTTGTGTAAAAGACCTTGGGATGACTTTGTGCCCTCATAGTCCTTCGTATCTTACTCTTGAGCAATTCAGGTGGAGACTTTGTGCTACATCTTGATTTACTGGTTACTATGTCCTTTGGTATATTTTGCTATTACTACCAAGAGTATTCTTGTGGTTTGTTGAATAGTACCTCTAAAAGAAGAGGAGTGCTTTCTATCATTTCCCTTGAGTTTTTCCTTTGATCCACACACATCATCTCTAAAAAAGAGAGAGATGGATGGTTTGTACTACCCTTGAGTATTATTTTCTATATATATATATATAATACTTATAGGGAACCTCCCCTTGATGAGAGGAGAGATCAGTCCCCTTCTGATGTGGTAAACCTACACATTTGGATGACTAATCTTCCTACTTTGGTTGATTAGACCTATTTTGTATATCAGTATGCTAATCGACAAAATATTCAACCAACAATTTTTGGCGAATCCACTGGGGATCGAATATCCATTATCCATTTATAATCTATCCATTCACCTCCACACTAACTGAGAAAAAATGCACAGTTTAAAGCCTCAAACTTTAAATTGAAGCAAGGTTAATATTTTTCCATTTTTGTTTCACAATTTGGTAGATTCAAGGTATACATGAAGCCAAAGGGTTAAAGGTATCATTGACCCTATATTCGAGTTGATATAGCAAAGTGATTTTGATCTATTTCCTTCACCATCTCATCTCCAACAAACCAAGAGCTTTCCTCCTACTAAAGTTAGATCTCCATTGCCAGACGAAGTATTTACTTCTATTGTTGATAAAGCTTTGCCAATAATTAACCCTCTAAGATTTGTTATCCCTCCTTTTCATAATCCTATAATGGCAGTTCAAGGCCCCTAGGGTAATGCTTTTGGTCTTCTCAATCTTACTCCACCTCTACATGAGCTTCCATGCATTTCAAGGAAGAATTTCCCCAAATTCTATGGTGATGGGAAAGTCCATCTTGATGAACATATTATAGCCTTTAGCATAGCCTATGGAGTAATTGGAGTAGAATTTGAAGATGTAGCAGTCAGGCTATTTGTATAAACATTACAAGGTGCTACTGTAGATTGGTTTTATCATCTACAGGATTGATCAGTAACAGATTGGAATACCCTCAAAGATAATTTTGAAGTCAAATTCAAATATGCAAAAGATGCACATGCACTTCTGGCTCAACTTACACAGATGAAGAAAGAGCCTTATGAACCAATGAGAGACTTCATAGCCAAATTTGACAAACTAAGGAATAAAATTCCTGTAATTGCTCAACCTATAGCTGAGAATCTCAAATGTTTCTTCATTAATTCTTAGTTACCTGAAGTAAGTTTTCTTTTGAGATGTGCTGGTCAAATGGATCTTGTTGTAGCTCAACATTTGGCCACTGAGGTAAAAGATGATCTCATCTTAGTAGGGAAGATAAGAAGAGATCCAAATAGAAATAGAGCTTCATCATCTTCTAAATATTCATCTACAAGCACCACAGATCCAATGGTGTAGAAATTGGCAAATGAGTTACTTGCTCTCAAAAAGCAAATGGCTCAAGGAATGTCTTCTACTCCTTCATATAAAAGGACATTCCCAAATCAGTCATATCAGGGTAATGTTGCTAGGAATCAAGGGCAACAGAATCACCTTCCTCCCCCACAAGGGAAACTTGCCTTGGAAGCTCCTCTAACCAATTTAGCAATGGGATATCTTGAAGTAAAATTAGAGTTATCTTTCCATCCTGAATTGAATCAAGAAAATGACGTTGATCTCCTTAAAGACAATCAAGAAGAATTAGCTAGCGACTCCCACATTGGTTTCCTGAACTACCAGGATGAACCTAAAAGCAAAGGAGAAGTTTTTGATGGATTGTATGTAGTGTTTACCAGGTCCAAGAACCAATCAGTCTAGCAACCTGATAAAGGGAAGATAGAAGAGCAATTTTAGCTAGCAATCATGATTGCTAAGCATGGAACCACTCTGCCTTTTCAGTCAAAGGATCTGGTAATCACTCAAAAGGCAAATAAATCCATTTCACCTTCACCTTTTACTTCAAATTCGCAAACCAGCCCACCTCCCATCCCTCCTAAAACTCAAAAGGTTGAAGTACCTTTCTCTATACCTAGCTCAATTCAACCATTTGACATAATTGATCATGTCAAAAAGACAGAAATACAAATGTCAGAATTTGAATATTTATAGTCCAGTCCTGATCAATTAAATAAGTTGGTCCAATATGTCAAGAACCAAACTATCCTTGCAGGATAAAAAACTAAAAAGGTAATTCTTGATTCTCCAAATAACATGCCTATTCCAAATAATTTGGTCATTACACCCCTAGTTGCTCCTAGAAAAATGAGCCTTTCTATGTTTCCTTGTTAATTAATGGCCACAAACTAAGTAACTGTATTATAGACTTAGGCACATTTGACAATGTCATTCCTGCTAAAGTAGCTGAGTCTTTGGGTCTCACACTGACCAAGACATTTGGGAGATGTTTCTCCATGTAAAACAGCAAGTAACATTGCTAGGGCAAATCAAAGATGCCCAATTTGCATTTGCAGCCTTCCCAGACAAGAAAATTAAGATGACTGTCTTGGTGGCTAACGTCCCAGTATCTTATAGCATTTTGCTTGAATAAAATTTATGTAAGGATGTGGGAGGAGAACTAAGCATGGATATGTCTGAGGC
The DNA here is from genome assembly GCA_037957365.1 of Torreya grandis. Classification (NCBI taxonomy): domain Eukaryota; kingdom Viridiplantae; phylum Streptophyta; class Pinopsida; order Cupressales; family Taxaceae; genus Torreya; species Torreya grandis. Next base: position 723,426 of record JARHVA010000250.1, on the reverse strand, counting down.
AAGGATCCCTATCCAAGGTGTAATGAAGAGGTTGCTCCCTAAAAAGGAAGAAAAATATGTGGTCACCCAGATATCAGCCCCTGAAGCTCAAATTCTTTTTGAATTCGTAGGTATGGGTAACTACTTTCTATCTATAGATGAAGTGCATGAAACACCTAATAAAATTATTGAAAGTGTCAACTCAAAAATTAGTTTAACTAGAATATCAAAAGAATTAGTAGGCTGAAATATAGATGAAGAAGGACCCTCCATCTCTGATGAAGGAAACTCTAAAGAAAAATTAGTATCAGATGAACTATGGATTCTAGAATTCAATGGCAGTTATTCCTCTACCAGTTTGGGAGCTGGGATTGTGTTGATATCTCCTCAAGGAGATATGTTTCCTTCATCTTTTAAATTACAATTTATCAACACTAACAATGCAGCTGAATATGAATCTCTACTGCTTAGAATGAAGGCTGCTTAAGAAAAAGGCATCAAGTTTCTTCATGCCAAATGGGATGCTAAATTAATGGTTTGTCAAGTAAGAAATTTTTACCAATCCAAGAATAAAAGATTACACCACTACCGCAAGCTAGTTTGGGACCAAATTGAAAGCTTTGATGCTTTCAACATTTTTTCCATACCCAAAGAGTCAAATGATAGAGCTGATGCACTTACTGTTTCAGGTACTCTCTTAGTTCCTCGTTCAGATTTCAAAGAAGACAGGTATAATATTGAGCTAATCTATAGACCAAGTGTTCCTGACAATGCTGATCATTGGTAAATATTCAATTAAGACCATCAAATCATTGCCTTCTTGGAATGAAAACACAATTTTGAACAACTACATTTTGAAAGAAGTGAACCTCAGAAGTATGAATCAACCTCTAAATCTAGTTCAAATATAAATGAAGAATTCTTACAGCTAAAACGAAAGAAATTTCCTAAAGGCCTGGTTTCTCTTGAGAAGTTGTTTGACAAACATGATAGATTCATTAAACAACAACAAATAGACTCAAGTTTCTCTCAAGGATTCGATCAAGTAAATCTAACCACTAAAGAAAATCCCAAGATGGTTAACATTGGTAAGTGTTGCACCCCTAAAAAAAGATTCAATTTTACCACTTTACTCCATCAATACATGGATGTCTTAGCATATTATTATGAAGCCCTGAAGTCTCTCAGACCTAATGAAATCTACCATGACATTCCTCTCAAGGCTGACTTAATGCCCTATAAGCAAAAATCTAGATAGTACAATCTAAAAATATTAGGTATTATTCTGTTTGAGATACAACAAATGTTAATGGCGAGAATCATTATTACAATCCATCATTCCACATGGATTACAAACATAGTGCCTATAAGAAATAAGAATGGTGAAATTCATATTTGTGTAGATTTCAAGAATCTGAATCAAGCATCTTTGAAAGATAATTATCCTTTGCCAATTATGGATCAAGTGCTTCAAATAGTGACAGGTTCAGAGATGTTATCAATGATGGATGGCTTCTCAGGATATAATCAAGTTGAAGTTGGTGAAGCAGACCAACACAAGACTACATTCACCACACCTTGGGGTACATTTGCATATAGAAGAATGCCTTTTGGCTTGATAAATGCTGGTGCTACCTTTTAGAGAGAAATGGATCAGGATTTCAAAGATGAGATAGGTAAATTCATAGTGGTATACCTTGATGACTTGAATATCTTTTCAAAGCATCGATCTGATCATGTACACCACTTACAACAAGTGTTAGAGCACTGCCGCTAGAATGGTATTTCCTTGAACCCCAAGAAGTCTATTTTTGGAGTAATAGGGGGAAACTCCTTGGACACATTGTGTCAAACGAAGGCATAAATATTGACTCAAATAGAGTCAAGTCTATTCAAGAGCTTAATTTTCCTACAAGCAAAAGTGTTATTCATTCTTTCTTTATAAAGGTGAATTTCTTGCAGAGGTTCATCCCCAAATTTGTTGAGAAGACTAGATACATTATGAACATGATGAAAGGGAAGACCATCTTCAACTGGACTAAAGAAGGCAAGTCAACATTTTAGGATATGAAGACTGCCATTGCTCATGCCCCTACCTTGGTTTGTCTAGATTACAATAAAGATTTCATCATATACAGCTATGCATCTGAACATACTCTTTCAGCAATTCTTGTTCAATAGGATAAGGAAGGTATGGAATCTCCTATCTCTTTAATGATTTTCCCTCTCAAAACCCATGAGATGAACTATTCAAATGTAGAGAGGCATGCATATGTATTGGTGAAAGCAGTCAAATATTTCTGCTTCTATATTCTAAATTCACACACTATTGCCCTAGTTTTAGACACTACAGTCAAGTCTATATTAACTCAACAGGAGTTTGGCATGAAAAAAGGTAATTGGATTGTAAAGATCTAAGAGTTTGATCTAGACATCAAACTGAAAAAGCTGGTTAGGGGTAAAGGATTATGCCAATTAATTGCTGATAACAAGCCAGAAGATACACAACATGAAGAAGCTGAAGTGGAAGATACTCCAACATTCCTTTTTTGTCTCCACTACCAATGAGTGGTATTTAGGTATCACTCATTTCCTTACTTATGGTGAATATCCTACTCATTTCTCTTACAAAGAAAGGAGGAATATCAAGTTGAAAGCTGCCAATTTTGTCCTTTGGGATAACGGCTTGTATAAGAGAAGCATAGATGGAGTATTCCTTCATTGTGTAGACCAAGAGCAATAAAGCCAGCTTTTGAAATCTTTCCATAATTTGACCTATGGAGGACATTTTTTTGCTCATGTGACTGCTCACAAGATTTTGTGAGCCAAGTATTATTGGCCAACTCTTTTCCAAGATGACATAAGTGGGTGAGAAAATGTGAACTTTGTCAGCAATTTGTTGGAAGACCCAAGTTAGCTGCTATGCCTCTCAAGCCAGTGATCATAGAAGAACCTTTCCAACAATGCGGGATTGATTTTATTGGGACTATAAACCCATCTTCAAGTGCTGGACATGATTATGTCCTTATAATAACTGACTATTTCACCAAGTGGGTAGAAGCAATTCCAAGTAAGCATGCTACTTTAGAAGTTGTATGAAACTTCCTCAAAGAGAATATCATTTCCAGGTTTGGAGTTCCAATCAAAATTGTTATTGATAATGTAGCTTATTTCACCTCCTAGGAGATTACATAATTTTTTTTCCATTATGGAATTATACTCTCTCACTCTTTTGATTATTTTCCATAAGGGAATGGACAAGCTGAATCCAACAATAAGAACCTGATAACTATCATCAAGAAGCTAGCATATGACAATCAAAGAACATGGCATAAAGCATTAGTTGATGCTCTATGGGAAGACAGAATCACACCAAATAGGGTAATTGGTATGTCTCCTTTTCAACTTTTTTATGGTATCAATGTTGAGATACCAATCACCTTAGAATTGCCATCCTTGAAATTGGCAAAGGCAATTGAAGATCAGACATATGAAAGCTCTCTTTATAAAAAAATCATGTGTCTGACTAAGTTGGAGGAACAAAGAACCATGGTGGTGGATAGAATTTTTGCTCATCAAAGTCTGGTAAAGAAACTCTTTGACCAAAAGGCCAAAAATAGTGATTTCTAGATTGGGGATCAAGTCCTGTTGTGGGACAAAAGGAGAGAACCAAAGGGGATGCATGGAAAGTTTGACTCCCTTTGGAGAGGCCCATTTATAATTCATCATCACATTGGTGAAAATAACTTTCTACTAAAATATCAAGATGGCACACTCTTTTCTCTACCTCACAATGGGCAGCATCTGAAATACTTCAACTCTTGAAGTATTAGATCATTACATCTGTATATATGTATATTTGTACAATTTTTAATTCTATTTTGTTTTGTTTGTTTTCTTTTTTGATGCCTTTCATTTCTAGGTAGCATGACTCCATATCCCAATGGTACACATGAAGACACTGGAGATTCTAGATTCTACTCCCTTCAATTCTTTTTACAATTGACAGAAGTTCCCCAACTAGAGCTAGCTATTGTCCCCCAAAAATATCACTCATTTTTGGGACAACATTTGAACTATTTTGGTCCTACAAACCAAAATTGTCTCTTCCATTTCCAAAATTTGTCCTAGGCATTCAAATTCCTCATTTTTCAAACTTCTCAAGAATCTACAAACTCTGCAAGCAAGTTCATTTATACTGGTTCAAAGGCTTCAAAGGCGGGTTCAATCAAAAGAATCAGTTTCCAACACTTAGTCATTTTTGAGATTGGTTCAGCAATAGGTTCAATGCATTTGGTTCAATAGGTTCAAAAGCTCTCAACACAACTACGAAGTTCAATAGGCAAAGTTCATCACTTTGGTTCAATTGAATGGTTTAGTGCTTCAATTCAAGGCTTCTTTTGAACCATTGAACCAAAGCTTGGTTCAACGGTTGGTTCAACATCTTTTGGTTTAAAGGTAGGTTCAATCAAATGGTTCAAAGGTGGGTTTAACCAAGTTGTTTAATGCTTTAGTTCACTCAGTTGGTTCATCTACTCAATTCAACACTTTGGTTCATCCACTTGGTTCATTCAATTGGTTCATCAGCCTGAACCATTGGCCTAAACCATTAACTTGAACCATTTTGGTTCAAAGCTTGGTTCATTAGCTTGGTTCAACATTTGGTTCAAATAAGCGGTTCAATGTTTGGTTTAATCAAATGGTTCAATCAAAGGGATCATCGACTTAGTTCAAAGAAGCCTCCCAAAATACAAGTGCCCTTGCGGAGGGCACTTGGTCAACAAAAGTACCCTTCAGAAGGGTCATTTTCAAAGAAGGCCGTAAAGGTAATTCTTTCAGATTTTTGTTTAAGGAATTCAAAAAATACTAAGGCAAGAAATAATTCCTTCAGAATTTTTGTCTGAAGGAATTCAGGAAAGCAACTGCGGGAAGAAAACCCGAAGGAAATTCTCAAAGCCAAAATAACAAAGGAACATTTCTATAGACTTTTTGTCTGCGGGAAAATACCTGTGGAGAAATCCTGGGGAAATTGTTGACAGAATTTTTTATCTATGGGAATTTGTCCATAGAGAAAGCCCAGGGAAAATGCCTGTAGAGACAGCCTGTAGGAAAGCCACGAGAGACTATCGAAGATAAAAGGCTACCGAAGGACCTCGAAGGGTAGGTGCCCTTGCAGGGGACTCTCAACTAACAACTTAAAAGACTTTTCCTCAAAGCTGAAGGGTCACCTTCCCTTCGGGAGAAGGTGAACAAACAGACCAAGACAAAAGCCTAACAGAATCCTGTGGATGCTGCCAAGTGTCATCTTTTGAGCCTCATCTTATTTTATTTCTAAGAGCCGTAGAAGCCACCATGTGTCCTTTATAATTTAAGTAGAACATGCCAAGTGGCATCATCTACATGAATCCAAATGAGTTATACATAGTTCTATAGTGTTTCTAAAATTCAATAGATGTTGTCATGTGTCCTTCATCAAAGTCACAATAGATGTTGCCACGTGTCATCCATTGAGACACAGTATCAAAATAGGAAAGCCAAAGAAGGACCATTGGGTGATGCACCTGAAGACATCAAATTCAAGACAATGAACTAGCCATTGATCCTTGTAATCTACAGACCTTAATGCATTCAAAAGATTTAAGGCCAAGACCAGCAGGAATTGAGGAAGGAACAGAACAGTAAATTGAATCCAGGACCCGATTCAATTAACCAGAAAAGGAGGAATGATGAAGAAGGATCAGATCACCAGGTGGACATTGAAAGTTACAAACTTGCCATAGCGTGACTTGTTTCTCTGCATTGAGAAAAACAAATGGGTAGATGCCCCTAATTTCTAGCTTGTCTTCTTAATAGTTTTCAATGCAACATGATGTGTTACTATTCCTGAGTCCTTCTTGAAGAGGCTATAGAAGGGACTCTCTTTTATTGTAAATGGATCTCTTTTTGACAATCAAAAATGAAACTCTACCCAAATTGAAAGGCATTACTAAGACTTTGGGCTTAGATTGTTGATCATATTTTGTTATTGGAATAAGAAAGCAAGTGACTTTTTAGACTTTATGCTGTAATATCTTTGTTGTTGGAGAAACTGTTCTTATGTCTTTTTCCTTGATATATTTTTTGTTCCTTTAATTCAACAAGCAGAATTAGTGAAAGTAGTCAGGAAGGTGTCTTGAAGAGCCAACTGTGGAGAGACTTTGTGCCCCCATAATTGCCTTTAGTGTGTTTTTTTTTCATTTCTATGTAAAGGACCTTGGGATGACTTTGTTCCTTATTGTCCTTTGTATCTTACTCTTGAGCAATTCAGGGGGAGACTTTGTGCTGCATCTCAATTTGTTGGTTACTATGTCCTTTGCTACATTTTATTTTTACTACCATAAGTATTCTTGTGGTTTGTTGAATAGTACTTTTGAAATAAGAGGAGTGCTTTCTGTCATTTCCCTTGAGTTTTTCCTTTGATCCACATGCATCATCTCTGAAAAAAGAGAGATGGGTGGTTTGTCCTACCCTTGAGTATTATTTTTTGTTTATATATATATATATATATAACCTCCCCTTGATGAGAGGAGAGATCAATCCCCTTTTATGTGGTAAACCTACACATTTGGATGACTAATCTTCCTACTTTGGCTGATCAGACCTATTTTGTTTATTAGTATGCTAATCGACAAAATATTCAACCAACAGATTGCACAATAGAAACAAAGGTCAAATGAGCCTCTCATGGATTATGTTCTTAGATACAATACTATTCTGGCTAAACTAACTAGCCCCATGGCTGATCAAGAGCTAGAGGACATCTTCAAACATAGCCTTCTACTAGCATTGCATGAATCTATTAAGTTTAAAAGGTTCTCTTCCTTCATTGGATGGTGTCATACACTAAAAGGAAGATAAATCAAGCTAATTTCAATGGGCAAACTTAAGTATTCAAGTATCACAAACACAACTAATAAGAGTAACAACAAAGTCCCATATAAGGTCAAAATCAATGATAACAAGAATCATAACCAACCAATAGTCAATGTGGTTTCAGATTCCCCTCAACACATGGTTTTATTAGTACCTCCTCATCATTCATTTACCAATCTACCAGTTTCTCTAGATAGGGTTTTACAGTAGTTATTAGAATGTAACATCATCACTCTCCTTCCTATCCAAGAAGTAGATCTAGTAAATCCTCTTCCATAGGGATATGATCAGTATGCATTTTATAATTTTCACAGGGCACCAGGACACACCTCAAACAGATGCATCAGTTTGTGACATAAGATACAAGATTTGATAGACAATAATCTACTTGATCTAGGCACTATAGTTGAGCCTCTAAAGATAAAGTCCTCACAAGAGAAATCTTTGAAAATCTTTTTATATCATTTCCATAGCATTCAAAACAATATAAAGAGTACACATCAGGTGTTCATCATACATACCATACACATCCTCAACCATCTACATACCATGTACCTTTAGTTAAGGCACATCCTTTGAGATATATGATAGGTGTGTATGAGTCTAAAGTTCTATTTAGGCCTTCGATATCATTTTTATATTAGGAGATTGTGGAGGATAATACAAGTTATAATGCACTTTTTTTCAGAGCACATATTCATAATCATCCTATTCACATTATACTCATTGACAATAGTTCCAATCTTAACATACGCACTTTCAAACTTCTACAACATTTTGGTTATTTAGAGAAGCATATCACTCTAACAAACATAGTTATCAGTGGTTTTAGTGGGAATATATAGAGTTCATTGGGTGATATAGTATTTCCATTATAATTTAGTCTTCCATATGTGGCCATACCATTCACTATAGTTCCTAGTACATGAGTTTTTGACTTATTACTTGGTCAACCATGGATTCAAAAACTTAGGGAAATACATTTTACAATTCATATATTCATGAAATTCATTCATGTTAATTAGGTTATTATAGTTGGTGAAGTTCCTTATGAGTCAGCACTCCCCACTTTAGAGCCATCTACTAGCTTCCAATCACCAGCTCTAATTCTCCCACTGGTTTTATCTTCTTCTTTAATTTTAGTATAGCTTCCACTTCTAATCCAACAATAATTATAACATCCATCACTAGTAAAAAGGTTTTATACACCCCCATAGTTTTATGATTCTAGATAGTGTTCATACCTATAGTATTTACATTGCAATCTCATACATCTACATAAAGAGCACCTATTCACAGAGCTTCTTCTTCTACTTTTAGATGGGTCCTTAAGAGCGCTATAGTTGCATCCATTTTTTAGATTCACAAGGGGGCACCACATTCATTTTCTACTTTAGATATTTTAGCATGTTTACAACATACACAGATTTTAGTTACACAATCTAAGACACTCCATCGTGCCTCACGATCATGCATTATCCCATTATTTGATACAACACACCATGATAGGGAGTCTCATCTGAGACTCATCAATAAGTATCATTTATTTCCAATATTGATTTTACATATTATTTCCTACTTGATTGTACATAGTTCAAATATTTTTAAAAATACAAAAACAACATAAACTTCAAAATACAAAAACATTCAAAAATTGTAAAAACACCAAAAAAACACTATTTTTGATTGTATGCATCATCCATGTTTATATTACTAATATCATGATAGGACTTAAATTTTTTGTTTCATGCTATTGTATGTCTATTTATCTACACTACCATGCTTCACTTGATTTATTTTGAGTGTGCGTAGTGACATCCAACTCTTTGATTGCTTCACTCTAATCATTGAGGGGGAATTTCTACTTCTACATTCATGACACACACTGATATACATACCCACTAGGGGCATTTTATGTATGACTACACCATCTAGGTTATTTCATTCCTACACTACACACTTGAGTTATCATACTGATGCACATTCCTTACTAGATTATATAGATTACTACATCAACATTTTGCTAGTACATAGAACTTGTGTATTTTTTAGCATATACCTAGTCTTATACTACATGTATTTTTCATACTTTCACATTTAATTTGATTATTTAGATGTATTTATATCTTCCAATTCATACCTTTGCTTTCATTCCTTGCTTAGCATAGCTTGTGTGATTTCACTTTCTAATTATTTCTTATCTTCTATTTATGCCTTAGGATATCTACCAATGTCCTTTGCTTCTATTCATGTGTGTGCCTTAGGACATTTTTCAATGTCCTTTATTTTTACCCTTTCATGTGCTTGTTTCCCTTGTGCTAAATTTGCTTCTAGAACTTTTATGTGTATGTGGCATTTGAACATGCCTTCCTTACTTGTCTTATAGTTTGAGTGACATGTGTCCATGTCCCTTTTTCGTATGGTCCCTTGGATACCCTTGTATGCATCTCTTTTCTTACTTTGTATACTTATTTGATTGTTTTTTCCTCATTATGTGTGATTCCATGATTCCAATCATGCATTTATCTTGCTTCTTGGATGCCAAGATAGACATTATGCTCCATCCCTTCATGCTTACTAATAAACTAATAAATCACAACTAATATCTAACATTACCAGTCTAGTTTAGTATCATGCACATGCTCTTACATTATTATATCTATCTAGACATACCCCTATTGATCTAATAATTTATCAATTCAAATATTACTATATCTTGAAATATCTTGTCAAATATTCCATACTATATCATATATCTATACAATCTAACACACTTGCAGGACTCTTTTCTTTTAAGGGTAGTGATTATAGGTTCATCATTCCTACCCTCAAAAGAGGGGTCATAAAATAGGGGTTTATCATAGAGATCAAACCTCTTAATAGTCAAAATATTAGCATTTATAACACTCAATACAAAATCTAGAGGTCAAACTGGTCAAACTAGAGCAAAAAAACTGATAGTTTTAGATCAACAATTAGTTCTCACATTAGAAAACAACACTAGAAATGGAAAATATCACTAAACATAGGGGTGTCTAAATTTTGGTGCTCCTATCTAGGTATAAAAAACTTAAGGTTTCCATAAATAGGCAAAAAATTTAGTTTAGGGATAGTTTTTGCACTTCTAGATCAGTTAGATTCAGTAGTTTTAGTACAATTTTTTTAGATATAGTGGGTTGTCATACACAACATGATGGTTCTCACTTTCAATTCAGATTAGGTAGTTAGCATCACTTCCAAATTAGAATTCATGTTCTAGACATTAGTGATTGGGGGTAATGTGCATGGTACATTGATCTTCTTTTCTTTTTGAGTTCATTTTTTTAGGCATTCTCAAAAGTTGCATGCCTTACTCCACCTGCATATGGTTGGCATCACATTTGAGTTAAAATTTCATATAGGTTTATATTTTTGAGTATCTAAGTTCTTTAGTTGGCTTTTATATAATCTTAGTACATCAATTTTGGAGTGGCTTTCATACAAGCCTAATATTCATCTTTCAAAATGGCCTAGAGTGGCCTAGTTTCCAGCACACATTCAATCTATCCATGCCACATTTTAGATTTCCAGTAAATATATGGACTCCATATTCCATCTCATATGACATCTATTATAGATTCACTTGATAGGGGAATGATGGAGCCAAAGGTCTAGCTAACCTTTGTATTCTTGAACCGCCTATTTAGAGGGATTGGACACACAGTCTAGACATCAATTAACACATACATGATTTGTTAACTTCACATAGTTTTTGATGATGGAGCCAAAGGGATAGCCTTTTCATTCTTGATCCAATTTTTAGGGAATTGAGTAATCAGCTCCATTCGCGATATTACTCTTCATTCAATACACACTCAACATCATCAAGCACATTATAGCATCACAACAGGTTTTATATTAGTTCACGTACTCAGTAAGGTATATTCATTCCTTTCTCTTCCTTTTACTTAGCTCTTGTACATTCTTATTTTATATATATTATATCTAGTAAAAACTAATCTACTTTATGTTTTCATTATATATTCACAATTCATAATGTGCTCTATTTATGGAAATCTAGCATCACACAGCTTCATGACCTTCACCCTTATAGGTAAGTTTAGGTATGCTTGTTATTTTACTTTATCCTAGTATTTCTCTTTTCTAAATCATTATAATAAAGAGGGGGAATGTAAGCATATAAAATGTGAAATTGGATGACTTAGGCATGGTTAATAGCACCCAACCTATAGGTCCTCTTTCTTGCTCACACAACCCTTTTCAACTAGACTTTCATTGATTCCCAATCATCAATAGCTTCTCAGATTTATCCCTTTAAAACCTAGGTATCCATTTTAGGCCTAGATCAATCCCCCTCAAGTCTCATTCCCTTAGGACACTAGTGCCCAACTTGGATAGGAGCACTGAAACTTAGGGTAACCTAATTTTGGTGTTGTTATCTACGTTCATTTTTGGTCTTAATGGTCAAATTCTTATAGTTTCTTATATTTTACCTTGTTGGCCTAATGTGAATTCATTTAACCCATAATCATCTATTTCCCTATAAAATTCCATTCTAAGTCCATTTAAAAGGGTTGGCACTCATTTTCAAGAGAGACACAAGTATAAAAGCAAGTAAACATGAGCACTCTTCCCTATTCTTTGAACATAGCCTTCCAACATTGTTTTAGGCCTACTCAAGTCATTACACCAATCTCTAGCCAGATGAAGCACATCTAATTTCACATTCTAGTTGCATTTATCATACACAAATTGTACCAAGCACTTCAATGAAAAACTATATTAGCTTGATCCCTTTTTAGAGTATAGGTATGTAGGCAATGTACCCACACATGGGGTGTGAAGTACATCCCATGTATCCTTTACACACTAGCCCCTTCTCTCTCTTTCCAAAGTTTTCATTTAAGTTCAAGCACCAAGAGATCTTAAGAGTTTTAAAGATTAAAATAGGCATACAACAAGCTTCATGAGGTCCCAAACTCTAAAATTTTAGTGACAAGGTAACATAGGCATTTTGAATAGAACCCAAAAAGCATTTAGACTTAGTACAATAGTGTTGAAATAATACTACAACATTAAAAAGTAGTGTGTCTTATTTTTTATGCTCCTATCCCATCAAGAAATTAATTTTAAAGACCTATTTTTGGCTATTTCTTAGTCTTTCTCCTCCAGTATCAGACCTTGTCTTGGTCCAAATCAACCAGAATAAGCTAAGTTATAATCTCTCTCACTTCCTACTATATTTATAAAAGGCAAAAATAAAATTTATTTACACAAATCAATAGTTTAATTGTTGCATATTTATTTACTAATTTACATTACTCATCCCCTTTATTATTTTGGAATATAATTCCAATTTTTTGAAAAAAATAAAATAGATTCCTCCATATATTTGAGGCACTCTACAAACATTGAAATAAATCCCATTGACTGAATCAAGCAAATAACATGGATCAAGAGAAGAAAACAAATTCATTTGAGTGTTAGATTGAGTTTTCTTAAGTTTTCACTTTCAAACTCTATACCATAAAATTTTGGTTCATAAGACCCCAAATAATAATATCTAATTAACAATGGGTCCCTATTTGATTTTATTTAAAACGGGGTATGTGTATTAGGGCACAACAAATGGTGACACAATAGGGAAAATACTATTAAGTATTTTGAGAACCTAGAAATGTTAGTAATCCAACATAACAAAACTTCAACCATACCAAGAAAAAAATAAACAAACTATACCTTGAAAAAGACTTATGTTTCCTCATGGAACATACTAACACTTTCCATTCCTTGGATTTGAGTGTGTGATCTTGTGAAATCAATTTTCCCTTTTTATGAAAATTTCTAAAAAGTCCTAAATAGATAATGTAGGTTTCATTTTGATCTCAAATTTTATAAGCAAATATTAAATAAAGCTTAGGTATTGCTCTATTGTTATCCAGGCATTGATAGCATGATAAATATACCTCTGATTCTAATCAAATCTTTACTCTACTGATAACTAAACATCCATAGCCCCAATATAGATTTCTTAAATCACCCTTTCCTATCAATTTATATATATATATATATATATATATATATATATATTGAAACACAAACATAAGAAGAGTTGGGAATCACCATTGGCTAGGTATATACATAAGAATACTTATTTCAATCAATATGTCCCTACCAATGTGTATCTAATTATATGTTTATTATCTCCCACTCAAGTTTTATAATTTTATAGTGCAGTTAAAGTTTTGGAAATAAAAGTATTTCTAAAATTTGCATTATTATATCAAAATAAATCATAGAGGTCTAGTAAACTAATTCAATCAAAGCAGGACCTAATTCTATCACAGCACATACCTTAACCCCAAAATATATAGTAATATTAGAATAAATATTTATGAGAACCAATAGTGCATCATTTTGAATCATCCCATTAATTTTGGTATCTATTTTATAATCTCAATGTAGGAAATTAGTTGGTTTGTTTTATAGTTTTAGAAAACTAATCTAAAAATCAAGAAATCTACTCTAATCCTACATATACATCTCTACTTATAGTCACTCTAGGACATCTCTAGTTAAATCAGCGATGAAATAGTGATTCAATATTTATTATAAAGGCAAGGTCATTACCTTGAAGGTATTTCAACTAGAAGGCATTCATACCTAGGATCTCTGATATCTTATATGGTCTTGTCTATAAAGGAGTGAACTTATCATGTTTTCTTTTATTATCATGTGATTTATCCTAAAAAAAATAGTAAGTATAAAATATTTAAGGCTTTGGTCTTGGATATTTTTTCAAACCATCTTTTGAAAATATCATGATGTTTACTGAAGCTACATAGTGCTTTAGTTCTTGCATCCTACTTCTAGACTATGTCTAGTAGTATAAATTATAGTATTTCATCTTCCCCCATATACTCTTGCATGAATTGATACATTAGTATATAAGGGAATAATGAAAAAAATTGGTTATTTTGCATACACTAGTAGAAAATTCAAAGCCTTGAGGGATAGATTGTGCCTCATTTTATCTACTCATAGTGCATATTCAATAAGATATGCCATTATCTTAGTTTGTCTTATGCCAACTTCATAATGGCATCCATTAGATTCTTATTGGTTAACTTAACAACTTCATTCTCTTGTGGATAATATTTCTAAGATAAATTTATTATTATTTAATTATCATAAGCCCATTCTATGAATTCAAAATATTGAAAAGCTAGACCATTATCATAAACTAAGAAAATAGGAGTGCCAAACTTGGTCAACATGTTTTCTTCCAGAAACTTGATGACATCAATTCCTTTGTAATTATTTGTTACTAGAGAATTTATCCACATATTTTAGTAGTTAGTGGATGCTAAGACAAATTTATGTCTTAGTAAATATTTTGGGTTTATCACCCCAATAAAATAAAGAACCCATTGGGCAAAGGGATGTCCTCAAAGACTAGCTAAAATGGCATGGTAGCATTCATTTCTCTTTTCCAAAGTACCTAATAGTCATGACAAGTCCTGACATGGTTATGTGCATATTTGAATATGGTGGGATAGTAGTATCCCATTTTTAGAATATTATGAAATTTTGTGTTGCTTGAGGGATGCCCATTTCCTATATTATGATGTAGGTTACTTAGGATATCCACAACTTCCTCTTTTGAAACACATCTCAGATAGATTCCATCATAATTATTTTTGTATAAGACTCCTTTGTTTATCATAAAATGAGCCTATTTGATCCTAGGAGATTATTTCTCCTCTCTATTTAACTCTAATGGGAATGTACCTATGAGCAATTAATGGATTATTTTATTAGAACACTCACCACCAATCAGTTAAGTTTCATTATTTTGTTTAATACTGATCCATGGATCAGTCTCAATAATTAAATATATGATTCATTAGCCTCTAACCATATTAGCTAGCCTAATTTCAATTTTAAATTCCTAAATTTTGGCCATCCATTTGCCTCTTATTTAACCTAGTTCATTCTGGCCAAGCATGAGATTGACATCGGGATTTAGAACAATATCATATGTTTTGTTTCATAGAATATAGTGCTTAAAAAATTTCACCACTTTAATCAAGGAATAAATTAACTTATCTATCATATATTATTTAAAATATATATCCTTTAAATTATTTATCATGAATTTAATGTGATGTTCATTGTCAACCACCACTTTTTTATGTATAACTTTTGTATGTTCTGAAGTGAATGAATAAAGATAGAAATCTTTATTGAAGTTTGGACTAATAAGAATTAGGGATTTAGGAATATTAATCTTTATGTATTGGAAATCTCTTTGAACTTATATCATCCATTCCATCTTAGAATATTTATTTAGCATAATATTTAATGGTTTAATATCTCTAAAAATCCAAAAATGAAGTTTTGCATGAAGTTTATCTTACCAAATAAAGAATTAAATTACTTATTGTTTTTGGTAGGTGTTAACTTAGATATGGCCTAAATTTTAATCATATCAATGGAAATCCCATCTTTAGTGATGACATGTCCCAACAGTATGCCGTAGGTAACTCTAAAGATGTTCTTCTTTGGGTTGAGTGATACCCTATACTTCCTACATCTATCCAACACCTTTTGGAGATGGTATACGTGATCAAATATCTTTGGAGAATACAATGAGGTCAACCATGTATATGATTATTCAATTTCCAACTATCCCTTTGAAATTAAATTCAATGTCTCTTTGAAAAGTTGATCCCATAATAATTAGGCCAAATAACATCCTCTTATATGCAAAAGTCCCCCATTATTTTGAATGTATTATTCATCTGATACTCTACCTCTAATGGTACTTAATTATAACCAAATAATCTATCCATAAAGGACATCATCTCTAATCCACTCACTATTTGAATTACCTTATTTACTGAAGGCAAGGGACAATTTTATTTCTCTAATTTTATATTCAAGTTATCAAAATTGACACATAGTCTAATTTCTCCATTATTTTCCCTAACTAGTACCAAAATTAGATACCCAAATAGAGTGACTAATTAGGAAGACAATTTTTACCTCTAGAAAATTCTATAATTCTATCTAAATGAATGGTTCTAGAATTGGATTAACTAGCTGCTATCTTTCCCTAAAAAGATTTTGGTCTAGTTTCAGTGGGATAGTGTGTGTAATGACTCTGGGGTCAAATAATTTAAGGTATTTATATGTCTAGGATACCACATATTTGTATTCTATTAGCATTTATTTCATCTTCAATTTCTCAATTTTGGTACAACTCAATCCTACATTCACATGTTAAGGGTGTTGGTTAGTGCCCAAATTTTCTTTAAAAAAATCTGATTGATTTACCCTCAGTGGTTTTTGCTTCTAACCTTGGGGGTCTAGATAAAAATATCATTCTAAGGAGACCATGCTTAGAGGGATGCAATTATCCTTCAATTTAAAAACACCATCTTCTACTAGGTTTTCACCATGTATGGATTTTATGTCACTCTCATCTATTATCTGAGCCTCAAAATCTATAGAGTTGTTCATGAATTACATGATCTATTGGTAATCCTCAAGCACCTGGAAGTTTTCCACATTATTTGAGATAGAGGGGTAAGGAACTAGATCTAATGATAACTTCTACATCTTAGACTCCTAGAGTGGTGCCAAATTAGTTTCTAAAGCTACTAGTGAGTCAAATATTTGGTTTTGCTCCCTTAGGACAACCCTAATGTCAAATGCTTTGATAAACTCAATTAGGTCTGAATCTTAGTGATTATAATTCTTTAATTAGGTGAGATTAAATTGATACTTGTTTCTTATTTGGCTGAAAACCATCTCAGAATCACCAAAAAATATATAGTTATTTGACATTGTGTGTGATCACAAACTATAATCCAAGAATTAAAACTTCATACTCTACTTTGTCATTGGTGTAGGGGAACTAAAAAATATAAGAAAATAGGTATTTATTGATATTTAAGTTTTATAAGGCTACACCAACACTATAACCTTGTTTAGATTTGGCTCCATCAAAATGGAGAGTCCATAACTAAGATGGACCTTCAAATTCTTATTCATGAAGCTCCTACTTGGTAGTGAATGTGTATGCTCTTGAATGTGAAGACATGAGTTCCAATTTATCATTAGTGTTGCTATAATCAATAATTAGTTACTTCATATTTGGTTCTCTATCCACTTAAATTTGATTGGCTACTCATTTCTACAAAAACCACATGTGTGAAAATTTGATGGCAATGTACCCATTCAATGTGTTGGCCAATCCCAACTCAACAATAAGTTATATGCTTCTAGAATGATAAAAACTATGATGTTGATGGTCTATTGAAAATGTGGTTAATATGCTAACTAAATTCACACATTTTCTAATTCTCCAACACATGGGACATAATACTTGTCTAATTTTAGGACCACCCTCTTTGACTTATCTAGATTCAAACTCAAATTCTTGCACATATATGTTGTCATCACATTGGTCAAGGCACTCAAGTCAACCAAATAGTTATGCACATTATTTTTCAACATTCAAATAGTTATAAAAAATGGTACTTCAAGTTTATCTATAAGTACCATCACATTTACATGCACAACTTTCAATTTTCCCAATGTACAGGATCTTCTAGTCAAGGCCTTAAATAATAACTCCATTTGTGTAATGATCTAAGTTATTTTGTGTAGGGTGATATGGGCCTTGATATTATTCATGTCTTTAATAATTTTGTATCCATCTCTACCTTAAAGTTATATGCTCTATAATTACTCATCCCTCCTAGGGGGAGGTGGATTGTTATTGGCCTAATAATCTAGAGTAGTAACATTATTATTTAGAGGTGTTGAAGTAGTAATAGGATGTTTGCTCTTCAGATTCTAATTGTTCCTTTATAAATATTTTAATGAATGGATATCATATATGTTATCCTCTAGTTAATTATAATCATCTTCTATAAATGGGATATCACAGGTTTTAAATACCATTTTTGTACTAAATTTTGTTGAGATAAGCATAGGAAGATGATTTTGTTTTATGTGTGGAACCTTCTTGCCTATCCATTTCCTTATGGAAGATATTGAAAGATATGTATAAATTAGTGTAGTCTAACTCTCCACATTGTGAAAAGTATGAAATTGACACTAATTTGGAAGGGTTATTTCCATGATGTTGATATCTGGTATCCTATTAGGTGGATGTTGTTCTATATTGTTCCCAGACATGTTGAAACCCTATTATACATCTATAATCTTGAGCTATGATTGTTAATATATCATATAATGTTACCAATGCATTTATGCATGTTCAAAAACTCATTGCTTAATTTCTAGACCATCCTCTTGATTGATTCCAATTATTTTTTTTGGAATCAAATTAGTACCCTATGTTGTAGCAGTATTGACTGATATTAGGGACTAATTATGGTTTTGCTAATTGGTTACAAAATTGTTTAGGAAGATTAGATGCTAAATAAGTGGAACATTAGTTAAAATCAATTGATTATACACATAGTTCTAGTTTTGGGCCACAACATTCTAATTTGTATTTAGAATTAGACTAAAAGCCAAAAAAATAGGACTAAGACTGAGTGGGGTCAAATATTGTATCTAATAGTTCAATTATTTATTTATGTTTATAGATTTGGCATAATCCAAAATCAGTGTATCAACACTAATAGCTCTTTGTATAAAGATAATAATAATATGTTATAGATCATTTTTATACATATCGATAGCCAATGCCTCGTTAGGTTTAAGGTAGTCTCAAGTTTTCTATACATCTTGTGGAATCTAGCATTGAAGGCTCAATTTAGCTAATTTTTATCTCTTGTCATACTTGAAAATTATTGATAAACAACACTTACATTGGTGACTTGTACAAATTGTGCCAAAAAAGTATTTTAACATTCTTCTCAAGATGTTGTAAAACCCTTAGGGACATTAAGAAAATAGTCATAAGCTACACATATCAATATGAAGGGAAATAACATGCATGACATATATTCATGGGTTACATTAAATATCCCTAAAATAGTTTTAAAGGCCTTAATATATTCTTCAACAGTCCTCCCTCCCAAGGGAGAAAAGGAAGGAATATATTTCTTAGGGTTTTTGGGTAGATCATAGATAACCCTAATGATGTTGATGGTAGAGCTAGTTATCTAAGTTGGAGCCTGAGATAGGGCTAGGGATTAGGCCATTAGGAGTAATGTAAGATGGGGTTGTCTACCTATAGATAATTATTGAGCTTGATATTATTTCCTAACTCCTTTATCAAACCTAATTTTTTTTATGGATTTCTAAAGGTGGAAATAACAAGTTAGTGTATGAGGTTGATCTTGTTAATATTTTAGGTGCTTTAAGTGTAGCTCAAGTGATTTATTCCTAAATAACATAGAGGCAAATGTTTAAGCCATCCTTCTAACACCATATTAAGTTACTTATAGATGTGGGTTTTATGCACACCCCAGAAAAATTTATGAGGTAACTTCTAACATTATAGGATTGATGAAAAGTATTCAATCTAAGGCATGAATTAGTGGGTATTCAATTTTATAAATAACTTGTTGGTGTAATAGTGATGATCAAGGTATTTTTTTTACCACATATGGGTTGGCTATGGATGAATTTAAATATACTTGAGATGGGTGGATTGATGATGGATATATCCTAATGTGGGTAGGACTTAAAAATAAACTTAAAAAGAGGGAAAATTAGGGAATACAATGAGGCTTGTGGACCATACTAAATGAAACTTTTCAAGACTAAAACTTGAACTAAGGGTTGGAAAAGAAGCACACACAAATATTTTCTATAGGTTAATATAGAACACCAATAATCAAACATATTTAGGAGTCAAATAAAACCATAAAACAACATACTTAAACACAAAAACATCAAAGGTTATCATGTTTGTAAGACTTTAATAAGACATCTACAAGGGGGATTATGGTTCATATTCAAAAGGCTTTCAAATACGTGATAACTCAATATGAATAATTGTATATTAAAATATAATTCATACAGAACCAAAAGACTAAGAAACTAAAATGATGAAGCTTCTTACATAATCCATATGTTAAATAAGAATCAAATTTTCCACATCAAGATTAAATTATAGAACTTTTAAAATTTTTGTATTAATCTTAACAACAAAAATACTCCTCTATTTGGAATATGAGGATACAAATATAAATAATATTGGGATGGGTAAGGCCTCATATTTCAAGTGATGTCTAAAAATAAATTCTAAAAATAACATTGTATCTAATCTTATGCAAAGTATGCATGTACAATAATGATTTCTCAAAATAGAATCATCATCTAAAATACAATATATACAATTTGAATTAGGAACTAATAGTTCCATCTCAATCAGTACATGTAAATATATATATATATATATATATATATATATATATATATATATTGCTAATTCATCATTGCTAAAAGAAGAAAACTATTACATATCTGAAATAGATGTCAAAGTCGATGGAACTAGAGTTGTAACTTGTGTTTTAACAAGAGTAGATATAAAAACTATATCTAAACCCAAAATAGCTACCTATGTAGTCATGGCTATTGTCACTAGAAGTGTCATGTAGGTAGGCCCAATTTGAGTTTGTACTAGTTTATATTTGTGAAGTTGATCAATCTAAGGTGGACTATGTATAACCCCTATTGCTTAAGTGCCTTTATTGGATTCTTAAATCTATATGTAAAGTGCATGACCTACCTAGAAGTCAACATCTATGGTTAAAAAATCAAGGAGAACCCTTTTGAATAATCAAGGAATCTTGTCCATTAGTTTTTTATGTACACCCAATGAAACTCTAACCTCTGCATAGAGTGCCTCAATCCCTATAATTTTTTCCCTTGATAAATTTACTAGTTGAATTATTTCATCATTAGTTCTATAGACAATGACTTAAATCTCTATTCTACAGCTATCCAGTGTAATTTATAGAATATTATAAAGAATTGGTATTGGTACCAATTGCCCCTATGGAGTGATTATTTGAGTAACTCTTAATTCAATTAGGATAGAGATAGATTTACTCTCATGGTTTCAATTTTTTTATATTAGAGCTCATATCTCTTGATGCCAATAAAGTATACTATTTTTTTTGTAACAATATAATTTTATGCCCAAGTAACTCTTGATGTTCTCATTAAATTTAGGTTGGCATAAGCCTTATTCCTTGTTGCTTATCTTATAAAACATAATTTTAAATTAATATATATTTTATTTTGTTGAAAATTTGACTAATGTCTCCATACTTAGGTTAGGAGATGGCCTTTACGGACCTTATTGACCAATAGTCTTAAATAATTTCCTAAATAACCCCTATAAATTATCCATTATCTCTTTGGGATCCTAAATAGTACTCACCTCTGGTTTCCTCTATATAGGTTGATCAAAAATTTCAAACATATCTTTTACAACTCCCCCACTTACATCTATAAAAGCATAGGGTTCCTCCCTATATCTATCTAGGTTTGAGAAATTTATTTTCCTTTATTTTTTAAAAGAGAATATTTTTTCTCTTTTTTCCATCTCAACTTATTAACCCTCAACAACCATAGTTTTCATCTTCACCTTTCCCAAGGTGTTTATTTGTCATTCAAAATTGAACTTTATTATGGGTTGCTTAGTTATCAACAAATCTTTTCTCCCTACCTCTTATTGAAACTACTGAATCCACGAAGGAATATCTAGTGAAAATTATTTATTTACTTGTTATTTATGTTGTGTTTTACCTAATTGTGTTATAAGAGTGGCTAAGGGGGACTGTCCTTGAGGTAGCATGACCTTTGGGGAAGATGTCCTTATTTTAAGAAAAAGAGGAATAGCCTTCCTCCATATAATTACCTACCTCTTGATTAGTGTGTCAATGACATACTTGGCCTTCTTGCTACTTTATGGAATATTATGGTAGGTGAGTTTACTTGGGGTGTTGGGCTAATAGGCATCTCTAATTATGTAGTCAGTATTGGAGGGGTGTATAGGGTAGCAAAAATACACCCTTTGCTTGGATTAGGGGATTGCGGACTAGTTTCATTAAAGAATGAGTAGGTTATTGGGGTGCTCAATATGTTTTGAAAATATTTATTGGAAGTAGTGTATGCATTTCTAATAGTCATAATAGTGGTAGTAGGGCCTTTATTATGAGGCTAGGATGTGGTATTCAAAATTGGAATTACAACTACCTATATCTGGATTATTTGGTTTGAAGAATACAAAGAATTTGAATAATCTTATAGATCAATATTAGTTACAATAGTTGAGGGAGTTTACAAATAATGTGGACTTAGAGGACTTATGGCCAAGTGATAGGTACTTGAGGCACTAGTTGTTGTGGTTGCCATTATAGTGATCTTAGGTGGAGGGCTTGGAGGCATAGCTTAGGATGGCATATATGTTGTGATGTGCATATTTGACTCTACCTATTCATATACATATCTTTCTATACCTGATAGTAATTCAATACCCCTAGATTAACCACTTCCCTAGTTGATTTCCTTATATTCCTACTATAATTTTGTCCCCCTTGACTAGGTGCTTCCCTCAACCAACCATTCATCATATTCCTCTATTTGACAGCTATCCTCAAATGATAATGTCTCTTCTATTTAAATATTTGAGACCCAATCTTATTAATCACCCCATATTTTATCTTCCTCCTCATTATCATAAATATGCACATGGTCTAAACCCAGATCACCCTTTCTTCTCATTTTCCTTTGCTTAGGAGAAACTGTTTGCTTCTCCTCTACTTCCACCTTTTGAGGTGAAATGGGAGGGGTAGTGGGTTTCCAAGTATATGTCATTTTTGGTTTTTTAAGAATATTTTAAGGACTATTTGAAGGTGCAATGTAAAATGGAGGGATTTTAGTGGTAGTAGATGGTGAGGAAGATGGAGGAGTGGTAACCACTAGAGGAATGATAGGTGGTGTAGATGGCAGTCTAGTTGACTAAGGTACTACCAATGGTGGTGGAGACAAATGATGAGATTAAATATGAACTTGAGATATAAATTAAGGAATAATTACTTTTTTTGAAATAGTTAATGGGGAAAAAAACATAGAGAAAATCCTAACTGATGAATTAGGACTTTCAGGTATTTGCTCTTTAATTATGCATTAATGATCCATCCTGATGAGATGTGGAGAATTAGTAGCATCTATGTGTATGGCAGAGTTTAGAGTGTTGAATCTCCTTATATAATATTATTTTCATTATATTGGATAGCTTATTCATGCATGTCTTATTTTAATTGAGGAGGGGGTCCATAGATAGGTTCGAAAACCAATTCCTGCTTCTCAATCCTCTTAGTAACCTCTCTAGTGATGGTGGGATCATAATAGATCCTCTGCACCATAATCATATAAATGTTGGCCATGTGCATCCTTATTTATTCTTCAAAAACATCTTCATCATTCATAAATATGGTGTCATGGTCATAATACTAGTGCCCATAATTGATCCTTACTTTTATTTCATATTTTTTTAATGTGTTCTCTGACATTATTTATTGGGTCCTAGTGTCTAAAACATGCTAATTTGAAACCATAATATGACCTTATATTTCCAACCAATTAGAGATGATCCTAACTTATGTATTAAATCCTACTGATGCTAAAATGAGTTGGATGGATGAATGATTGATTAGATTTTATTAAGTCAACATTAATAATGTCAGCTAGTTGGGCAATAATATCTTTTTTATCTAATTTTTTAGGCAAAATCCTCAGTAAGTATAAAGGATGTGCCCTTGTTCCTTCAATTTTTATTACTGTGTACTTGGGACACAACCAATAGTCACCCATCTTTCAAATAATTTTCTTTATAGGGTCAGAAAGCCTATGCATGTTCTTCCCATAAATAACTTGATATACCAAAGGATAGAAGGTCTTTACTAGTCTTTTCATGTTCTTCTTGAATCTATGTACATGAAGAACATTGAACTCATCACATATCTTATTTTTAGGGTAGTTTAAAGATGTTTTCTAGGACTTCTCATAAGATTAATACACAATTATAGTTACCAAATCTACCATGTAAGACATCATGTAAAAATTCCCATCTAGGGGACTTCCAAGTTTTGTGAGTTTCAAAATTAGATTGGAGCTGATGATATTGCCTAATGTAATGATTTTGTTGGATACTAAAATAATATATAACAAAAGGACCCATACCTCATAGATATAAGTGATGGTTGTAAAACCTTATATCATGTTTAGTAGATCCATGACAATTTTCAACCTTAGTTTGAAGATCGAAATGGGGATATTTGAGGTAGGTCCCTAAACTACAAAGTTTCTTGGTTTATTGGCCTAATCTTGTAATTTTTTGTTTATTATATTATTCTGAAGCCATGAATTCACCATGTATTTATTATATGACATGTCTAAGAAGGGGATCCTATAATACCTCTCAAAGGTATTCCCATTGATGTATGCAATTACTGTCTTGCCAAACCTAAAGTGTAATAACTTTTTAGTAACTTTTCCATTTATGAATAAATCAAATATTAGGTCAATGTAGGTCATTAACTCTATATTATCTACTACATTATGAAGGCTAATTGATTTTATGGATAAGATTTCATCCTTGTACCTTCATTTGAAAATAGAGAGTTAGTATTCATCTTTTTATGGTTGGATTGTGTCGACCATATCCAAAATGATAGAGTATTGTTTGAACTCACTGTTCAATGCCACTAAATCAAATGTTATATATGTGTATTTGATTGGTCCTATAATTTATAATGCAAGTGGGATTGGGATGCAAGATTAGGAAGCCAATGATGTTGTATAAAAGATATTCACTTTGTGAAAAGCTTGTGAATTCCTAATTGTATAAAAAATATTTCCATGTTGAGGTCACCTCTAGGATACCAGGATGATGACATGTGGATAGCTCAAACTATTCTACTTGCTCATTAATTTTTGTATAGAGGACTTCACTGACATCACCATCAAGTGAGTTATGTTTTTTACTTAGGCTTCAAGTTAGTGAATTGATTCCATGTAGTAATAGAAAATGAGCTCTAGGATGACCTGGGAGACACCTAAGCATGTAATAAATTTCTTAAGACATAGTATAGATAAATACCTGAATAAAAGTAAAAAACATGTTAGCTCAATTAGCCATTAAATTACACATTAAGCAAATATAAGTTAAAATCAAAGATGAAAAGTAAATTATTTATCATGGATTATACATAATTTTTATTCCTCCATATCTTTGAAGAACTATATAAACATTAAAGTAAATCTTATTGATTTAATCAAGCAAACAAGGATCAAGAGAGGTTGATAAATTCATTTTAGCGTCAGATTGAGTTTTCTTAAGTTTTTGCCTTCAAACTCTATGTCATAAATTTCTGGTTTAAAATACCTTGAATAATAATATCTAATTAACAATGGGTCCCTATTTTAATTTTTTTAAAATGGTGTGTGCATGTGTGTGTGTTAGGTCACAACAAAAGCATTACCTAATATGAATAAATCTACATTCATTCAGAGGTAAACATTCCATTTTTACATATTTAGAGATCTAACACATGAGATTATACACACATTTTTGGATAAGAAGTTAATTACCCTTCCTCCTAATTAATATCATCATCCTCATCAACTTGGGTACGTAAAAGGCAAGGAAATTTGCACTTATCATGGTGTAAAGGAACATCAAGATAATGATTATTACACATTGAACAAAAAATAATCACAACTTGCATATAAAAGGATTATCACATTTTAAAAATTGAAAAAAATATAAAAAAATCCAACTCCTCCATCTACTCTTACATCATCCTCTCTAAAGACAATGGTATCCCAAACAGAACCAATGATCATTCAAGCACTCACCAAAGTATGCATAAAGTAGATATTGTTGTAGATAATATACAACATCATAATACATGTATAATAAAATTTATTCAAAATATAAAATATACTGAGTAAAATCTATAGCATACACATGTCTTTGATATAAGGCATTGTTTTACCAATCAATTTGGGACTCAATACAATGAGTACATTATTGGATGTATGACATACTATTCCATAAGGTAATGCAATTTTTTGGAAACCTTGGTTATAAAAATGAATGAAACAATGAATAAAGATAATAATAGTTTATATTTAACTTTTTAAGGTGGGTATTTAACATTCAAAATCAATATAAAAAATTAAGGACATTATGGTCCATGATAATAATACATCTTGAATTATGCAAACATGGATGCCAAAACAAAGTACTAAAATTTAGATCAGTGATATGAACATGTAGTACATACTTCAAATATATCAAAAGAGAATAAAAAATATCAATTAAAATAATCAAAAGTAATTAATATAAGTGTAAATATATCTAAGCATACAGAGCCACATATACATTAAAAAATTGGTTATAAATAACTATAAACATGGTGCACAATTTTTATTATCATCAGGGTGGTTATCTCATTCTAAGGTTCTCAATTAAATAAATTACACACATGTGTCATAAATTAAAATTAAATATCAATTAAAAATTTTCAATTATAAGATAATAATTGAATATATCAATATAATAAATAATAATAGTATAACATGAATTCAATTATCAATGCAACAATTCTCAAAAACATATGTAATATCATTTCCACTTAACACAATGCAATAACAAATAAATCAAAGTATATATGTATGTATGCATTTTTTATGTATAATTTTTAACATATAAAAAGTCACTCAATAATGGTCTCATCACCCTATACATCTCCAAATCTACATCTCACTCCATCAATAAGGGATTATGTAAACATGAGGTCCCACTATCAATTGATCATGATCCTAAACAAGATTGACTAACTCTCTCATGATATTTATATACAACTACCTATGCCTATAATGTATCATGCTCATGTTATAAATATACATACTTGGCCATTAGAATTTGGCCAAGATCCAAAGATGGAGTAGAAGGAGACATCTAATGTTTCGTAAACTCCACCCTAAGCTGGTTGTAATCAATGATCAATGCATCTCACTCAAATCTAAAGTTATCATGCTTGACTACATCCAAATGTAGGTTGTATTAGATATCACCACTTGGTTAAAAAGTGGGAATGATCATTTTAATTTTTTTTTAAAATATCTAATAATTCCTTAGGAATTTACTCTTTAGGCACATGTCTCTTAAAACCTAGAGGGATGTATCTATAATGGTAGTTCAGTACTCATCATTTCATATAAAACAACCAATACATGGTATCAATATCAAAGCTATCAAAGTAATCAAAATTATGTACAAACTATCAATATACATATTCATACTCATAAGAGGATCCTAAGGATTAACAACCACTAATCCACCTACATTTGTTTTACCTTGTGCCTCAAGGGCATCAACCAAAATCATTTATATCTAGAGTATGAGTTAAAAGATCCACATCTACCAATAGAATAGGTGCCAATTTTGTAGCACTAGCTCAACATCTATCCCCTTTACATATTAGATCTCTCATAATTCCATTCCATACAAAATGTGTCATGGGAACATCCTTTATAATTATAAATTATAGTGTCACATGATCAAACTCAAAGTGATCATATACATCTCACCATCATTCATGAATCTCCTAGAGATGCACTCTAAACTAAGGTCACCCTCGATAACCCCTATAGGATATCTAAAAAATAACATTTGTAAATAGATAATATAATTTCCAATGATACCCCATCACCCCAATACTTAGAAGATAGGATGTACTAATCCATCTCTTAGCATAAATATATGGATGTACCCTTCTACTAGGAGGTAACCTTATAATATGTATCACAATCATAATCTCGTAGGCCCAAATCTGAAATAAGGTGTCCAAGATTAGTCCTCCTCAAAACCCCTCTTGTGTAAACTAATTTAAATATCTACATAAGTGAGCCAACATAATACATCCCTAGTAATATATAATTCCATGGTCAACTATACCATGTACAAACTAGTACATCCTATAATAAATGAATACACTACACCATCTATTACAATTAATGATGCCAATAATAATAATAATAATAATAATAATAATAATAATAATAATAATAATAAAATAATAATATTGCTAAGACCATATCGAATGCCTTGAGCATGACCAGTCATACACTATTGTGCTTGCACTATATGAGTTGGCCCATTATCACCCTATAAGGTCACTCATGTACTAATAACCAAAAACCATAGGTTCCTCAATAAACTCTCTAATGTCACCATCATCTCTTGTATAAGGATGAAAAAAATTCACACTTCTAAATCCCAATGCTCAACCAATGTTGTCATCATGTGCATGTCATAGGGCATCATAGCTAACCACCCAATATGGCCAAGACTGGATGCATAATGTGTGTCCTCTCAACATCATTCAAAGTTAACATCTATATAGTCTCCATCATATGGATGTGTCTAAAATATCATGCTCACATATTAGTCTATAATAAAAAAGTACATAGAATAAAATTTATATTTATAATGCAAATATAGTCAAAAATAAATTCATAATACTTGGCTCATGTATTCATTTTCCCATGGATAAGTCTAAACTACAAAGGATAGATCCATGGTCAAGCAGATAGGTTTGTGGACAAGTCTATAACTATCTTAGATAGGTCTGGGTAGGGTTTAGATAAGACTGATGTGGATCATACATGACCAACAAAGTTAATAAATACAATTTAAATAAACAAAAAATTGTAAAATTCAAAATTTTAAAATGTCAAAAACATGATTTTGTGGGCATACCAGGGCTAAAGTAGTGTCAGACTAAAGGATGGCCTCCACCTACTCAAATATCACACCAAACTCTCTTATGTGTCATTTTATATTAAATATTCAAATTATATGTATATAAAAAAATACATTGATTCAAGGGTTAATATCGAATAAAAACCCCTCTTTGTTATTCTGGAACCATTATTTATTAAATTGGGATTGTGATATTAAGAATTTAAATTGGGATTGTGGTATTAATGTTCATAATTGATCCTAACATTAAGAGAGTGACCACACTAAAATTAAAAAGGATAGTAATATTTGTAAATATATCCTATTGAACCTATGACCTATGGAAAAGGGGGGGAAAGAGTTATGATAACACTAAGAGAGATTCTTAGAATAAAAATAATTACAATTTTATTTTCAACCAGCCTATTTATATGGGATGACTTTTCTTTTCAAAAATAAAAAATTTGTAACTAATTCCCTTCAAATTTATACACAAAATATCTTGAGAGATACATATTTAAAACCCTCCCCATGACTTGGATTAGAACACACAAAACATGCCCTTCCATATGGTAATATTTCTATCATTGCACAAAACATTTTCAAAAATGAAAAAATTAATACTTACTTACCTATACATGGAGTTTCCCACATATTCCTTTTGTCTCAAAATTATTTCACTATAATTATTTCCTGAGGGAATCTTCATATAAAATATTCATCAAAATTATAATGATTTTCCTAAAAAATGCTCAAAATGATAATATGTCAAAACAAACAAAATTCAAGAATGATATCTAATCAAATAAATTATAATTTACTCAAAAATATTTCAAAATGTAACCCTTGTTATTTTGATATGATGCATTCAATATTCTCATCCCTCATATTGAAAGTGGGGCATACATTGGGATTATCCCATAAAATAAGTTGGCATAGATGAAACTTCAACACATAATTTAGAATGGTTTAAATCACCCATGTGCTACAAATTTGTATCATGGGTCTTACATATTTATGATAGATTAAGCATAGATGTATAAACACTAGACACACATGTCATGCAAGTGTACTCAATCAGATCAAAGGACAAATATAGATTTCAAAGTTTCAAAGTAATATAAAATTAGGTTCTAGGATAGAGTACAAGGTCCACAGTATAGGTTAAAATTTTCAAAGTAATTAAAAAATTGAACATATGACATATATTGCCACATTGATATATATTATGGGGGCATATGACATGCACATTCACTCAATTTTAAAAGACCCAAGTATATATTAATATTTTAATGCATATGCATGGGAATTAGAAAAAAATATAAACAAATGATTACAAATTTCACAAATAGCTACAAATGAGCATATAGATGCATGACATTCTATATCATTCAACATATATTTAAAGGGGGTGTTACTTATTCATGCACATTTTCAAATTTGAAAAGGAACAGACACACACACACACACACACACACACACACACACACACACACACACACACACACACACACACACACACACACACACACACACACACACACACACACACACACACACACACATTTCAAATTTTAAGAGCCATGATACTTGTTCATACATTTTTTTAAAGTTTAAAATTATATTTTCAAAAACAATAATTTTTATTTTCAAATAAAATATACTCTTAATGTAGTTATGATTGGGGCATGGATTTTATTCATTATATTTTGGCCATGAAAATAAAATATAGATCCATTTATAGCGGTGTGATTTGATTTATTATGATTAACGTTTAATCGAGTCTAGTGACACTCAATGGCCTTAGAATTACTTATAGAGAACCTATTGCATGGTTACATCTTATATTATAGGTGATGTATGTTTGAGTCTAATGACACTCAATGGCCTTGTATTCATTTATTAATAACCCATCACAATTCCACCTTATTAAGGATTAGTACATGGGATAGTTCTCCTCATCATGATACTTACAATATACATCTTTCCAACTCATAGGCTTGATTAGTTATTCATAAATAGATATTTGATCATTCTCAATTTTATAATGATTCAACATAAGAAACTATTTTCTCCAAGTTCTTTACTAAGGAGTCACATTTTATCTAACCTCTTATCTTAGGATATAATATTAGAGATAGATTAGTTATTTGATTAAATATGATCATGGGTTTAGTGACACCCGACAACATAATATGTCTCCCATTACCACTTAATGGATTTTTCATATCCTTGGCCAATAAATGAGTAAGATTGAAAGCATCTTTTCTCCACTCTGTGTGGTAAAAAAATATCCATATGTGACATAGTACCACATGCATATAGATATACTCTTTCCTCAAACTTTATATTTCAATTTTAAAGTTCAAACCTTTAGATTTCATATATGGACATTAACTACTACATGTGTTATTATAGGTTTTACCATTGAGGATATTTCAAAATAAAAAGTTCAAGTCAAAAGATAAAGTGTGTCATACACACTCAAGTTTTATTTATTTCCTTTACTCTAGCAATTTCATTTCTAGAATTTGGGGAGGGGGGGGGTGAATTTAGACACCCAAATTTGGGACACACCCATACTTAATGTCACTTATTATAAATTTGTACATATAGAATATTGATGATACATAACATATCTTGGCATGTTTTACATGGGTCTTCTCTATTTTGTTCATGTATTTGTATATCTTATTGTTCATCCTTATAATTGTCATGGGGATCTATAATTATTCTATTTAATATTTTTGGACAAGTTTGCTATTTTTGGACAGGGATGGAACTACAAAGATGTTCACAAGGATAAAACTTGTCAAAGAATAATTTTTAGAGATTATTTTGGGTCACATTTTTACTAGAATCTTATTTTCATCTACTAAGTCTTATTTTGGGTCTACTTTTGCATGCCAATAGGTCCCCTAATTCAAAACCTATTTCAATATAAGGCTACTATAAAGAATTTTAGATGGCATTCCTCACTCTCAAAAGCTATTCAAATATATTTATGTTGTCTCTATATATTTTTTGAAGTTAGATTCAAGTTTTAAAGGCTGAATTCACATTTGTATGATTTTTACAAGGGTAAAATACAAGAAATAACATCTAGGATTACATTCACAATCTCAAAAAAAAAAAAAAAAAACATAAGTGGGATAAATACATTCAATTTTGAGCCCTATTTGGAGTATTGTAAATTTAGTGATATGCTTGGTCATTCAACAGGGATTGACCAAGGTTAGTCTAACTTAATCCCTTTTACCTAACACCCCCATTTTTGATATCAATTTGGTTTATGTCCAGGATACTAGGGTCTTTCATTTTAGGTATATTAAGGCTATTTCATACATTAAAGTACATCAATAGATTAAAAAAACATACGTGAAAAATGTGTAATAGTCATATTTTCATCATCACAATCAACATAAAAAGTATGTGGTTAACAAATTTGAATGGCCTATGATGAAATCTAAGAAGAGTGGTAATATCTAAGAATATGCTTAGATTCTAATTTTCATGTCACTATAAAAGTTATGTTTTTTATGTCTTTCTTTGTCATTCCCTAGTCACAATCAACTAGAACAAGTCTACTATCAATAAACATGAATGGCATGTGCTTCTATCTAGAGAGCATGAACCTATCCATAAATAGTTTTAGATTTTATTCTTGATTCTAAATAGTCTAAATCATATTTTTTGTTGATTTCCACTTTCAGATATCTAAAAAAGTCAAGAAAAATCTTGATTTGAGATAATTAGTTTTCGTATTAGTGTTTTCTAATAATAAAAATTTTCCATATTTATAAAATTTCAAAATCAAAATTGTTAATTATTTTAGATCTTTATTATGATATCTATCAAAATTTACACATGTTAGTGCAACACATTTATTGTTATATAAAAAATAGGGTAAAACATTCTTTCATATGCATTCATCTCTCTTAGTTATAGATGCTTGAATTTGTTATAGTTATGCATTGTAGATAACCATATACATTTCATGAATTTGTATGGAGTATTAGCTAATGGAATGCAAAGGGTAAAAGTGATTTAAGGGAATGTCATGTATTTTCATATCCCTCCTAATTCTCTTCATTAGGTGATTCTTACTACATATCTGTAGCCCTCAAAGTTTAGTCTAATTTTTATTGTTATTTTTATTGAAAAAATATATTTTCATGTGCATGTTATAATTGATAATGTGAAACCTTAGAGGCATTTGTTCCTTCCTTGAGGGATAGTTGATAGGAATGTTTATTAAATTTATTGATGCCCTAAGATGATTAAAATTAGAATAATAATTATTTGTCTCTCAAATGGATACCATTGATGGTGGGTTGAATACCTTATATGATCTCAAGCTCACTATTTGCTTCACATATGCTAAATACTAGTTAATTTTGTAACTATATGTTTTGTATGGTGGAAACAAAAATGAATCTCTCTCAATATCTTAGACTTGCATACACTTTTATTTCATTGATCTTCTACTTTGGGAAAAAATTTATCCTTAGGATAACGGTTGGGCATAGTAAGGGCCATTGATGGAAGGCTCATCTTACTCATTTCCCCCTTCCTTCAATAGTTACATAGCGAATATATTATTTTTTAAGTTTTATTTATGGAATACATGTATTTTAATTAGGGATATTTAGGCTTTCTTTCTTGACAATAAATTAGAAGTTGTTGTAATTGTTCATAGTATCATAAATTTTGGGTTTGTAGCTACACTATACTTAGGATATTATCTTTAATATTATTGTGAGTATATATCTAAGTTATAAATATGATATTGATGTACATTTTATAACAATTTTATTCTTTTCAAACTATATCATGTATATGAAATGTTTTAGTGAGGAAAATATTACTTTTATGAATCTATTTTGATCTTAAATTTCAACATTTGGTTATCTTCATGTGAATTACACCTATGTTTCAATAAAATATATTATAAGTTGGATCTAAATATTAATTTTAGAACTCCATTTTTGTTTGAATAGTTATACTTGTAGAAACAAGACATAATAACCTCATTGTTAATGGATGTAATAAGAATGGTTAAGTTAGTATTCAATGACATTTTTTGCTTTCATTCTAGCATAATGGTTTAGTTACTTTTAGTAAAGAGTAATGTTTGTATATACCTTATATAACACATGATCCTTCATACAAGAATTTGAATCTTTGTGACTTTCCACAAAACTTTTGTTACCATAGATTAGGAATTGGTTGTATTCTTGCATTACTAAACTTAGATAGAATGCTAAGGCACTGTGGTATTATTTAACTTGGTTTTTTTTTATCTCACTTTATAATTGGCATAATGACCTTGTTAGGCATTTTATTTCTAGAATTTTTGTTTACCTTCTTTGACTATGACAATGTTGTTCTCTAGATATGAATGCTATGGACATCCCTAAGAACGGAAATATCAAATTATGAGATGGATATTATGTACAATATTGAATAAGGAAATGCTTGGTTATTCTCTATTAATGAATGAGTTTAGATGTTATATCTTGCTTATTCTAACCTTAGCTAAAAAATCACATGTGACTATATTAGGAGTATACCTTAAAAGGATTAGTTTCAATTTGATTGATAAAATTACATGAATTATAAATGGTTGTTTGACTAAGTCATAACATGATATGATGTACACTAAGAAATAAAAGGTATTAATCATTGGGATTAATCTATTATGCCATATTCAAAATAACTCACCTGGTGGAGAACTTAGAATTATATAGCCTTGCACTCTTATATGATTTTTCCTGGGTTGGTTGTATTCATATTAGTATGTTTATCGTACTTAGATTTGATTATAATTGATTGAAGAGAATTGGGAACTCTATCCCCCTTTTTGATATTGTAGTATGTTACACTCATAGTAGGATTGAAACAATATACTTTATTAGACTGTGTGTAAAGTGGCTTTCTTATACTTATATGGAGAATTCAACATGATTGTTTAAATGGTCAATTGTGTTATTTGTATGGATTGTTGCTAAATTCACTAGACTAAGCACAATCTAGGTAGTATTGGAATTCTATGCATTGACCTAAGTGTATTTCATTATTCTCAATATGTTAGGATGAATATTAATGATATTCCTTTGTGATTGTCACTTAAATGTCATAACCCTAAATTTGGTTCATAACATAGTTTGCTAATGTGAGTAAGTTTTGGTTATTAAACACTTTAATTATGTTTTTCCATGGAGTAAAATAATAATTTTTTATTATTTAAACTTATTATGATTATCATAGTTATATTGGTTCTAATGTGTGATGGTTATGATTTAATTTAGTATTTAATTATGGTCATTTATTATTCAGTATATGCTAGAGTTGTTATGATGTTTTATAATTTCATATTTTACTGATGGAATTATGTGTATGATTGTATTTTTAAACTTATGAATTTAAACTACTATATATATGAAAATTAACCCAAAACAAAATAACATCAAAGGGAGAGATTATGAAAGCAAATCAGAAATAATAAGAAGATTCTTACCATTGCCTGCTCCTTCTATCCTCTCTCCAAGATCTTCAAGTAGATTTTTAATGATTCTTGATTTTTGCTTGTTGTATTTCTATGGATAGACTTAGAATTTTGGCATGATTTTAGATTCAATATTTGATCAACAATAGTATGGATTGATTGATTATATTTCCATGGAAATTATATGGATTTATCTATTGGTTTGGCCATGAAGGAGTGGCTTATTTAAATAGAAGATAGAGGGAGGAGTAAAAAGGAATTAAAAATTCCTTTGAATCCTCTAGAATAGGAGTTTCTAGAGAGGAAATGATAAGTTAGAGGGGATTCTAGAATTGGAGAATTTTAGAATCCATTAGGGGGGATAAGTAAGATTAGTGGGTGGTTAGATAGGTGATTATGGACTAGGGATATATGAGAGCCTAGGAATAGGCTATAATAGGTGGGTAAATGGGTCATGGGAATTTTTAATTCCCAAATATTAGATAAATGAGATTAGTTAGTGGATAATAGGGGATTAGGTGGATTAATGAAGAAGTGGGGTAGGAATAAGGTTAATGGATGAAGGATGAAGAAGGGGGATGTTATATAAATGACTGGTGATTTTAGGGTGGAATTAGATGAGATAAATAATATTAGATAGGGTAGGTGAATTTAGTGTCAATTAATAGTAATATTAGTGATGTTAAATGAAATGATCAATTTTAGATGTATACATTTTTTCCCTCTTTGAGAGGGAATTATAAGTGGATGAAGTGGAGTGATTCATGGTATTTCCAAAAATAAATATACTCATGGATAATGTTAGTGGATATGATGCCCCATTGAGGGGACATGTAAGGATAAAGGAGCTAGATGGCCACTTGAAAATAAGAAATGAGGGGTAGGATGTGACAAATAGATAAGGGGATAGGATGCAAGATGTTGAGATAGATGATGAAGAAAATGAATTCAACTTGAGTAATAAAATATAACTTGATGATTCCCATAGAAAAGACATATGCATAGGGAGTGATAATAATTGTGTTATGGTTGTATACACATCCTAATGGGGAATAAACCATAACATGATGATGATAAGATAAAAGGTTGAAAGCTTTTGATGTATCCCAAGTAAGGATGCATGCAAATGATAACTTTAGGACAATATAATGATTTGATAAGTTTAATGATGATTTTATCTCAAAGCTAAGGTTGAATTATAAGATGATGGATATGAGAGAAAATATACAATATGATTGAGTTACCATAAGATAAAGGGGGAAAATTGGAGATAATGCATCAAATCAATGAATCATAATGTGATTCATAACAATGGTGATTCTAATAAGGACACATGCAAGGGATCAAGAAGTGATAATAGAATTATGGTCTTAGTTATACCGTAATTAAGGGAGGAATCATAAAATTTAAATGATGATTTGACCAATAAATGATAATGGAAGATGGATGAAGAAAATACAAATGTTGTGACTTGTTAGGCCTAATCTATAGGTGTGGGAAATTGATGAAAAAGATTAGGGAGATGATTGTAAGGATGGTGATTGATCAATAGATTTATTTATTAATAGTTTATATTATAGTTCAATGATTTAATTGATGCAAGACTTAATATTAAGGAAGGTATGTGAAGATGAAAGAGGAGAGAGTGGTTGATCTAACCTTAAACATGTTATGTGATTAAACTCTACCTACATAATTTGAAAAGATATTAGGCTAATGTAGTTAAGACTAGATGATAGAGGGTGATGATGATGGATTATAATATTATTATGATGATAATTATTAGGCATGTTATTTGTTAGATAGATGATGTGAATTATATGTTAGACATGAAGATAGAGGACTACATAGAAGATGAGATGTTAGATGTTAATGACTAGAGAGATGATAAATGATTAACTAGAGGATATAGGCATGATGATAAAAAGACTTAGAGGAATGATTGGATATTAGATGAGTGAGCTAAGATGATCTATTATATGATGGGATGATCAAGCCATAATTACTATAATAAGTCTCATCTTAGTCTAAGAAATCTATTAAATATGTCACTTGGAAATATGCCCCATGATATAAGTATGACCAAGAGGACATTATGCCAAAGTGCAGATAAAAGGGTAAAATAGAGAACTTTACATCATCAAGGGCACCTAAAAGCATCATTATAACTTTTGGTGTCATCATAACATCCTTGTTCATTTCCAAATAGATAAAAATAAATATGACACAAGATGAAAAATAAATATAGACAAAGAGATGAAACTTGAGACAATCATGTATAGATTATGCACAACTTATCAAAATGAATAACTTCTTCAATATAATTTTTTCTCAGATCAAAATTTGCATTCTTTTTCCAAACAAAAGGTGAATATTTGTGGGGAACCTCCAGATAAAATTAAAACCTTCATAGTTAATCTAAAAAATTCAAAGCAAATATTTAAATCCCCTTTGATTTAAAATATGATTTTTTTTCTATTTATTTATCGATGATGTTGATACAACTTTTATGGATGTGAAATATGGAGAATGGTGTTGAGATTTGACTTTTCTCTATTAAAAACTTGGTAGATATCAATTTATAAAACAAGAATTAGGTGAATTAACAAATTTCACCTTATGAAACCTTTATTAAAACAATAATAATCCATAGATCTAAATTTAAAGCCCAACAGGTTTAATTTGATCCATATATCATTAATACACCATTTACCATAGGCATTAAAAAATATAAAATATTTAATTTACTTCACCATATACAAAAAATGTCTTGGAATAAAATCTTCTCAATCATAAATCAATCCAAATTTAGAATTCTCCATGTTCATATGATGATTCCCATTAAATTCACTTTGAATCCTTTTAAGGATCTGAACAATAGAAGAAAATAAATCACCCCACTCATCTATAAATAGACTTAGACAATAATTTACATCAAGCCACTTAGATAAATTCAATAGATTTAAACTACATGTGTAGCATCAAATACAAGAAAATACCATATTCCACCATTTAATCTTTCTTTCAACCTTTTTTGAAATAAAAAGACAACATTAAATATTTGATGTTCATAAATACTTTGCCAAATTACTTACACAACATGCATGTCTATTTAATAATAGGTTGGTGCCACTTATTATTGAGGATGATAATAATAATAATAATAATAATAATAATAATAATAATAATAATAATAATAATAATAATAATAATAATAATAATAATAATAATAATAATAATAATAATGCCAAATCAACTATAGTGCACCAATCTCTTTATCATGTAAATAGAAACTCCCATCCATATCCATGCATTATTTATCAAATTTATTCAACTGTCAACTCAAGTTGAGTAATAAAAAATTAGATAAAAATTTTTAAATTTATTACCTAAATAGATCATGCACTGAATAATATTAAAGAATCATGAAATATAGCATCACCCAATTCTTCTCATAAATAGAATACTTTTCTTTGCATTTGAGTGATTCTGTTGGCTGGGATTTGGGGCTCTCCTCTTCAATCCTCCCTGAGTTTATACAAAAAAAAACACTTCCACAAAGATATTATTTTATTCAATGTCTCAAACACTCTTAATTTTCAAAAACACACCCAACCTGGCAAACAAAATACATTTTAAAATTTATATTGACTTTCTACCCCTTTTTCCTAGGATGGAAGATATCCGTTTGTTGAAATAAATAACAAAATTAAATTTTTGTCTAAATTCTATATATGAATCATCTAGGATTGTTTACTATCTTAATACTATCTACATAAATTACTAATTTGAACATTCTATATATCTATAACTATTACCAACCTGACACCCGACTAATTTTTTTTAATTTCCACCCTTTTTAACTTTTTACATACATAATAATTTTAAAATTTAAAAGTAAAAAAAATAATAATAATTTGATAATACCCCTAAAATGCACCTGGATCAAACCACCTGGCTAGAAAAAATGATCACTCATGAACTCATGTTGTTCATGAGTTGTTCCACTATAACACCATACTTGCTAACTTTTGACGCTAACATCCAAGTTGAATCCTCAAATATATGATCTTTCCATTTCATCAAATAATGGAAGTAGCCTTTGCCTCTAATTTTCTTGACAATCTTTTTATCCAGAATAGTTTCAGGTTGTTCTAGTGGTTTCATTGACAATTGTTGCTTCCACTTTATCTTCAAAATTATTTTCTTGTTCATTATTGTTCCTATAATGATATGTGTTGGAAACATTAAAAATAGTTGATATATTAATATCTATAGGAATCTCTAACTCGTATGCATTTTCTAAAAAAAAATTAAGAATTTTATAGGTGCCAATCTTTTTCAATTTTAGCTTGTTATACTCCCCTCTTGGGAATATTTATTTTCTCAAATGAGCAAGTACAATATCTCCTACTTCAAATTGTACATCTCTTCTTTTTAAATATGATTTTTTCTTATACTTTCCTAAATTTACTTGTATCCTTTGTTTTACCTGTTCTTGAAGTTCTTACATTGCTATTGTAAATTATTCCCCTTCAACATTTATTTTCTCCTATTTACCTATATTTATCAATTCATAAATACCTCTGGGATGCATTCCATATAAAATTTGGAAAGGACTCATACCTATGCTTCTATTTTGTGAATCATTGTATGCAAATTCCACTTGTGCTAAAACTTCATCGCACTATTTGGGATGATCACTCACTAGACTTCTTAGAATATTTCCTAGGCTCCTATTAACTACTTTAGTTTTCCCATCTATCTAAGGATGATATGCAAAATTGAAAGTCAATTTTGTGCCCAACTTCTTCCAAAGAGTTCTCCAAAAATGTCCAAGGAATTTTTTATCCCTATCTGAAACAATACTATTAGGTAAACCATGCAGTCTTACTACTTCTTTGAAAAATAAGTCAACTATGTGGGTTACATCACTATTTCTATAAAAATGTATAAAATGAGCCATATTTAAAAATATGTCTACTACTACAAAGATAGAATCATTCCCTTTTTGTGTTTTTGGTAAACCCAAAACAAAATCCATACTTACAGAATCCCATGGTCTGTTGGGAATGGGTAATGGTTGATATAACCCTATGTTTTGACTTCTTCCTTTTATAATTTAGCATATTCTAAAATTTTCAACAAAATTCTTTACATCATTTTAAATACCTGGCCAATAATAAAAAATCATTTACTTGAGCCAATGTTTTTACCTACCCAAAATGTCCTGCAAGCCTGCCATTGTGCTTTTCTTTAATGAGATTTTATCTCATAGAACCTTTTAGAATGCAAATTTGTTTGAATTTTAATATCATTCCCTCTTGTAAAATACAATACATCTAAAGACTTCTATCCTTGCTTGTAGGATATTTTTAAGATTCATATACTTCTTTAAAATTTGCATCACTTTAATACATTTCTTTTAATGTGTCAAACCTTGCTACATTCACCTGTATTTCCTATAAAATAAAACTTCTAATACTCAAAGCATTAACAACCTTATTAGATTGGTCACTCTTATGTTTAATAATAAATGAAAAACTTTTTAAAAATTCCACCCACTTAGCATGTCTTTGATTTAATTTATTTTGGGTACCTATAAATTACAAGGCATAATTATCAGTAAATAAAAAAATATATTTTGGCATTAAATAATGCCTCCACTTTTTAAAATCCTATACTATAACATAAAATTCCTAATCATATGATAAATAATTCATTTTTTCCTCATTTATTTTCTTTAAAAAATAAGCCATAGGTTTACCTTCCTGACTTAGCACAACTATTATGGCAATTTCACTTACATCACACTCCACTTGGATTAACTTACCAAAATTAGGTAGTGCCAATATAGGCTACTCTATGATTTTCCTTATCAATATCTTAAAACTTTTATTAGTTGCTTTAGTCCATCTAAATGGATAATTGTTCCCTAAAATGGTATCTACAATAGGGGCACAAATAATGCTAAAATTCTTGTAAAATCTAGTAAGACCATGAAAACTTCTTACCTCAAATGGATTCATGGGTATAGTTCATTCTTCTACATATTTTACATTATCTTTGTCCATCTTTAAACCTTCTTGTGAGATCACAAAACCTAGATAGATTAACTCTATTTTTAAAAAAAATACACTTCTTAATGTTTATTTGTAACCTTTCCTCCTACAACTTCTTCAAAACCTATCTTAAATATTTAAGATGCTCATCTATTGATTTACTAAAGATCAAAATATCATCAAGATAAAAAATAACAAATTTACCTATTAATAGCTTAAGTAATTCATTTATAAGCCTCATAAAAGTACCTAGGGCATTTGTCAACCCAAATGGCATTATTAGCCATTCATACAAGCCATCATTTATTTTAAATGTTGTCTTCCATTCATCTCCTTCTCTTATTTTTATATGATGATATCCACTTTTTAAGTCTATCTTTGAAAAGTATCTATCACCACTCAAATAATCCATTAGATCATCTATTCTTGGTAAAGTTATACCTGATAGTAGTTTTTTTATAGCCCTTGAGTATATATACATCTGCCAAGTTCCATCTTTCTTTAATAAAAGTATATTTGGAACTACACAAGGACTTAAGATTTCCCTCACCAATCCTTTATCCAATAACTCTTGAACCTACCTTTTTATGTCTTCATTTTCTTTTGGATTCATCTTGTAAGCTACTTTATTTAGAAGGTTAGCCCCTGGTATTAAGTTTATATGATGGATAATACTCTTTTTAGGAGGTAACTCATTTGGTAAATCATCTACTACAATATACATAAACTCACTAAGAAAATTCTAAATTTCAAAAGGCAATTCATTTAACCTAGTAGTAGTGATTATAGTCTTTGGCCTACCAATAAGAGCATAACTTACCTCTTCTTATTTCACCTACTGGAGAAATTCTTTTTCACTAATAAATAACACCTTTGAATTTGAATTTTATTTTGCTACTGCATCATATTCTCTTAGAGGTGTTATAATATGCTTCTTACCATTATTTTCAAATGTATAAGTATTATGTATGCCATCATGTGTAAATTTCCTATCATATTTCCAAGGCCTACCTAAGAGAACATGACAAACATCCATAGGTATTACATCACAAATAAACTCATCCTTATAACTCCCTATTTGAAATTATACTTTGCATTGATCATTAACCAAAATATGATGACCATTTTGTAACCAAGAGACTTTATAAGGAGTTGGATGACTCACCTTTTTCAAATTTAATTTTATGACCATCTTTGTAGATACCAAATTGTTAATTCTACCACTATCAATAATTACATGACAACATTTACCTTTTGCTTTGTAGGTGGTTATTAACAATGTTTTCCTTTGAGATGGTTCTTTGATTTCTTTTTTGGGTTTCAACAAAGATCTCTTCATCAACAATGTTTCTCCTGTCTTTAGAGCATCTTCATGAGGAGGTGAACCTACACTTTCTGCATCTTCAGATTGGGTAAGATTATAATTTCCCTAACTTGTAGATGTATTTTCAAGACACTAAAAGGACATATGTCTAAATTTTCCACACTTAAAACATCTAATAGAAAACCCTCTACCTCTATTGAAAGGTCTTTTTACCT
Organism: Torreya grandis; assembly: GCA_037957365.1. Classification (NCBI taxonomy): domain Eukaryota; kingdom Viridiplantae; phylum Streptophyta; class Pinopsida; order Cupressales; family Taxaceae; genus Torreya; species Torreya grandis. The sequence goes on along the minus strand of JARHVA010000250.1, from coordinate 680,669 downwards.
TTGAAAGAATACCTACCTCTTGGGGTAAATTCTTGTCTCTAAAAGATACTACTAACTTGAGAGCTAAAAGATTCTCCTTGATGTCTATATAATTGAATTCTTCCTCCTTGCTATCATTTTCCTCTGTAAGTCCTATCTCTACCCCTTACATGTCGAGGTTTTTTTCTTGCTAAAGTTTCTTCTAATTTTAAGGCATATTGGTATTCCTCTTTTTCTAACTTAGGAATGAGAAGACTCAAGAATGGAAAATTTCAAGCCATTCATATACCTTTCCACCTTTTCTACATCATCTTCGACATGCCTTACTCTTATGGTTAGTCTATAAAATTCCTCAGTATATTATTTTATAGACATTTTTTGTTTTGTTTCAAATTTTGTAATTTTCTAAGAAGATTAACTTGATAATCTTTGGGCATGAATTTACCTTTTGATTTGGTAACCCTAGCTCTTCATTTTTGGCTTTCCTTTTCTTTTTATTTCTTCTTACACTCCATCCCACCATATTGATGCATGAATCTTCAATTTGGTCATGGCAAATTTGACCTTTTTATCATCATCTACTCCATATTCAAAATGTTTATCCATTGCACTGATCTAGTCAATGAGATTTCCACATTCAGGCTTCCCTCATACATGGAAACCTCTATCTTGGGCTTTGCACTCACACCTATAATGGTTCAAATCATTATTTCTTCTATTTCTTCCTCTGGTGGCTCCTCTTCTCTATCACTAACTTCACTGATGTCAGTACCTCTTCTTTCAGCCATTTTTAGATCCTACAATCTAGCCATGAGATTTCTTGTTTATTTCATTACTACTACCTATCCAGTAGCTTGCCCTGGTTGCCTCCATCTACTTCTTACTCTCGTAACCATATTTTTATTTTTATTTTAGAATCTTTTAGATCTTCTTTTATAGAGCTTGTTGCTCTAATACCACAGAATTGACGCACAACTTATTAAAATGAATAACTTCTTTAATATAAATTTTTTTCTCAAATAAAAATTTGCATTCCATTTACAAACAAAAGGTGAATATTTGTGGGAAACCTCCAGATAAAATTAAAACCTTCATAGTTAATCTAAAAAATGCAAATCAAATCTTTAAATCCCCTTTGATTTAAAATATGGTTTTTTTTCTATTTCTTTATCAATGATGTTGATAAAACTTGCATGGATGTGCAATATGGAGAATGGCATTGAGATTTGACTTTTTTATATTAAAAACTTGGTAGATATCAATTTATAAAATAAGAAATAGGTGAATCGACTCATTTCACCTTCTGATGCCTTTCTTAAAACAATAACGATACACATATCTAAATTTAAAACCCAATAGGTTTAATTTGATCCATATATCATTAATATGCTATTTACCATAGGCATTAAAGAATACAGAAGATTTAATTTACTTTTCCATATACCAAAAATGTCTTGGAATAAAATCTTCTCAATCATAAATCAATCTAGATTTATAATTCTCCATATTCATATGATGCTTCCCATTCAAGTCACTTTGCATCCTTTTGAGGATATAAACAATAGAAGAAAATAAATCACCCCACTCATCTATAAATAGACTTAGACAGTAATTTACATCAATCCACTTAGATCAATTTAACAAATTTAAACTATAGGTGTAGCATAAAATACAATAAAATACCATCTTCCACCATTTAATCTTTCTTTCAAACTTTTCTAAAATAAAAAGACACAAGTAAATATTTGATGTTCATAAAGATTTTGCCAACTTACTTACACAACATGCATTTTTATTTAATAATAGGCTAGTACCATAATAATAATAATAATAATAATAATAATAATAATAATAATAATAATAATAATAATAATAATAATAATAATAATAATAATAATACAATGCCAAATCAACTACAACACACCAATCTCTTTATCATGTAAATAGAAACTCCCATCCATAACCATGCATTGATTATCAAATTTCTTCAACCGTCAACTCAAGTTGATTAATAAAAAATTAGATAATAGATAATAAATTTATTACCTAAATAGATCATGTGTTGAATAATATTAAAGAATCATGAAATATAACATCACCCAATTCTTCTCATAAATAGAATAATTTTCTTTGCTTTTGCGTGATTTTGTTGGTTGGGATCTCGGGCTATCCTATTTAATGATACTTGAGTTTATATAAAAAATATACTTCCACAAAAATATTATTTTATTCAATATCTCAAACTCTCTAAAATTTTAAAAGCACACCCACCCTGGCAAACAAAATACATTTTTAAATTCATACTGACTTTCTACCCCTTTTTGCTCAAGATGGAAGATATTCATTTGTTGGAAGAAATACCAAACTTATATTTCTAGGTAACTTCCATATGTGAATCATTTGGTATTATTTACTATTTTAATACTATCTACATAACTTGCTAATTCAAACATTCTAGATTTCTACAACTATTGCCACCCTGACAGTCGACTATTTTTTTTAATTTATACCCTTTTTAAATTTTTTACATACATAATAATTTTAAAATTTAAAAGTACAAATTTTTTTTTGATAATACCCCTAAAATTCACCTATATAAATATACATACAAACAAGTCAAACAACACAAATCAAACAAATAACACAAGTATCTACATAGAGATGCAATATGATTAGTGTTTTATCTAAGTGTCCTAAGAGTTGACGAGATGATTTATTAGGTGATAAGTTTGATTAAGTTGGTAATGATGATCATGATGTGAATTTATATTAAGGATAAGAACCTAGAAAATATATGGACTTGGAGTAGACTAGGGAATTTAATTAGGATAAGGATTTAGAAGACATAAGACAAGATGACTAGGAGGATGAGACAAGTCAAATTGACAAAATGATAAGATAGATAAGACTTTAGATAGGATGATTGGGATATTTAGGACACAGGTAAAGATGACACATGAGAATATAATTGAGACAAAATACATGACAATAAGAATATTTAGGGTATAAGACAAGGTGGGATGATAATGAGATGAATAACAAAAGGACTAGGATATGATGACCGAATACTCAAGACATAAGACAATATAACTTAGATGTTTTAGGATTTTGTGGATTTTATGATTTTTAGGGTTTTTTACATATTTAAAAATTTTGGGTCTTTTTGGAATATGTATATACACTATACAAAGGGAGTTGCAATCAAATGGAATACCAAGCTTAGAAACTAAGATACATATAGATGGAATAATAGAGGGGTGAAAAAAGGATGAGGGTGGTGCTGAAAAGGGGATGAGGACAAAGAAATAATAGACTAGGGATTGTTAATGACCTAATTATGAAATAACCAAATATCTAGTTTCTTGGGTGTCCATTAGAGGATATGCCAGGATGATTCTAGAACATTTATCAAGACACCTTCTACATCCTTACAAAGGTCAAAATTAGAAGGAATGATAGACATGATATGATGTAGGACATGATGTTGGGTTATCAATAGGAGAAATGCACTAAGAGATAAGATATATAAGGATGAGATGGATGGGATTGATAAAGGATGGATTTTTCTCCCAAGTGTTAAGGTATAAATCAAAAAATATATTATTTTACCATGTTGCTAGAAACTAGTTTTCATCATGGTACTTTCACAAGGTGTAAGAAGACTAGTTTTAACCATTGGATGAATGATTTATTATTTTATTTTTATTTTTTACTTTTTTTATGGTATTTCAATTTATTAGAGGTGGGTGAGATATAAGATGCAGATATTTTGATGATCTTCAACCAACACCTATTCTAGAGAGATGTAATGTTAGGATCATGTTGTTGTTGATGGATATATTAATGTATATGTGATATTAACTTTCTCTTGATTAGGGCCCTTCCAAACATCTAGACCAAGTGTCATCATCACCCTTACAAGAGGAAATGTTTCTTGGGTAGGTGATGTGAGGTATGGACTAGATTATCTATTCACATTGATGGGGATATATTGCAATTGAATGGATGGTAAGTTTATGATAGAAAGGTGTGATGTGTTATTGTGGCATGGGATTAGTAGTCATACACATCATTGGAGATGTTGGACATTCTCTATTTGATTAGTTCCATATGAAAAAAGACTTTAAGAGGTATAAAACACTTTGAATTTTCAATAATTTGAAGAATTATCATCCATACTGATAGTTCTTCTAATATTATTTTGATTTTTAGACTTGATTATTTATAGACTTCCCCCTAGTGCCTAAATTTTGGCTTCACTAGAGGAGAATGATCTTTGAATTTGATGATCCCCTAGTGCCTAGAATTGGGATTTACTAGGGGAAGATGTTTTTTGATTAAGCTAATAATTTGAATTTAATTGATTTTGACTTATGGGATCAAAGATGATGTGATTATCAAGTATGAATTTTTTAATATGATCTTATAACTTCATATTTATGGCACATGTTATATTACTTAGGGAAGAGTCCAATAATGGATGTTCCTATTCATCCCTATGGAGGGAGGTGATTAAATGATCATTGATGGGAAGGAAAGTATCTATGATAGATGAAGGTGGGGGAGATGGTATAATGAGGTTAATGAGTGGTAATGGGGTAGTATGGTCCTCATAGGGGTTCTTAGGAATCCCAGTTTTGACATTAGATAAGATCTCCTCAAGATAAATAAAAGGATCACTAAGACTATTTGTAAGATACATGTTCAAAGTAGGATCAAATTCACTCTAATAGTCTTTGATAGATAAATCTTGTAAGAACTCTATTATGACTTCATCATCCTGATTGTGTTCAAAAGATATATCTTGTGATTGGTTGACATATAGATTATAGGTATATTTAAAAGTATAGGTATAGTTATCATCTACTATAGTATCTATGAGGGATGATGTTTTTAACAAGGAATATGATTTAGATATTGGTGTAAAACATGATCCCAATGCATATAACACTTGTATTAACTCTGATTTTATGTTGACTTTAATATACATGACTTGATGCTACTAATAGAAGATGTATTATAAAAAAATGACCTCTTAAAATGGGTTTTTTAGATGAGGAAGGGAGAAAGGATTCAAAAAATATAAGCCCATGGGGAATAGACTAATCTTTGATGCAGGATTTTTCAAAGATGGGAGGACCATGGAAGATGGATGTAGTGTCTTATCCTTGGCTTGGAGAGGGAAGGAATTGATTGTGATAGAGAATAGAATCTTGGCATACCTCTTCTTGTTTACCCTTTGATGTAGGATCATCTGATTCATTCTTTATTTTTATATAACCATGATCAATGAGGTCTTGGACATATTTTTGGAAGTTATCACATTGATTAATAGTATATCCCCAAGTTTGATGATATACATAGTATGGGTTAGCTTTATACCGAGAGGGTTTAGACTTGGTGGGATTAAGATGTTGTATGGGTGGATAAAGCATCATATCATTAACACTCTAGTACAAAACAAAAAATATGATTAAAAACTACTAAAAATTGCATATAAATGACCAAATATGATCACATGACCATTAGTAGTTTATTGCCAATCATTTATAATGTGACCAAATTGATGACTAAACCATTTTCAGTCATTTATTGGTTGTTTTGATTGATCAATTTGGTAGTATATTTATTCATTGATTTAGTCATTGATTGTTGTAATTTAGTCACTTATTTAGTCATTTTCTATTCACTGATATATTTAGTCATTATTGTTAACTAGTCATTTATTTAGTCATTTTTGTTCACTGATTTTTGTCCATTAGTAGTGTATTTAGTCATTATTTTGATCAATTTGGTAGTAAATTTAGTCATTTTTATTCACTGATTTCACTGGTCATCATTGTGTCATGATCACATTTTTTTAAAGTATTTTGAAAAAATAATATAATGAGATCACACAAGGAAATATATTATTAAGAAAACTACTAAAAATAATAATATAGAAATATATCAAAGCAAATCAATATCACACGAGGTAACCTCAATCCCTTAAAGCACGTTATTTCATGATAAATCTTGGTAAGATATTTCACATGTAAAATCATTATAGGATCATCCTAAATTTTAATAAAGATTGGGTGTGGGATTCGAATTTATGACATTGATTAATAGTATGTCCCCAAGTTCAGTGATATACATAGTGTGGGTTAGCTTTATACCAAGAGGGTTTAGACTTGGTGGGATTAAGATGTTGTATGGGTGGATAAAGCATCATGTCATTAACACTTTAGTACAAAAACAAAAATATATGATTAAAAAACTACTAAAATTTTCATATAAATGACCAAACATCACATGATCATTAGTAGTTTATTGCCAGTCATTTATAATGTGACCAAATTGATGACTAAACCATTTTTAGTCATTTATTGCTTGTTTTTATTGATCGATTTGGTAGTATATTTAGTCATTAATTGTTGTAATTTGGTCACTTATTTAGTCATTTTTTATTCACTGATATATTTAGTCATTAATTTAGTTATTGATTATTGTTAACTGGTCATTTATTTAGTCATTTTTATTCACTGATTTCTATCTATTGGTAGTGTATTTAGTCATTATTTTGATCAATTTGGTACTATATTTAGTCATTTTTTTCACTAATTTCACTGGTCATCATTGTGTCATGATCACATTTTTTATGATTATTTTGAAACAATAATATAATGAGATCACACAAGGAAATATATGATTAACAGAACTACTAAAAACTATAATATAGCAATATATCAAAGAAAATCAATATCACACGAGGTAACCTCAATCCTTTAAGGCACGTTATTGCATGATAAATCTTGGTAAGCTCTTTCACATGTGAAATAATTATAGGATCATCTTGCATTTTACTAAAGATTGGGTGTGGGATTTGAAGTTATGACATTGATTAATAGTATGTCCCCAAGTTTGGTGATATACATAGTATGGGTTAGCTTTATACCAAGAGTGTTTAGAATTGGTGGGATTAAGATGTTGTATGGCTAGATAAAGCATCATGTCATTAACACACTAGTACAAAAATAATAATATATGATTTAAAAACTACTAAAAACTATATATAAATTACCAAACATGATCACATGACCATTAGTAGTTTATTTCCTGTCATTTATAATGTGACCAAATTGATGACTAAGCCATTTTTAGTTATTTATTGGCTATTTTGATTGATTGATTTGGTAGTATATTTAGTCATAGATTGTTGTAATTTGGTCACTTATTTAGTCAATTTTTATTCATCGATATATTTAGTCATTGATTTTTGTTAACTGGTCATTTATTTAGTCATTTTTATTCACTAATTTCTATCTATTGGTAGTGTATTTAGTCATTATTTTGATCAATTTGGTAGCATATTTAGTTATTTTTATTCATTGATTTCACTATTCATCATGTCATGATCACATTTGTTATGAGTACTTTGAAACAACAATATAATGAGATCACATGAGCAAATATATGATTAAGAAAACTACTAAAAAATATAATATAACAATATGGCAAAGAAAATCAATATCACATGAGGTAACCTCAATACTTTAAGGCATGTTCTTGCATGATAAATCCTGGCAAGCTCTTTCACATGTGAAATCATTATAGGATCAGCCTACATTTTAATAAATATTGGGTGTGGGATTCAAAATATTCCATATTTTTTTATTTAATTTTTATTAAATATCCTTGGTGGTGGTTAACTTTGGTCTGGGTCCCTTTTCAATCATGCAATAATTTGATGAAGCTTTCTGTCATGGGAGGAGAAAGAGTCAGAACTAAGTCTTTATCATGTGATGAAACCAAAGTAGATTCTATGCTTTGGAGTATATGTTATGAAGGTGGAATTTCTCATTTTATTGAATGTCTAAATGTATATGATGAGAACATATCCATTTAGTTTTCTTCAAGTTGGGATGGTGACCATAAATTTTAGGTTGGAGGTATAGAGTTTCTTGTTAGTGAGGAGTCAATTGCTAAGACTAAAAGTTCATGTTGTGAGGGTATAAGATTGAAAAGACTTGCCAAATTTCAAGACTGAGAGGGGTTGAAAAAAAAATCATTAAATAAGAAGTGTCGATGAAGTTATAGGGAGGCTTTTATAGAGAGAGCTTGTGTAACCCTTGGGATAAGGTATGCTTCACCATCATGAAATATTTTACCCTTGAAGGTCATTTTAAGTGCCCTTATCACTACCATTTCACTCTTTTGAATCACTTTCATCACAAAGTGTTGGTTAACTTCCCCTTCTTCCTCTTGATTTCCTTGGAGATGTCTATTAAGTCTATAAAAAATTCCCTAAAAGAATACCCAACTTCCTCTGCCATTCCTCTCCACCAAGGTCTTATCTTTAGGATTTATCACTTTCACCTTGCATTATGTCCTTATAAGCCTTTAAAAGTGCAAGTGTTAGATATTTACCATGACATCAACCTTGATGAATATCACATTCCCCTGAGAATGGGTCCCCATGGTTCCTGACCATTTTCTGAGAACCTTGTTTTCCCCTCTTCAAACCTATCCCCTAAGTTTGAAAGCTTTTTCCCTCTTTGACTGGGCTCTAGTTGTCCCTCCTTGATAGTTGTGACTTCTAGATCCCCTGACCCTTCTCACTTTCTAGCTATCAAAGGGTTATGGGAGCTAAAAAAATAACCCTTCTTTTTTTGTCAATATAAAGAGGAAATCAAATTTTTAGATCAATTCTGAGAAGATCACTTAGGGAAAGAGTAAGAACAAAAAAGTGGTGGGGTGGAGCCTCAAAATTTGGTGAGTGACAAAAAGCACTTGAAGGCATAGGTGCAAGGTGAGAAGGCTATGAAAGAAGGGTCTAGTTTTGAATTTTAGATCAATATGGAAAGAAATATGAATATCAAGAGATATAGGAGATTGGTAGGGGAAAATTTTCATTGGTAAAGACTATGGATGATCCCTCTACCTCAGATCTAAGGGAGGAAGTAGGTAAATTAAAAGATAAACCCAATCTTGATCAAAAATTGGAGAAGGAGGGAACTAGTTATTTTGAGGAGATGAATGACTCCACTTATGATTCTGATAAGGAGGATTTCATAGATACTAGTGACAAGGAGAGCCAAATTGAAATAGAGTTGGAGGAAGTGAAGAAGGGTTTTCACTTCCTTTAGAATACAATGAAGGTGTTAACCACTATTTTCTTGAAAGTTGTCCACCATGTGGCTTCTTCCTTGTTTATTCTACAAGACCTCCTAGAAGAAGATAAAGATATAGAAGGAAAAATTACTAGCATGGAGAAACTTCTCAAGTTCATCAAAGAAGACTAGAAAGATTTGATAAAAAACTAGTATTTTTGTTATGGTTAATCCTTAGCCTATTTTTTGTTTCCTATTTTGATTTTGTCTATCTATTATTTTTTAGTTGTTAGTGGCCTTTGGCCTATTTTTATACCCCTTGGGATTTTTTTACTTGGGCTCTACACCCTCTTTGTAGACTTATAATATCAAAAACATATAATTGATGTAATTGTAAATTCTCACTTCTTGAAAGAAGAATTTAGAAAACCTTCAATATGGATTACAAATGATGATTAAAGACACCCATTACACTATTTTACTTGTTACATTATGCAATCAAGGGTATCCTTTTAGCTTCCATTAGATGCATAAGTATTATTAGTAGTAGTACATATATTTTAAATGTATCTATCTAAAAAATGTGGAGAGGTGTTAAATTTTAGACTCCTATTTTAGATTTGTCACATACCATACTAATTAAGACTCCATTAATTTATATCTGACAAGAGTATGAAAAAATTTAGGTCATAATATTAAGTACAAGAAAGGTAATTCCAATTAGGCTATAGATTGCTTAAGTCACCTCCAATTAAGTAATAAGAGTACCTTAATATTAGGAACAAGAAAGTAGCTCCAATTCTATTTGAAACTAATTTTGTCACCTCCAGTTATAGCATTAACAATAGTCATGGATTCATGTGGAAATGAGACTTTTAAATGGCCCATGTTGTATGGCAGTGATCCTTAATTTTATTCATAGACCACATAAAATGTATAAATATTATTATGCTCAATATGTAGAGTATGACTATGATGAATCCATGAATATTTCTCATGAATCAACATTTACAGCATTATGTAATATAGCTTACTCTAATTTGAAACTTAGGATGAATTAATAAATGTGCCACCAAACATATGACATAATGATGAGACTTTAAAATATATGACAAAACATAGAAAAACATAATCAATCATTCATTTTCACATAATGAAACAACTATTAAGAAGGTAAAATACTAAAATTTTATTGATAAAATGTGTTCTTATAGTAGATAAAAGATAGAAATATGTGTCTTTTCTTTGAAAAATGTGTTAATACAAAGTGTGTTTCTTAGTGCTATGATTGAGAAAACTGAGTTGCAATGCCTCTCTAAAATAGACAAAATCACTAAGAATAACCTTGAATAAAACATTCAAACTATTGTATAAAGTAGTGGGCCAAGTTGTCTAACAACTAGTACATGATAAACATAAACTATGTCATTTTTTTAAAATATTTTAGTGGCCACCATATGAAGGTCCCTTGTTTCTCTTTTAGATGGGCAACTCCATCTATTTTGTATTTATAAGCAAGGGGTATGTTACTTGTGACCTTTAAAATATTTACATTTGCATCTCCTATTCCTTTAAATTTGACTCCATGTATAATATATAGTGAGTGAATCTACCCAATGCCCATAGGAGCACCATCAAATATATCCAACACCTAGACTTTATTGCCTTCTTGGATTTTATCAATAAATTTCTGCAAAAAAAAAATACACATTATATTGAGATGTAAAACACACATTATATTATAAAAATGGAGTGGGGTAATGGTTACATACAGAGTTAAATAGGAAATTTGAATTGATTCTAGGTTCTTTGAGAAGAAAATGGTGACCTGAGGAAAGGGGATTCACAAAGTGTTGATGGAAATTTAGGATATGGTAGAGTTAAAATGAGTCAAAAGGAGAATATTTTGGCTATCAATTCTCTTTTAAATGTTGGAGGTGGTTATGCACGATGCTAAGATGGAAGAGTGCCCTTCCTGATGGTATAATGACTTTGTTTCAATATTGTCCCAATATCAAAAGACATTCTACTTATCATTGTTTATGATTGATAAGTCCCACAATTCTAATATGGGAACTTTGGAAGGAATGGAACAAAATATTATTCCAAGACAAGGAAATGAGTCTCATATCCCTCCAAAACAAGATTGACTCAAGTATTTTGGAAATAGTTAATAATAAATTAAACTCTATTAAGTTAAAATAACATTTTAAGCATGAAGAATGACAAAACATTGAGATAGATAACTGACAACTATTATATTACCTCAACTAATTTAGCATAACTATGACGATTCTTTTATACATTCTTGTCCAGTTCATCATGATCACTATCAATATCATTAGATATATTGACATCATGAAGGTGTTATTATTTTCCTCCTGATTTGATAAAATTTCTCTGCATGTGGTTTAGCCATCATGAAAACAATAATATAAAGCATTTAATATTGAAGTAAAGAATACAAGCTATAAATTTGTCCAAAAGAACATTTTTTGGATCCTCCAATAATAAAGAAACTAGGTTGGATTATCCTACAATTATATTTCAATAGTCTACATATTAAGAGGCATTTGTATACATAATTTCCAAACAAGAAGAAATAAGATCAATAGAGCCTCTTATCTCAGATGAATCCATGGATTTATGCTCATTCCATGTAGAAATTATAGGGTTAGCAGAGGTAACCAACTACAAAACTTACTGAGTGAGACTAAATATGAAACTCATTACTTATCAGTACCCTTCATTTGAGTTGACATGATATATAGAGGCTCCTACTAGGCATTTAATAGATGGCTATTAAATCTATGTTGATGAACTAGATTTCTACTTCATCCCACTCTTAGATTTACTAGGTCGATCTAGTGTTGTCATATAATTGACAATATCTTCTGTATCTACTTCTATATTACTATTTTCCACCTAAAATATAATGTTAATTTAAACATATAGTTATTTTAATAAAAAATTGAAATAAATAACACAATGTAAATTGAACCAAAAAGCCATACACTTATTATAAATTTATCCATTTTGGCCTATAACCCACCTTGGCCAAATGTATATCCAACCCTCACATTATCTCTTGCTCTCTTTCCTCTGTTAATCTTTGCCAAATATTCTTTAGAATGCATACTTTATTTCAATGCCTCCCAATATTTTGGAGATAGAGTGAAGTCTAACCTCTCTTTTCCCTTCATGACTATTTTTATGTAATTGTATCTAAAATTGTTCATTAAAATTCTCATATTTTGCTTGCAATATTTTATAGAGATTTGTCCACCAATAGTCTCAAAAGTATTTTCCATTATTTGCATAAAATTTTCCACTGTTCATGAATCTTTCTATGCAAAACTTGATTTAAAAATATCCAAATGGGCCCTACATCTTACACCCAACTTAGAGGCCCACTTTGCAGCATTTGGCCCAAAAGCTCACCATCTCTTGATACCTCAACCAAGACTGGATTCTTGCCTTCTAATTTTATTTGTTTTTCATTCCTCTCTGTAGATTTGTATAAATCTTGACTCAATCTTTGTCTTTTGATAAAATTAGACACATCTTCTATTAAACCACTACCAATATTTTTAGCTAATCCACTAGTTCTATCAAAAGTTCTAGATGCAACACTCTGGGGCACAACAAATGCAAACAGTCTCTCTTCATGACTTTCATTAACCAAAAATTCATGCTCCTTGGCCACATTAGGTGTGGCATTAGTAGGTATATTAATACTGGTCTCTATATATTTCACTTCAAACACATCCTTTAATGTTAAATAAATCATCTATAGACCTATTGTTTCTTTACTATGATTTTTTTTCAATAATCTCTCTTAGACTTTGTGCTAAGATATCATCATGATGTTGCACATCACCTTGTGATACATCAGGCTACACATCACCATGTGTTATTTTAGGCTACACATCACCATGTGCTATATCAGGCTACACATCACCATATGCTATATCAGGTTACACATCATCACAACTATTATTTTCACCGATTGTATTTATTGAATCACAAATACGTTGGATTTTATGAGATGGTAACACTATTTCTTTTCTTTCCTTTTGTTTTTTCTCTGCATTTTTTTCACTCTTTTTATTTCCTATAAAACAAAAAAATATCATATTATGTCTTATATACATAAATCTCTTGCCTATAAAATTTCATTGAACTTTATTAAACAAATAATATACTACTTAGTGGATTTATAACTTGCCTATTTGTCAAACCAAGACATGATAAATATTCATTATTCTTAGCCACTTTTTCTCTATGAAAGCACTCCTAATATGTCAATGAAATTTCAGCATTATGATAACTATCAAAACTAATTTATGCCTTACAATACTTTCCCTCATTTCTTGAAGTCTAAATAAATACTAATGTATAAATCAACAACTTGAATTAGTAAAACTTTATTGAGTTCATAAGGTAAAATGGAAACTTAAAATATAAATTAATTTATAGATTAAAAATAATTTGTAGTTAAAAACCTAGAAGATATTTACAATTATATGTATCAAACTATCAATATGACTATCCCTTGTTTCAACTAGATATTGACACTTATGAATCTTGATCACTCCTATCTGTATCTAATTTATTTTCTTCTTCATCTTCATCTATGACATGTAATACATTCTCTCTCCCAATCTCTTCATTAGTAATCAAAATATCTTCTTCAAACACTCCATCATCATCTCTATCCACTTCTTCAAATGTTTCTTGTAAATTAGCATATTGCCTATTAGGCATTATATCGACAACTTCCTTGAATTTTCATTTGGAATGAGAATTTATTTGAATGACATATGACCATGCTAGGATTTTTACATCATCAATTAGAAATTATTAGTTCATTTGAAGAGGGTAAACATATGACTCATCTATCTATGATAAAAATTGTCTTGTATTTATGTGTATAAATCCATACTCATCAAATTATACTGTGGATGGTTGGATCCACTTAAATTTTAATAATATAGGACTATTTTCACAAAAATCCACTTGAATAATTTTTTGGATGAATCCAACATAAAATTTATTCTTAGTTTTGTGAAGAAACTCAGCACTAATAACACAATCACAATTTGTCTTTCCTTTATATTTTTTGTCCACTCTTAAATGACTACCATAGGCCCATATTCCACTAAAATGCATAGTACATAAATGTGGAGATTGTGAAATGTCACTTTCCTCCATTGTTATATCTTGACCTTCTTCTTTTCTATCACTGACTACATTAGCAATCCATTCTTCAAATTTTGAAAAATAATCACCTCTAATCAAATCATGATGTCTGTGCTTTTGAGGTCGATGTTGCATCCAAGCTTGATTCTATTATTCATATTTCCTAAATATAATTTTAACATACAAATATTAAGATTAATAATATAAATGTGTAAATGCAATTTAGTGAATAAATTATTGTGTAAATTTTTTTACCTATGCCACTTATCAAATGAACATGTGTTTTAAATAATATAGGCATGTATCACACTTTTTTCTTGATGTGATAGCTTAAAGTGACATCCTTTGCCTTCTAATACTTCACCTGAAACTCTCTCATCTTCATCATCATCCCATACACTTTGATTGACATTTTTTAAATCCTTCATATATTTTGTGCAAAATCTCATGGCCTCTTGCATTGAATATCCCTCAGACATGCCACCTTCTAGTTTTTCCCTAATATGAATAATTGTTTTCAAAACCTTGATATATCATTCTATAAGATACATCCATCTTGTTCTTATTGTACTATAATGCTCTAGTTCATATTCTAGATGTATCAAAAGATGCATAAAAATGTTAAAGATTATTGGTGGAAATTCCCATTCTAATAGACAAAGAACTTCAACAACCTCCTCCCTCAAACTATCAAAGTTCAAAGGATCTAATATATATATATAAACTCATTCTCTTTAATATTAGGCACAAACTTATAATTTCCAATATTGTCCCCTTTACCAAACTTGATATATTTACCACAATAGGTAAAATATTCTTGATTATGACATGATAGTCATTGGTGTTAAGACCTCTTAAGCCATTAATGTCAATTTGGATTCTAATACTACTACTTACATATTCAGTGGGAAAGTGAGTTTAAGACATCAACTGTAAGAATTGTGCACATTGTTCCTATGTCTAGACATAGGGAGCACTAGGTTTTCTATATTTTTCATCATCACATTTTTCAACCCAAATATTTCAATGAATATTTAGTTATCAAAAGTGTTTGCATGATTAAATAGTATCAAAAGCACCAAAAGGAGTTTCTATAATAGCATAAACTATATTTTTCTTAGTATGCATCAAGTCAATAGTATGCCTAATGTCTATATATTTAAAGTATGGAAACTTATAGAATATGTATAACTATTTTACACCACTTTCATTACATGGATCATATCTACTACTAGTAATCCTATCATTTTCAATAAATAACATTCTTTTTTGTCCATTCTCAATAATGTAATCACCCATTATTAGCAATGGTGCTTCATAATTCTCTTCTTGACCATCGAAACATGTTTTTTTTTGATGATATGGATGATCCATTTTAAGATAAGCATGATGTCCACAATAAATACACTTACACCAACTTCTTGATTGCCTCAAAAAATCCTTAAAGTTGTAAGAAGGATATCCATGGTATTTATGAACATTGAGACTAGATAATGTACCATATGTAGGAAGATCATATATCATAAATAATAAGGAAGCTCTTAAAGTGAATTTGATTGAATGACCATCCCTTAAAGATTGAATTTCTTCAATTCCTTTCCAAAATTCCATTAGCTCATCATATAATGGCTCTAGATAAGCATCGATTGTATCTAAGGTCATAATTTAATTTCTTGGTATAATCCATTATATCATTAAGAAAAATGGTTTAGTTTCTAACCATGGAAGCAAGTTATAATTTATTAAAAATAATGGCCAAGTTAACCATTTAGTTCTTTGATCTAAGAATGTGTTCACCCTATCTAGAGCCAAACCCAATCTTATATTAAGAGGATCTTGAGGAAAATTAGGCCATCTATTATAAAATTCCATCTACGTCTTAGAATCAAGAACATCTCATTATTTTCCATCAATGATCTTATTTTGGGCATGCTATTGCATAATCTCAACAATGTCTCTACACCTATACATTCAGAGTAATCATTGGATTATTAAAAAGTTTTGAAGAACCTTTCTAGGAACCATATCTAATTTCAACCCTTATCTATACCTCACTTCATGACATTTTATATATTCACTCTCACTTGAAAGATTATTATTAAATAATACACAACCATTCACACATGTATGGATGTTTTCATACCCTAAGCCTAGCTTAGTGATTTGATTCTTACATTAACTTCATTTTGTTGGCAATGTGGAGTCAGGTGGTAATGAACTTAATAATGCCAATAACTAATCTATACTCTCATTTTTCTAACAAAACACCACAATCAAGTTAATAATTTTAAGGATCATTGGAAAATTACTTAACTTGTAATTAGCATACACATGATTTAAAGCATCCTCCATCAGGTTGGCCCAATCATTGTTTAAACCCTCATTAAACATTCTAGCAACTTCAAACCCTTTGTCTAACATTATTGCCTCTTCATCTATGTTTGGTTCCACTTCATCTATGTTTTGTTACCTCTTCATCTCTCACACTCTAAAATTATATCATATCTTCATAATAATTGTAATCCCAAGGGCTTATACCATTATTCCCATATCTTATCATATGTCAAGAAATCAGATTTATTTTTCTCACCTTTCCACCAAGATAGTCATTACATGGACATGGATATTTTTCCATGTCCCTCTCATCAGCTACTTTCTCATCAAATGCATGGTATTGATCCATAATCAACATTCAACATTGAACCATCTATAATTTTATACACATAACAACAAAATTATTTTGGGGAAAATCAGCAAACCAAAAGTTTAAGATTTTTTGAAAATATAGAGAAAAAATAGATTTTTATAAAAATGTAAAAAAAAATAGACTAAGAGACAATTTTTTTTTTTTTAATTGAAAGGAATTTTTTATAAATAGAGATATAGAGAGAAAATAAAATAGAGATTTTAACTAATGAATTATAAAAGATATATTTTTGTAGTTTATATTCCAATTCCTGATTATATTGCATTGCACATCTTTCAAACTCAAAGAATTACTTCACATTACATAACTAATAACTACATGTTGATAGATGACAAAATTTCAATTAAAATATATTTTTTACAAAGTCAACCTAAGAAGTTATGAAATTACTTCACATTGCATAACTAATAACTAGGAGCACTTGCCAATTGCATTTGCTTGTCATGGCATTCTATGAGACCACATTTCTTTGAGGAATTTTTTTCAAATAGTTCACTACCTTATCTACGCTACCACATTTTTCATACGTGTCTACCAAATAATTTTATTAAACAATTCACTACTTTGTTGCTATGGTTAAAATCCTAAAACAAGTGCTTTCGAACAAGCTATGGATGCTTGGAAAAAATCTATCAAAGCATAGACAAGGAAGTGAACTGGTTGAAAAAATGCCTCAAATAAATGTGGTCTCATGGTGATGGAATGCCATGAAAATCCATAATAATTCTCTTGTCATGGCATTCCATCACCATGAGACCACATTTCTTTGAGGCATTTTTTCTAAAATTCATCCTAAGAGTCTATATTCCTTTTATAATTATTTTAGGAGTCATTCATCAGCATCCCATAATGTGTTTTTTTGTATCTTATCATAGCCCTATAGTACATTCAAATATCTTTGGTGGGTGTGTGAGAACTAAAGGAAGTGAAAAGATAGTTATTGTTTCCCTACAACATGCAGAAACCTTACTTGCAGTGTTGTAATATATAGATACTAGTGCATTCAAATAGTTGTGGTGGGTGTGTATGAACTAAAGAAAGTGAAAATAAAGTTAACATTTCCTTACAACATGTAATAACTTCACTTGTGGTGTTATGGTGTGTGTGTGTGTGTGTGTGTGTGTGTGTGTGTGTGTGTGTGTGTGTGTGTGTGTGTGTGTGTGTGTGTGTGTGTGTGTGTGTGTGTGTGTGTGTGTGTGTGTGTGTGCGCGTGTATTACCACGGCCCCATGGAGGTCTCAAAATTAATTGGCAGGTTGGCGGCAAGAGTTTGAGTAGCATAGAATATTTCACTATGACCCCATAATAAACAAAATGTTGACCTACTGTGATGCGGTAAGAGCAAATAGTAAAGAATAATCAAAGCCTTATGGCAGACAAGAAGATAAATGGTAGCATGATAGTAAGGGTAGATTATTATTTTAATAAATATGATGTATGTATGGTAAGATGGCTTAATGTTACTATAACTTTATATGAGTTGGATGGATGACCTTTGATTGGAATTTTATAAAATGAACTTAGAAAATATATTTAATTGGGGATTGGTGGATTGGGTGGGGCTGGTTTAGGGTATTTTAAAATGGTTCCCTAAATTTTATCTATATTTCTATATGTATAATTAATTTTTTAAATTAAATGATATTAATATTGTGGTTGATTTTTAAATGTGGAGACCACCTTTTTAAAGTTTCATAATAGTTATTATGTTATTTTATGTTTTTGGTATAATATCATATAATCTCATAACATTTCATGACCTTATTTTATGATTATTTTTCATCTATTAAAATTATCAAATTTGAATTCAAAGTCACTTATAAATAGATAAGTTTTGTAACTCATTTCACACATAAGCATTATCAATTACACACTTAACTTTGAACATATTCATAATATATGAGACACATATTTTGTTATATCAATATTCTCATCAATTTTATTATTCCATCACATAGTGTCTCACTATTAAAGGGTCAGTCAATGGATATTAGCCACCCAAACCTTAATATACATAGTTAGAGATATTAAATCTCTAGAGTCTACACTCTAGATTTTTCATATATTTTCCTTGACACTCTAGGTCAAAAATTTAACTATGAAAGGTAAATATGAATCACAACAAATGAATTCTCTACTTGAGAAACCTATTAGGATAATTTTGTATGATCATGACAACCATATACTACCAAATCCAAATGTTAGAGAAATAATAATCACAACTATAATTGCATATTTCTAAGGTCAGATTTTTTACATAAATTTTGTGTAACACTTTGTATAATATATGTTATTTCTATCTATTTTCATATTTCAAATAATGTCTTGTGGGCTATTGGTAAGTGGTAAAAGTTATATAAAGTATGTCCCATACTCCCACCATAGTCAAATCTAATGCTTGCAGTGATACAGTAAATAGTGAAGGGATGCTAAAAGATCATGTGGTCTTATGATGGTTAGATCAAAGGATCGTGATAATGAAGTATGAGGTATAAGGGGTAACATGTATATCCATCCCATGATGATGTGTATCAAGGATTTTAGGGTTGTGGTAAGTGGTGAAAGATTTGGTATAACCATCCAAAAGCTTCCACGATCCTGTGATAGATCTAAATAGGTCTTCGGTGATGTGGTAAAGTATTAAATGATGAAATAACTACATCTTTGCCCCAAAATGGTTATCATTGATGCCTAGGATTAAAGTGCCCACCTAGCCATTAGATTAGACTAAATCAATGGCTTGTGTTTGAAAGACTTGAATACTGAGATTTATTGATTTCATGGCATGAACTAAAGTAATGGTGAAATGATCAGCTTCATAGTAGAATAAAATTTAGAATTTATTTATATATTGTCATTCAATCAAATTTAGTGGTACTTGTAGATGGTGAATTCAAGATCTGTGTTTACACTTTGGCCATCTTTAAATCATGTAATTTTGCCTCATCACTCTCTTCATAAAATTTGGTCTTTAGTTTGTGCCTTGTTTTCAAGTGGTTTGGTAGAGCAAGTGACTATCAAAACCCTAGTTCATAAAAGCATCAAACTATGGCACCTAAGAAATCTGAGTCTACAAGTAAGAGCACTAAACCCCCTATTCCTAAGAAGTGGTCCCTTCAATAGTCATTGTTGGATATTTTTAAAGATTTAGTTGATAAAGTGTATAAGAAACTATTGAAGGATGTAGCAGAGGGGTGTCGAGATGCTAGAGTCCCTATCTTAGGATGGAACGTTTTTTAGTATTTTTGTGAAAATCAAGACAGACAGGGATTAGTTGCAAACCCATGGAATTTTTATTTGGCTAATCTTATGGTGTAAAATGTATTCAGTGATGTGAATTTGAATAGGATATTGGCATAACACTATCATCTAGCCACCAAAACTATCAGGTTGTCATATGGGTCACCATTAGTGGATGTGGACAAAAATGCAATTATTGATTTCTTCATGCTCAATAAGCAATCCCTCACAAAATTTGACTTGAAGAAGAGTGAACAAGAATATACCAGTCTGATAAATACACATAGGAAAGGGGAAAATAATAGAAGGATTTCAATCCCAACCACTATAGTTGATCCTTTTCCAGTTGATGACTTTATTGTGTATTTCAAAAGGACATATTTTTCTTTATGTCAAGTGCTAGGAATTAATTCCCAAGATAGAATGTTGTTTGGCATGATGATGGTCATGAGAATATAAAACCTAAAGTTTAATTTTGAGTATGATTTTACATCATTTATTGAGAAGAAATTACATGAAAGATTTTTGCAAATAAGGGAGAACAAGACACCTATGGAGTTAAAATATTATTATTTGTTGTGTCATTTAATTTTGTATGAGAATAGAAGGAATTGGTCTAATAGGATGGACTTGAGCATGATTGATCAAAATGGATAGAGATTACCTACACAGTGTTGGTGTTATAAATGGTACAGTCATTATCAGAACTATAACTATGTTGTGTTCCATGATAGTTTCTTAGTCATAATAATGAATTCCCTTGGTAGCCTATTTCCTAGATTGACTAAAGAGGTCAAATAAATGTTGAGCTCTCTTGTTCATAGGCCATAATAGGGCCACAAACATAAATTTGTTGATTGGTATTTCTTGCCTGAGCATACTATAATATGAGTATATAGGTATACTTAGCCACCCCATGTATTGCAAAAATTTGTGCCAAACATAATTTATTTTCTTGAATTCATGTGGTAGATGCTCTAGATGGAGAAAGATGTGATGAAAAAATAAAATAAGGGCACATTTATTCCAGATTCCATTATGTTTGGTGAATGGTACATTGGTGAAGATACATTGGAGGAGTTGTAAGCCTATTTGAAGGCTAAATATTCTTTGAAATTAGGGATAGAAAGGTTTTGTGATCTAGAGGGTCACATGAACTTTGTTAGACAAGTAATCCTTACCAAGATGGGGATATCCCATCAAATCAATTTTGATGAGGATGTGATTAGAAATTATGTCACATTTAAAGAGGTATATAATAGGAAAATAAAATGGGAAATTTTGAAAAAGATTGAGGATGACAAAGGAAAACAAAACCCTACTTTTTTAGGACTTTTTGTTGAAGAGAAGGGCCCTTTGAAAAGAATAGGTTTGATAATTGATAATTTTGAAAAAATATATGGATAGTCTAAGAAGAAACCTATAAAGGCTACCAACCTCCCTATCAAAAATCCAATAGGATTTATGATTCAAGAACCTAGTCTAGATGAAATGTTAGTGTAATATCTATCTATTCCTGATTCACCACCTGCCAAAAGGCAAAAGACTGATGATGTTTCTCCACTGGTTCTATATGAAATGACTAAAGGAGTTGTTCACTCTAAGGAGGTGGCTAGTATTTTGAGGCATATGGGAGATGAAGAGGAAGTTGATCAACCCCTTATTGGTCAAGAAATAGAAGCAAAAAAATTAGAAGCAAGAATGGATGAACATGCACAAGGTGAACTTAAACTACAAGAAGATGAAAGGATTGTGGATTTGATGAGGTTCATCGAGGATGATGATTTAATTAATACCCTAGAATTCAAATATTTTTGGCTCAAAATGAAGATGACAAAATTTTTAGAAAACATGGAAATAAATAAAATGGGTCCTAATGAATCTCAATATGCTTAAATTGTGACACAAACTTTCAAGGATTTGAAAATTGATGAAATAAATGCCAACCTTGATGGGGCTAGACAAATGGTTTTGAAGAGTAATATGTTGATCATCCCTGGGCTTGAATTAAAGATTTTTTTTTGGTGTACCAAGTGACAAATCAAGATGACCCCATGATGGTTTTTGAGTTTTATTATGAGGATGGTGTCAATGGTTTTGGGTTTAACCCAAAGATAGAGACTCTAAAAATATGGTCCACATAGAAGAACACCAACAATCCAAGATTACTTGATGTAGTATAAGAGCTAAGGGGAACAACTATGGTGAAATTTTTTTAGGATACATCATTGCTTGAAGATACCACCCTTACTATGTACTTTTTAATGTTCACACAAGATGTTGTCAATAAAATGGAGCAAAGATTGCTCGACTATGAAAAAACTCAAATTGAGATGAATGATGAAGTGAATAGGTTATACTTGGAAAATTTCAAACTAAAGCAATAGTTGAAGGGTGTTGATTCTCAAATCCAAGCAATTGTGCCATACCAAGTGTCTATGCCACAAATAACTAGTGATAATACATTCCCAGTTGATTAGTTGAATGCATTGAAGTTGAAGTTGGAGAAATAAATTGAAGATTTTAAAAGGCAAAATGTAAAGACAAAGGATGAGGTCAAATTGAAAATCCTTTAGGTGTTTGAGAAGATTTTGGAATATAGAGTAAAATTGGTTGTTGAAAAGTTGGAAGATGTTCATGATGCAATTCTTCATTATCTCATGCCATTGATCAGTTTAAAGTCAATCTTTCTATTTTGGATCCATATACAATATATGGCAACCTGCACACCATACATTTCTAATCTTGTGCAAAGTTATACAAAGAGATCTAGGTGTTTTGGCCTCACTCGAGCCAACAAAGAAGATTTTGAAAATGATCTTGGATGAATTTCAATATGTGAATGGTGAGAGACATAAAATGCAAGCAAATATTGATTCTTTTGCTACCTTCAAACTCTAGTTTATTCCTTCCATTTTGATAAAGGACAAAAATATCAACTATTTTGATGCATGGAAAAGTGAATATGGTTAAACAATTTCTCAAGTTATTGATTTCTTGAAAAAAGATCAAAACATAAATATTTTCAGTTTCAATGTCATTTGGTATAGAGTAATTTCTCTAGATGTTATATATGCAAAGTTCATCATTGATGTCAAAGTGTTGCTGGACAAAATATGGAAAGATCACCAGGCCAACCTACTCCAGATCTAAGAATATAAGTGGCGTAATGATTTCATAGTGTACTAATGAGATAATAATTATTTGATGACTAAATAATAAGCAAGTCAAGTATGTAAAGTAGCAATGAGCATCAAGCTAGTGTCAACATGGCACCAACAAATCTTGGGCATCCTCCTATTTTGTCTTTTTCTTGTTTTTAGGCTTTCCAATATGTATTCAAAATATATTTGGTGGTATTTTTAAGACTTGTAAAAAAATATATGTTCTAATAGGTCATATTAAGGGGTGGGTATATAAAAAGTAATTTTTTGGAATGTGAAAGGTCTGAAGCTTATAGCTTCCTTCACCCATATAAGAAGGAAACCAAGACCTTGGGAAATATATCTAAGAGTTTTATTTTGGAAAAAGACATTGTAAGGCCTACTCTTCAAAAATATATCAATAAAATCAAACCACATTTCTCAGGTGCAATATATCTACTTCTTAATTACTTATTGAATATTCATGTTATACTTTATTTGGTTATCTCTATTTTTATTTCTCCTTGTTATTTGAATTTAATATATCAAGTATATTTTTAGTTCTTAATTTTTTTTTTGATATTTGGATAATTAAATTCCCTTAAATAGATCACTATAACTTGGAGGATTCAATTTGGATTATTAAGAAGACCTAGGTAATAATAATCTTGCATGTCTATGCTAGTCATAGACAATCCCATGCCAAGTAATTTGAGTTATGGCTAGATATAAAGCATAAATATTTCTATGAATAGACTCTATTACCAAATTTTTGAGAAAGGCACCAATCAATTCTTTTCTAGAATCATTTCTTTGTATCATATTCAAAATTTTCATTTTTAATTTTTTATTGTGTGGGAGTAGGAGTAATAGTAGAATAAAAAATTAAAAAGAAAATAATTCAAATCATATACCAATTTGGATTAGGGTGAATTATATGATTTAATTGAAAAAATTACATAAATCCTTTAATTTACTCTAAAGTCACTAACAAATTTGAGGAGTAATTAATCATTGGTGAATATAAGGTAATACCCACCTGGGCAAAGTAGATTCTAAAGCGTATAAAATCCTAACCACTTGGGTTGATTATCTCAGTTGGCCAAATTAGTTTCATTACCTAATCATAAAGCTTGGCATCCTTTCAAGGTTTTGCATACTAAAAATTGAGAACCAATAGAAGGCTTTGGAAATTTTAAGAAAGACAACTCGCATAGATCCATGTGATGCCCATGCATTTATCAATATGGGTAAATTATTAATATCATCAAACCCCATTATAGCCTTAGATTCTCTTAAGATATCAAAGTCTCTTTCAAAGAAGAGAAAAAAATAAGTACCCATTGAATTGTTAAACAACATTGGGGTTCTTCATGTTGAGCATGATGAACTAGAGTTGGCTCAACAAAATTTTATGGAGGCATTAGGAAATGGCATTTGGGTTGAATTCATAAATAAAAGATTTAATGCCAATTCTATAGTTTTTTCTATGAACTTTAAGGATATGTAATTATTCTAATGACTAGAAGAAGGTGGTGTTTCACTTGAGTTACAAGTTCAATTCCCATATGCTCCAAAATTCATAAAGGAAAATAATGAAAAAAAAGTCCCCTAAACCCTAAATTGTCTGTATGGTTCTGGTACTCAGTTGCCTATATAAGTTTCCAATAATAAATCTATATATTTTTTGTTTAATGTAATGAGGGTTTAAAATCACCTTTGAATTTTTTGTAGAGGCCATCCCCAAATCTGACTTCACTGCAGAGGGCCTCACTGACTTCAAATTCTTTACAACAAACTCTAAATTCCTTGCTTGACTTTTTAGAAATCTCTAGGTCCTCTCCAAACAAACTTTATCACCCATGCAAGTAAATACTATAACCCAAAATACCTTAGTACCAGGCTAATTAAAAACTAATGAAATGAGGAAATATTCAATGAATAATGAATTACACATAATACACTCCCACCAGAAATATTTTTTAAATTTTTTGTCTAATTTGAATTTGCATGAGTAACTATTTAGTCATTTTTATTTGTATGACAAAATAATTTTCTATTCAATGACAAAATTAGTCATTTATTTACTCATTTATAGCTGAGTTGCAAAAAATTACTAGAATTTAGACATTTTTAGTTATTTTGATTAAAATGTTTAGTCATGTAGTCATTTATTTGCCAAAGTCTACTAGTAACAACAAGCTAGTGAAAGAGGGATTCTAATGCCATATGAAGAGGAGTATATGGAATATCCTCACTTCATTCTTTAGATGTGGAATCATTGGGTTTTAGATTTGATGGTTGTTGACATGATTGGATGGGTGGACTAGTAGTAGATGAGGTGTCTTGGATATGATTCCATTTGATAATATAAAAAGGGGTGGATGATTATATATGATTGGTGGATGGATAATTTGAATGAGATTCGGTGGTGTGAAGACTAGGAGTTGACTTATGTGGATGGGTGTAGATTGGAGGTAAGGTTGGATGGATGGGGTTGAAGTCTATAGGATGTGGAATTCTCATCTCAAGGAGGCATGAAAAAAGTACATCCTTATTGGTGATGAGGAATTTATCAATTAGTTTATCGACCAAATTTATTTTGGATGCCATGAATAAATATGGGAGAAAGTATAGATGATGTGGTTCACCAACCCTAATCAATAGGTGTGTGGGATTGAATGGAAAGACTAAGCGATGAAGATGGGATGTGTGGTATAAATTTGGATAAAGGCTTGCTTTAGTCTGATCTCAAGTTTGATGTGATGTGAGGTTAGATGAATTAAGGCAAGATCAAATTAGGACATGAGGTAGACTTTGATGATTTGTGATTGGATTTGACTAGGGGAGTTACAATAAACTATAAGATTTGATAGGGGGATAGATGGCCCAAGAGAAATGATTTTGACTAAGGATTAATTAGATTAAGAATAGATCAAGACTAAGATGATCCACTTAAATATGATGAGATGATTTGATTAAAGGATTAGATAATAGGATTAGATGGTGTAAATGACTCAAACTTGATTAGACACAAGAAATATAATGATGAAGACCCTGTTATGGAAATAGTTACTTTCCAATTTATATGTATGAATACAGACTTGATGGGATGACTAGTATAGACAAGGGTATGACAAGGTAAGGATGGGTTGGACTATGATTAGGTTAGGTTACAAGGGATAAATTGATTAGGCTGGACAAGGTTAATACAAGTGACAAGGGTTAACTAAGGTGGGTTTTGTGATGAGTAATGTGTTTTGGACTAAGAATCCAAGGATGAATAAGATAAGGCATGATGATGTGGGAATATGGTGATGAAAGGACTAAGATGTGACAAATATTGGTCATGGTCAAGGTGGATTAAGTGATAACAATGATTCTAGGGATGATTAATATTAAGGATAAGTGATGAATATGAGATTGGACTATGATAAGATGTGATATATGGATGAAAAGAATTGATTAGGATAAGTAAATGATGGGGGTATGTCTAGTGATAGGTAAGACTAGACTAGGATATGAATACAATGTAAGATGAAATAATTTTTAAAAGGATGTACAAAGAAAATATGTACAAGAAGATATTTATAAGGATATATAAAATGATATAATGATGAGACAAAGATATACAAGATGATGATATGTGAATATCTAGATAGGTGTATATAATATTGGGTAAAAGGATGACTTGGTTCACAAACAACATATGTCTAACACAATACTCACCAAATCAATAAAACCATAAACCTAAAATTAGTAAACTAATTTGGGTGTGTAACTCAATGACTACATTGTCTAATGCTTCATGGGTGAGGCTTTAGGCTAGTGACCCATTAAAGAATCTCCCAAACCCTCTCAACCCTATTTATACATGATAGTCACTTAGGAGCTGATATTGACTCCAAAAACAAGTTACATGTTATGACTGATGCTTTTATGCTAGGATGAATGGGCTATTTATGGGTGTCCATGATATTTGTAAGGTATGGTGGGGCCCAAGTCTATATAGGGTTCTATTTGATATTTGGCTTAGAGAATTAACTCTTCCCCTTCACAAAAGACCGATATGGGGTCAACCACTTAGCCTAATGACAACTATCCCTGATATTTATACTATGCTAAAACATGGAGTGTGGATTAGTGCATGGTGGTGAAATCCATGATCACTATCACCTTAGGACTATAGAAAATGCATGGGTGTAAATTCCACATTATGTTTCCCATAAAAAATAAAAATGAGAGGGTTTGTTAGTGGTTTTTGATCCTCCAATAATGACTGCAAAGACATAAGGAAGATATCATATAACACTATAGCACTTAAGTGACACACAAGTAGACAAAAATATTTTGAGATCAATTAATCTAGATGTGATATTTATAAAATATATACAATATATTTACAAGATGTTTTTATCAAAATGTGAAAATATCTTTGACAAATGACCTACAAGATAAGTGATTAGTAGTTTCAATTATCAATCTTGGAGGGGTAACCTACTAGACAAAAATATGACATGTAAGAGAAGATGTTAGTAAGCCAAAATAGCCACTAACTTTACCCCTGTGAGAAATTAAATGTTAGTCCAATAAGTCTTAATAACAACCACCAAAAAAATCATGATTTGGCTTTATAACTTCTTTGGGTGAGTGGCCACAATGTGGGGGTCTGAGGGAACTAGCCCTTAGTGGGGTCAAGGAGCAATGTTTTTCTAGGGTCTTGTGGTAGTTTCCCAAGTGTGTTCCCTATTGTAGTATAGGGCAGGGTCGAGGGGTGGCACCCCTAATACCAAATGAAATTTAGGACTTGTGGAACCCTTGGAATGACTCAAAATTTACTAAAAGTGACCCTAAAAATGCACTAAAAAAGGACAAATTAAATAAAAATGAGTGCAAAAATGCAACTATAAAACATAAAACCATAGACACACAGTTAGTATTAATCAAAATCACTTCAAGAGATTAAAAAAAAACTACACGTTTTAGGCAATATCACAGATGGCTAGTCATAGTTTTGTAGGAAGTGGACTAACTATGGTAGTGATCGTATAGTTAAGTAAAATCATAAATGGTTAGACAAAACTACAAGTCTAACTATAAAATCACAATTCAAAATATATAGTTTTGTTGTTAATGAAAATTGCTTAAAATTTAACCATTAGATTGATAAAATATTTATAAAGGTAAAAATATTTACAAAAAATTAGAAAGTAGTTAAAAGGTCTAAAAACTAAGACTATGTCTATAAATGTACTTAAAATTTGACTAGATCAAAATAATTTATTAATATGCAAAATCATTTATATTATGCAAAATGCCTATTTGTGCTCTGTAGTTTTTCACCAGGTGATAAAAGAGGTTTTTTGGATGTTTGATGGCAATCTAGGTAGCACTTCCACTTTCTTATAAGAAAATGATAATCATACAGAGGCAAAAAACCCATTAAAGGTCAAAGATATAAATTTTAATTACTCATTTTAAAGATTAAATCAAAAGTGTACTTTTCGATGGCAAAACTACAACTTATAAGCAAAACCATGACTGCAAAACTATGATTTACTTAGCATGAGATAACCACTAATTTTTAAGATTGATAGGTTTTAATTGTACCCCTACAAGATAAAAAGGATTATCATAAATGCATCAAGGATTACAAGCTTATGTAAAACTGACTACTTGCCCTAAAGATCATTTTATACAAAACTATAAATTTATAGATAAAACTACAATTTTAAAGAAAATATCACTTTTTACAAGATGTAATTTTGGAAAAGGAAAAAAACCCATAAAATAATTGATTATTAGTGGTTAAGCCATTTGGTTAGCATAAAATCATAGATTACTTGGGAAAATCACTTTTGCATTATCATTATTTGTAGAACAAAACCATTGTTCACTTGGACATGAAATTTGGAGCTTGTTCTTCATCCAACCACTCTTGTAGGATATCAAAACACTTCTACCATGAAAAATGGTTAGTTTGGAGGAATATGTCCCACTGTAGTCATCAATGTATCATTGTATTTTTGATCTTATGAATTTAAACTACTATATATAAAAAAAATTACCCAAAACACAATAACATCAAAGGGAGAGATTATGGAAGCAAATAAAAAATAATAAGAAGTTTATGCCATTGCCTTGCTCCTCTTACCCTCTCTCCAAGATATTCAAGTAGATTTTTAATGATTCTTGATTTTTTATTGTTAGATTGTTATGGATAGACACAAAATTTTGTATTCAAGACTAGATCAATGATAGTATGTATTGACTTATTATATTATCACGGAAAATTTATGGCTTCATCTAATGGTTTGGCCATGGAGGAGTGGTTTGTTTAAATAAAAGATAGAGGGATGATTAAAAAAGAATTAAAAATTCCTTAGAAGCCTCTAGAATAGAGGCTTCTAGAGAGGAAATTCTAAGTTAGATAAGATTCTAGAATTGGATAATTATATAATCCATTAGGGGTGAGAATTAAGATAAGTGGGTGGTTAGATATGTGATTAGGGACTAGGTATGAAGGAAAACCTAGGAATAGGCTATAGTAGGTGGGTAAGTGGATCATGAGAATTTTAAAATCCCAAATATTAGATAAGTGGGATTAGTTAATGGATAATATGGGATTATGATGTATAACTAGGTCTATTTCTCTACTCTATTAACAACTTAGTCATTTACAACATATACCTTTCAAAACCATTTTCCCAATTGGGTTCAACTACATTGTCTTATCTCATACACTTTGGTTTAATGTTATAAACTCTTTAGTCACTATATTCAGACCTTATTCACTTCAAATTTCATTCTTAAACCTCTGTCAAATTAACTAACTCATTCCTTCCATCATGCTAGTTATCATACTACTCTTTGTGACACAATCCAGTAGGGTTAAAACAAAATTCATATTTCCATTAACCTTATATAGTTCATAAAATTACAACCATGATTTTCAATATCCTTTATTCCTTTATATTAAATCTACGCACCTTTTAATGCTTTTGTTCATCTCTTAGACAACTTCACCTTATTGTTGACCATTATTTGTAGCCCTTTTTTCTTATTTTTCTTCTTGTACAGATATGTATAGACACCAATTACTAAACCAACTATACTTCCAAGTAACCTTTTTCATTTACCATCCACTCACCAATTTTTATCCTCCAATTCATTGTTTGGACCACCTTACTTCATTCATTTAGGCCTCTGTTTAGGCCTATTAGGTCTTTAGCATCTTATTTGACTCTCAGAGCCCTTAATATGTATGGACACATACAGATGTGTTCCAAAAACCACAAAATATGTTTTAGGTTCACTAACCTCATAAATGACCAAAATTAAATAATTTTAATTTTTAGATTCTTTTTAAAGTGTCCAAACCCTAGTTATAGGCTTTACAGACCTCTGTCTCAAGCCGAAAAGATACTAATATTAATAACTTGAACCTAAAATTGTTTCAAAGAAAATAAATGGTTAAGATATCTTTGTCTAGGCCTTATTAAACTTTTTCATTCACTAATTATGTCATGATAACCCTTAGGTTATTCCCAACAAGGAAAACTTAGTCGATGAGCATTGTATTCCTATTAAATTGAATAGAGTAAAACCAAGCTTCACTATATTTTCATCATCAAGGTACTCCAGATAATAAGTTAAGGTTTTATCCATCTCTCATGACTAATATATACCATTTACATAATCCTTTTGAATCAAAGACAAGAATCAATGCAAGGAAACACTATGTAGAACTCTGTTTGGATGGACTGTATGGGTCTGATGAGTAATATCAATGATGGACTGGGACCATAAATTTTTTGGATCACATCTATACTGCAAAATATTACCTCAAATTACTCATACATTCTCTGTTACTAATCCCACACAATACTTAAGTGAGAAAAAGATGTAAAGCTCAGACTCTTCTTTGAATAGAACTGTAAGTGGCCCTCAACTATCTCTATCAAATGATTGGCTCTCACTCAAAGTAATTCACAACCAACATTTATTTGAATAAACTTGTAAATGATACAATCACTAGAATATTTATTAACACATTATATTCTCAATCCTGCTACACAACATGTGTAAAACTTGCATGGATTAACATCACACATAGAATTATAAATGTCTACAACTTTCATTGTATACATCAAATTGCATGAATTGCACTAAAAACATATAAATAACTACATAAACATAAACAAGCATAGTATTCATAATAAGTATTCCTCCAAAAATGACATTCTTCTTTGATGTCCCTTCAAACATTCAATCTAGACATACATACAATCCTTCTTAATATGGCAAACCCCTCTCTTATTTTCTTGACCTTGTCTACCTTGTCCTCTTTTATATTCTATTTCCTATGGACTACTACCTCTATAGATATCCTTTCTATCTTGAAATAGACACTAAAAAAATTCTCCATAACTATTTCTTGAAACAAAAAACTTATAAAAATCACAAGACCCATGTAGGGTGATGGATTTATAACTACTAACTTATATTATCAACATGACATAATGTCTCTATTCACTCTTAGGACCTTTACTAAGACCACATGGTCTATTACATCATTATTTTATCAATTTTAAATCATCAAGACTCACTTAGACCACCTAGAGCACTATCTATCCCTCACTTTCAAGTTTGAAAATTCAAATTCAAAAATGGTAGGAAAACTCAACATTCAAATTTGACTCATGGTCATGGCTCCAAGACCACTTTTGGGCATTCCTAAGATGCCTCTGCATCATACTCCCAAGTGCATAAAATAACCTGACCTCTATCTTCTTCTTCATTCAAGTGTTCATACAAATGTGTACACTCCTTGTTGCCACACCTATGCCTTTTCTTCATCTTCCATGTACTCATTTGCTTTTGCTTCTATTGTTGCTCATGTTATTGCTTGTACCTACACTCATTCTTATTTCTTTGCTTTATCTCATGTTATTTTTTAATATTAATGGCATTGATCATGAATTTCCATTCTCCTTCAATATCTTTATCTAATAATGATATTTCTACCTCATCATCAACATAACTGTTCCATAGTGTATTCTCATCCCCCTTTGACCATTTTAAATTCCCTTGCTTGTTCATTATCTTTTCATTCACATCTTATATCCTACTATCCTTCATAATTGTTTCTTCTTCTTTCTTGACTCTCCAACCAACCACCTCTTCACCTTTCACCTTCTCTTCATGGACCATTTATTTAATCTCATCTTCTCTTACCTATTAACTACTCTCCTCAAGCACTTTAAGTACTTCTTGTTTATTTTTTGAGCCAATGAATTATTCAAATAATCCATCAAAAGACTATCTCTCACTCAAAGGAATTCACAACCAACATTGATCTAAATAAACTTGTAAATTATACAATCACTAAAATATTTATTGACACATTATATTCTCTATCCTACTACACAACATGTGCAAAACTTGCATGGATTAACATCACACATAAAATTATAGATATATGCAACTTTCACTAAATAAATCAGATTGAATTACTTGCATTAATAACATATAAATAAATATATAAACATATATAATCAAAGTATTCATAAGGAGTATTCCTCCAAAAATGAAATTATTCTTTGATGTCCCTTTATACATTCAATCTAGACTTACATACAGTCCTTCTTGATATGACAGACCTCTCCCTTATTTTCCTGACCCTATCTACCCTGCCCTCTTCTCTATTCTCTTTCCTATAGACTAATACCTCTATATATCTCCTTTCTATCTTGAAATAGACACTAAAAACATGATCCATAACCATTTCTTGAAACAAGAAACTTA